>JAMPIV010003003.1:0-39604 GCA_024509875.1 Oreohelix idahoensis
GAATTGGGTGTAGGTTGTGTGGTTAGTTTATGTGGTGTGGTTTAGTTTGGGGGGAGGGAGGGGGGGTTGGGGGTGGTTTTTGTGTGGGGTTGTGTGGGGGGGGGGTGGGGGGGTTGATTGGTGGGATGAGTGGGTGATTGGGTTGAGTGTTTGAGGTTGGTTTGGTGGGTATGGTGGGTTTGTTAGATGTGGGGGATTTTGTTTTTGGGGTGTATGTGGGTTGAAATGGGGGTTGGGGGGAATGTAGGGGGGAAGTTGGATGGGAGTGATTAGGTGAGGGGGGGGTTGGGGGGGGTTGGGGGGGTAGGGGGGGAATGGTGGGTTGAAGTATAAGGGGTGGGGAGTGGTTGTAAAATGTGGGATGTAGGTATGATGTAAGTGGGGAAAGTGTGGTATAGTATGGTGGGATATTGGATTTTTAGGGGGTTTGGAATGGTGTATGTGTGGTGAAGGGAAGAAAATTATGTAGGTTGGTGGGAATAGGGGAATTTTGTGAGATTATAGTAGGTTTTAAAAGATGTTTTTAGTTAGGTTTGGTTGGAGGATTGGTTGGGGGGGGTTGGGATGGGAGGTTAATTAATGAGAATTGTTATGGAATTAGTGTATTATGGATAATTGAAGGGGGATGGTGGAGTTGTTGGTTTAAGTTAGGGTTGTAGGTTTGGGTTGTAAGGATGAGTAGTGGGTAATAGGTGGGAAAGTGTGTGACATCAATGGTATACAATAGTGATGTTTATGGTTGTAGATTGTTTAAATTGAATAGAAAATAATATTTGGGAAAATATGGGTGTGAGTGGAAATGTTGTTGGTGGATTTTGTATGTTATTTGGTATTGTGGAATGGTTGGGGGGTTTGGGGATTAGTTGTGAGAATTGTATGTGGTTAAGTTTATGTATGTGATTGATGTATGTGGGAGTTCGACCAGTGATGTAGAGGTTTTTGACTTTGAATCATGTGGTAGAGGGATTGGATGATATGATGTAGATATGTATGGTAGTTGTGGGGTATGGGTTTAATATTTGTGGAGTGCCAAGTGGTTTGGTATGGGGTAGATGTTCCAAAGGTATAGGGGGTGGGTGATGGTGAGGAGATGGGTGTTCATTTGATATTATGAAGGAATTGTTCAAGTTATGGAGTGTGACTGGATATGAGTTATGGTGGTGTAAACAGGGGGGTGGGATCTGAATGTGGTTTGTCGTATTGATGTTTGTATAGGTGTTTATGGTTAGATGACTTTCACTTCATTTCGTCATAACCCTAATATTAACTATTTGCCTACACAGAGATTCCTGAGGAATTATCATGAAAATGATACCTTAATAGTGGCCAGGGTTAGCATCTTATCTGCTGTATCCATATTTGAATTGTAGATATACAGATACCTTGACACATCATATATGTGGGGTCCCATAGGGTCATTGGATTTTCCCACTTTAGTAGATTAGATTGGTGGGCCGGTTGGGGATAATATAATGTATCTGATTATGGGGGGTTAATTCATCAGGGAAGATAAAAAAGTTAAAAGTATCCTTGGTGGAAGTAAATATGGTTGAGGCTCTTGGGCCTGTTTTGACCATTGGTTATATAATTACAGATTATAGGTTAAGGTTTAGATGAGTTTTATTTAATTACCCTGATGATAAAATGGCGGACCTGGCCAAATTTCGATCTGCGGCTGTACAGACTGCAAAAGAGTTGGGATTAGTGGGCAAGTTATGATTACCTATGTTACTACTGAATGTGACAAATTTATTGAACGCGAAGAAATGAAGTTTGAGGCCGAAAGAAGGTTAGAGGCTGAAAAAGAAATTAAGAGGTTGCAGATTGAGGCTGACAAAGAGGCTAAAGCATTGGAGGCTGATAGGGAGATTAAGAGGCTCCAAGTAGAAGAACAAAAGGCAGAAAGGGAAGAGAAGAGATTAGCTGCAGAAAGGGAAGAGAAGAGATTAGCTGCAGAAAGGGAAGAGAAGATATTAGCTGCAGAAAGGGAAGCAGAAGATAAAAGATTACAAAGGGAACATGAGTTACGACTAAGGGAGTTTGAGTTTCAAGGCCATGCTCCTGAAAATGGTGCCAGTCCCTTTGCCTCTGATGCTACTGCTACTCAGGGAGCCTCATCCTCAGCTATGAACTTTCATTTAGATCATTTTGTTGAGAAAGACGATGATATTGAGAGCTATATAAATAGATACGAATTATTAGCTACCACATATGGGTTAGAGAGAGAAAGGTGGAGCTTAAAGTTATCTCAAGGACTTCGTGGGGCAGCTTATGAAGTTTTTGCCAAAATGCACAGAGATGATCAGGAAAATTATGACATGCTAAAGCAGGCTCTTTTGTTAAGATATGAAAAGAATGCAGAATTTTATAGGAAAAAATTTAGGAATGCTAAACTACTGTCAGGTGAAACCTATCACCAGTTCTCTGCACGGATAGAGACATACTTGGAGAAATGGACTTCCCTGGGGAAAACCCAAGATCTTAAGGAAATGATCCTTATAGAACAATTAAGAGAGTCCATGGCTCCAGACCTGAGAAAGTTTCTCATGGAACAAGGTGCAGAGAGGCTGGGTGAGTTGCTAAATGTTGCAGAAAGGTATCAAGCGGCCCAAGCAGAAGTATCAGGTAATAAAAAGAAACAGGTGGATAATTTTAGGGCACCAAAGAACTGTAATAAATTTGATCATAGAGATCAAAACAAAGGTAAGCAACCAATTTGATAGGCCACGAAAATGACTATAAAAATAAAATCCCACAATTCAATGAAAGGAAATATGATAACAGAAATCCTTCAGACAGGAAGGAAAATATTGTCAAATATGCAGGATGCATAATCATAATACTAGTGAATGTGGTAAAGGAAGGTTCCTGGGCCATATCACGCGGCATGCATGATAACAGTGGACAAGGGGAAGAAGAAACTGACAGAGAATCATATAAATCTTCAAACATCCCCCATCTGTGAAGAAGTGACCGAATGTAATGGGGCCAAGGTTAGGATGCCTTTACGATTCAGGTTTAGAATATGACTCAGTTTGTGAGTGCAACCCTAGTGCAACCCTGAACAGTATACCACAGAGAAAGTTGGAGATACAAGGGGGCCGTAAAGGGAATATCCAACATGACACTTCCCGTAGCCGAGATCAATGTAGAGACAAGGTACGTGGAAGGAGTGATTAGAGCAGCCGTGTGTGACGATCCTAATTACCCTGGTGTTAGGAAGTAAATATGTTTTTCTAGGAAGCCCTGTAAAAACCTGTGGTAATGGCCACGCTTCAGGTCAGGTCGACCCCTAGTAAACGGAGGAGGAACCCCCATTAACCTTTTCTGATAAACAGATGAGAAAGGCCCAGGCAAAGGACAAATCATAAAAACCTTGCTTTGACAAAATTACTAAACAGCCATGCAAACACCCTAAGAAAGGACAATATTTTACTTGAGGGATGGACTACTGCTCCACAGGAAGGCGGGAGCAGGACCCAAAGGATATGGACAGTTGGTACACTCCCAACTCCCTACAGAGAAGAAGTGATGGCAAAATCACATGTGTTGTACCAGACGGTGGGGGACACCAGAGAAATGGGACTACCCGTCAAAGGACATCAGAAAAATTCTTCTGTGCCCAAGTTGCTGCTGATATTTCACTATTTGTGTGGGCCTGTGAAATATGTAGCAAATGTACAGTCCCCAAGTTGGAAAAATCATAATCAGATGCCAGCCAAGCATTCTGAAACATATGGGCCTAACAATAACAAGGAAAATAACAATAATAAGGTTGACATAGAGGATAGGTATCCACCTTTCCCCCAACAGAGTTCAACAAAAATATTTAGATTCGCAACTCTGAGAAAGGCATCCAGCGAAAATAGAAATTCAGACCAGTCAACCCAGGCACCGTTTGAAGCCGCACTTAGGGAGCTGGCTGACATTGACATTGAAGATGATCCGCCTAAGTTAAAACCGAAACAAATTGTTAACATAAGAACAGTGGGCAGTGGACGAGTGAGCAATTCGGGAAAATGCTCACATCGCTTCACACTAATGGCTATTAACTTAGCATTAAAAGGGCACTGGGTGACATTGGTAGTCACCCGACCCCACAACCGTCCAAGGGAAATTATTGATCGGACCCTGGATGGAGATAACCCACACATCTTTTAGCAATGCTAAGGGCGAAAATTGATTTCTGATGCAGAAACTCAATTTCCCCACATATTATCTAAAATTCTCCAGATTGTCGGTCTAAGGAGGCGAAAAACTATAGTTGGTGAATATAAGCCTCCATTTGAGCGGCACATTATAGTTAACATTATAAATATTATTAGAAGGGTGTTTTCCACATTCAATCCCTGACCCTGAGATCAGACCAAATTGTTTGGCTGTGAACATTTTGGAGGAGCAGAGTGTCTCCATTGTTACCTTTTGAATTGAGGATAGTCCGAGTGTTTATTAAGGCTGATCCGGAAATTATTGGATCCCCTCCACAACTCAGATAGCACCATATAGATCAACTCCTCATAACGTACAAATTGAGGAACATCTAATATTCTCGGGACATGTCGTTGAGCAGACTCAACGAAGAGAAAATGGTGAATATTGATTGCTAAGCAGTAGTAAGACAAGCCGTAACACTTGCAGCTGTACAGTAACATATCTGAAATGGATTCTTGGATTGCAGAGGTCTGAGGCAACCTTCGTCAGTAGTGCTTACTTTGACATGAGCAAAATTAAATTAGAGAAACGTTGATGCAGATTTTTTAAGCCGCCATCCGTGCGATGAAAATCAAAGAAATCACTAGGCATAGACATAAATTTCTCTATGTGTATGTAGAATTATAGACTGACGTATAACGTCTGTTTTAAGAGGGGAGGATTTGTCGTGAAATTCTAATCCACATATATAAATTAAAACGTAAATGTAAAGCCTAACAAATAAATTCTATAAAAGGAAGAAGAATGGTAAAGAACAGTGCTGTCACAATGACAGTACTCGAAATCCCCTTTGTTTTATGCTTCGTCTGCAAATTGTAACGTTTCCACGTTAAATATAAGCCACTGCATAAATACAAGCGTTTCCACAACACAATAAAACGGGTACTGCATTTCTAAGAAAAACCTTGAGATCCGCAGTGATTAATGACCTAAATTAATCCTAACATTAATTATACTACGTTACCAAAACGAACGAACAGATGGACTAAGATAGAAAGAAGGGAGGGCTGAAGGCAGCAACACAAGCAACACTAAACACGCGTCTCGCTATATTAATGCCACCCCTAACACGGTGTAAGGCCACATGCACTAACTTTATTTCAGACGGACAGTGATAAAAACACTACCCTTCCCAGAGTTAGGTTTTAAAACCTGAAAAACGCTTATTGGGGAACCTGACATTCTACTGTTTTATGTCCGAAATCCTGACATTAGTCTGACAGTACAGCAGGACAGGTGGCGGTTCTAACATAAAAAATAAAAAAACAACTACACGACTATCCTAGAAAATACATATTTTGAACGCAGTCACTTAGCTCCATTAAACTTATATATTTGGATTCCTTAAGACTTGCTAACAAAGAATATGTTAAGTGTTACGCAAATAGTCCAGGAATTAATAAATTATAGGCAAAAGAAAATAATGAGGGTGTCAGACAACCTAAAAACTCGGAGTCGCTCAGTGGCAGAATTTTAAACCACCATTGTACGGAAATAGGCCACAAGTTACATTTGAATTGATTGGATGGAATGATATGTAAGGCTAAACACGATTAGTCGGACTATAAATGCTAGCTTTTGTTGTAAAGGGGGAAGGATGTTAGAGGACTTTTTTTAAAACGATTGGGTAGGGATGGCCTGATTGATTAGGTCGGGTACTAAAGTTAATTGATAGCGTTAGTTCGAGACCACTAGTTGAAATAAGCTTGATAAAGCAACAGTGCGTTGAAGCCAGCTCATATTTTTGCTAAATAAAAGCCTGGAACATAAGCAGATGGGAATTTGTGCCAGTATTTGTGCCTACATTCAGTGCTAGTCAACGTATCTGTGTTTATTTCCTTGAATTTTGGGACTGTGGTCCTAGTTATTGAAGCCGCACCTGGTCTGAGCGTTTGCTGAATCCAGAGGCTACAACATACTCTTGGGTCCCTATAGTAACCAGTGAGGTGTCTTCAGAAACAGTGAATAGTCGAGCAGAGGAGTCCTTGCCTGCCGCCATCACGAAAGTTAAGCCCACTGTGGCCAAAAGAGCTCAACACTATGTACCCCTCGTAAATGACACTAACTTAATTAAAGAGGGGCAATTAATTGTTTTAATGTTCGGAACTGAGACCATCTCCAATACTAGTTCCAACATACACAAGCACATGCAGTCATGATGTCTAATAAGAATCTATCTTGAAGAACAAAACCAGTATTACCTCCTATTACCACATCACAACTCACACACATAGAATACTAATATTGTATGTCAATGCAAAGACCACATTTATATCTGTGTACATAATATTTGAAATTACATGTTATTATATTGCCTGGTTCACTGTGTAGTTGAATCAGGATCACTATTGTAGAGAAAATCAATACATATGTACATATCTGAAATTTATCATTGAATCTTTTAAGATAGTCTTCTAGAGTGTTGACTGTTTGTGAGGGTCACAGTATTGTCAAGTGTGATGGAATAATTAAATTGTTTATCTGTTGTTGTTGTGGAGACTTACACTTCATCATTTGCATAACCCTAGACATATAACGTTGCCAACACAATATTCCAGAATAATTCTGACTGAGATATAAATATGTGGCAGTAAGTAAGGTTATCTGTAAAACACTACACATATTAGATACAGATACCTTCACAGCTGATCTCAGTCAGTACACTAAGTCCCTATAAATATTTATATCATCCCACTTTACCACACATACACATACCCTAGACATATAACGTAGTCATCACACTATTCCAGAATAATTCTGACTGAGGTATACATATGTGGCAGCAAGTAAGGTTATCTATAATACACTACTCTTATTAGATATAGATACCTTCACAGCTGATCTCAGTCAGTACACTAAGTCCCCTATAAATATTTATAACATCCCACTTCACCACACCTATTTACTGTTCTGTCTGTGTCAGTTGATGTTGAGTATACCTTGTATAGTAAACGTTTCGCTGTTGTGTCTGTGTAAGTTGATGTTGAGTACAGTAAACGTTTCGCTGTTCTGCCTGTCTGTTTGTTGTATGTTGGTGTTAGATCTACTCTGTGTTGTACTGTTCTGCCTGTGTATTTATGTTATAATGAATATGTGTTTTACTGTTTCCGTTGATGTTGGATGTGCTGTGTTTTTTTAATTGGTTTGTCTGTGTATTTAGTATGTTGTTGTTAGATCTACTATGTGTTGCGTCTGTATTTTGTTGTTGTTAGTTCTAATATGTGTTCGCACTGTTTTGTCGGAGTATGTTCATGTTGGAGCTACTGTGTGTTTTGTAGTTTTCTGTTACTTTTAGCTCACTATGCGTTTTGATCTGTGTGCGTGTTGTATGTTGATGTTGGATCTAGTGTTGATATACTGTTATGTGTATTTGTGTTCATGTTAAATCTACCGTGTGTTTAATTGTTATGTCGATATGTGTTGACGTTAAACCTCATCATTATCATTCCTTTCCGTTCCCCGTAAAACATGGGGCTGAAACAGTTGCTCTCCATCCATTTCTATTCTGGGCTGTCTTTTTCAGCTGTGCCCAAGTCATTCCAATTTCCTTAGCTTCCTCTTCCACTGTTCTTCTTCAGGTTCTCCTTGGCCTCCCCATTCTTCTCCTCCCTTGCGGGTTCCAGTCAAGGTCACCTCTGGCTATGCTTGATTTCTCTCTTCTGAGTGTATGGCCTATCCATCCTCACCTTCTTACCTTAATGTCTGTTTGTATTGGCTGTTGCTTGCATCTTTTCCTTAGCTCTACATTTGTTATTACATCTGGCCATCTTGTACGGAGGATCCGTCGGAGACATTTACAAATATCTGTAGGTCGGAGGTGATACTCTTTGAGACATGCCATGTCTCTGAGCCATACAACAAGACTGACTTTACATTTGAGTTAAAGAGTCTGATTTTGTTATCTCTGAATATAGCTGAGTTGCTCCATATTGGTCGAAGGGCATTAAAAGCGCATCTGGCTTTTTTTTATCTTAGAACAGACGTCACCATCGATTCCCACTCCTTTGCCCTCAGATATGTAAAGCTTTCTACTTCTTCAATAACTTGACCATTGGTCTTCATCGAGTCCATCTGCCTATTATTTATTCTCATTTCCTCTGTTTTATTTACATTTATGTGTGGTCCCATCTTTGCTGCTTCTGTTACTAATCTATTTGTTTTCTCCTGCATATCTTGCTGTCTATATGACACACATCTGCAAAGTCAAGATCCTACAGCTGTTTGTTGACTGTCCACTGTATTCCTGTTTTCTCTCCTTCTGTTGTTTGTCTCATAACACAGTCTATGACCATGAGAAAAATTGTTGGAAATAGCAGACACCCCTGACTGACTCCGCTGTGTACTATGAAGGGGATGTTAAACCTACTGTTTTTTGTTATGTTTTTTTTAATATGTGTTGATGTTAAATCTACTGTGTTTTATTGTTATATCTTTTTGTATTGATGTTAAACCTACTGTGTTTTTATTGTTATATCTATATATGTTGATGTAAAATCTACCTTGTTTTATTGTTGTCTATATGTGTTGATGTTACATCTACTGTGTTTTATTGCTATGTGTTCTCTTCCATTCCCTTATCTTCATTTATTAGTTTGAGAATTATCAGAAGGCCTTTCTTGCTACCACTACGACCTCACACTTAATTTTTTTTTTTCTTAATGAATGTGGCTACGTAAAGTGTCTAGGGTAATGATGTGTAATGTGGTGTGTTAGTTATAAATACACCCACAGACATTTAAGAAGACTAATAAGATTAACAACTGTTAAAATACACTGAACTAACTCACGTGTATAAAGTTTTTGATATAATTATATTACATTTATTGGTTCTGGATCAAGTTTTATGTGACCAGAACTTGTTTAAAAGAAGGATTGAAAATTTATGAAAAAAATGCATGGAATGTTACATAATAAATGCAAGAGCGTACCTATTTAAGTACTAGACTAGTTAGTTTTATTAAAAAAAGTTCGAGTAGTCATCTCTTTGGGAGGATATTTACTGTTTGTGCTGTTGGGGTGGCCTCATCACACCTGTCTATATTGACTACACAATGTCCAGAAAATGGTGGGAATTTTTACGGGGATATTAGTCACTACCAATAGTTGGTGAATGTCCAGCAGACCAGAGGCTCACTCATCTTTTTGTAGCTCTGGTGCTGAAAACTTGCGGTCCCACCTCTCCGTGCTGGCGGGCAATAATGGTGGTCTCTGTCACAAGAACTGCACAGATACACTCGAGTACAGTCACCCACCGAATAGACTCTGCTTTGTTGTCGATAGAAACTCACAGCTCTGCAATCAAAGTATGGGCCATGTGTCAAAATCTATTCTCTACCCACGTCTGGACACAACACTGACACAACAACCACATCATACAGACAGGTCAGATCTCTCTGACCAAACAGCACAGTTACCATGGTGGGCCTACATCAGACAGATCCTCCCAGACTATAGATTCTGAAAAATATTTATTAGTTGTCGGCCCTAAAAGAAGATAGGTAACCTGTTTCAACGCTTGATCTATCTTGCATAATCCTTGCTGTAGTTTATGTACCTTGTTGGTCCCTAGACCCTGACTTGGGCGGGGGGTCTAGAGCAAATCCCTACTTGTTTGTAAGGCTAGATTTTGATATGGCAGTATCAAATCACTCGAACATGAAACAATATTCAAAATATATAAAGAAATAATTTCAATCTTACCAGATTATGAATACATAACACAGAATTGCTAGCAAAACTCAGCTGAGCTGCTGGCTATAGTATGGCGTCCCTAAATTTATTCACTGTCTTTCATATGGGAAAACACCACACTTTAAAATCTGTGTCTAACACTGAACAATTATTGAAGAATGACCCCACTTTCGCGTCTGAGCGCTAATGATATGATTGTCTGTGGCCAATCACTGCCTAGTTGTACTTTAAATTTCAAATTTCTACACTAAAGTCATTTCAGTCATGCTTCAGTCAAGTATGGATGGTTATCTGTTAGTCTGTCCGTCTCTACTTGTGTTTCTAAAAAAAATGTGCTTGATTTTTGAAGCAACCTTTCTCTCCCCTTAAAATTTTGTCGTAAAAAGTTATATTTAGACACAGCTACCGCTCAAAAACCCTCTCCTCCATAATAAGTAACTTTGAACACCTGCGTCCCCAAGGTCGTGTTTTGTGTGCAAATAACGACACTTTTTATTCAAGGCAGTCTGTCGATGATGTAAACTACACTGTCTTTTGTCATTATCTTCAATATTATCTATCCGTTTGTAAAATTAAGATCATATTATTTCATTGCTCAGAATAGGCCATCCGGCCAGCTAATTTTTATATTCCTAACATTAATATTAAGAAAAATTACTTTTTAAATTTTTGTAATTTTCCTACCATCTGCGTTTTAGCCGCTGAATTCAAATCAAGGCTTGGTATCGCAAAACGTCCAATTCCGTACCTCGTGTCAATTTGGGGGACGTGAATTTTTACTTTCCTCCATCCCCCCCCCATTGCGTCTCCTTAGCCTTTCCAGTCATTTTTTTTTTTCTTTTGATCCGCCGTTCCCCTCCTGTCTAGCAAGTCAATTTTATGGAGGGTGATGACCCGCGGTCTAGGCGATCATGTACATCAGCAGCCTACGCATTATGTTTTTATCCTTAAATGTTATCTTTTGAGTATTTTACCGTTGTATCTCTGTCAATTTCACTACACATCTCCCCACTTGAAAACATGCCTATGGCAAGTTCCAAAACCAGCGATACACATAGGTAAAATTACTCCTCACGTCTGCCACTACTCTAATTTTGATCACAGGGGTGCCGACTGAGGAAATCTGCACCGACATTCAATTTGCCTGGGATATATTGGATACTGAACTGATAAGGTTGAAGCAATAAAGACCACCTCAGCAATCTTGCGTTTTCATGCTTAGCCTGAGACAAGAACACGAGAGGCTGATGATCCGTCTCCACCACAAATGTCCTACCATACAGATAGATTTGAAACTTCTTTATTGCCCAGATTAATGCTAAACATTCTTTTTCGCTTGTGGAGTATCCTTGTTCCGCCTTATTCAATTTACGGCTTGCATAAGCGACTGGTTTCAGTTCCCCATCAGGTGAAGATGATCTTTGCAACAAAGCCCCTCCGAGTCCCACATTACTTGCATCGGTTCTTAAGACAAAGTCCTGTGTCAAATCAGGCAGTTTGAGAATAGGCTTGCTAGTGAGTTTTTCCTTTAACTCTTGGAACGCTAGTTCACATTGTGCAGTCCAAATAATTTTATCTGGAAGTCCCTTGCGAGTCAGATCAGTCAGAGGAGCACAAATAGCGTTAAAATTCTTGATGTATTTCTGATGAAATCCGCATAACGACACAAATGATCGCACGTCTTTTTTTGTTTGCGGCCTAGGTGCTCTCTGCAGTTTTTTCCAAGTTCTTAGGATCAGGGGTCATATTACCCTGATATACAGTGTGTCCCAAGAATTCCAACTCTTTGCATCCAATACAACATTTTGTTGGCCTAGCAGTTAAGTTCGCCTCCCGAAGTCTATCAAACAACATCTCCAGAGCTTCAATGTGTTCTTCAAAGGTCTCGGTGGCGACGAGAATATCATCCATGAAATTTGTGATACATGGGTTATTCAGGGGGGTCCAACAATTTTCGCATCATCCTTGAAAACACACTCGGAGCATTTTTTTTCAGTCCGAATGGTAGCATATTGAATTCATAATGTCCATCCGAAGTGCTAAAAGCCAAATAAGGTCTCACTTCAGGCTTCACTGGGATCTGGTAATAGCCTTTACTAAGATCCACCTTTGAAAAGTATTTTGCCTTGTTCAGTCTGGCAAATAGCTGTTTTGTGTCTGGTAATGGATCCACTTGTCCTTCTGTGACAGCATTCAGTTTCCTGTAATCTATGCACAGTCTGTGTTCCCCAGACGGTTTCCTCAACAAAACGACACTAGAACTAAAAGATGATTCACTGTGCGAAATAATCCCCTCCTTCAATAAATAATCTATTTCTTCCTTTAATGCCTTCTCCTTCGCGAACGGAATAGAATAGGCTCTCATACAGATTGGGTTTGAGTCTACCAGTTTCATGTCATACTGTAGCAAATTTGTATGGCCTGGTTTATCTGTTAATACATCTGTATGTTCCTCCAGAACCTTTTGAACTCTCTCCCTCTGGTTTTTAGTCAGGTGCTTACTGACTTTTACCTGTGCTGCTGTTTCACAAGGATGTAATGGGTATTCATGTGAGGTGAGTGGTTCCTTTTGCATCTGGGTTGCAATAGCTAAGGTCAATAAGGGGGGTGCTTTCCTGGAGTGGTCTGTCCAGATACTTCTTTAACAGGTTTACATGATAAACTTTTTCCTTCCCCTTTTTGTCAATTTTATAGTTTGTTCTAGACACCTTCTCTAGAACCGTATATGGACCTTGCCAACCAATTTGTAATTTATTCTGGCTTCCGGGTAGTAAAAGCAGCACCTTCTCTCCGACTGCCAGTTCCCTGTCCTTTGCCTTCCTATTAAAATATGCTGCATGTTTCTTCCTGGCTTGTTTCAAATTATCATTTGCCAGTTTCCATCCAGCTTTCAAACGAGTGGTCAGTTCGTTCACGCATTGATACGATGAGGTAACAGTCTCTTCCGCCTTCTCATCTGTCCAGGTCCTTAATAGAGCTTCTAATGAACCTTTTATTGGCCTCCCAAATAGCAGAGTGGCGGGAGCCATCCCGGTTGAACTATGTGGTACCTCCCGGTACGCAAACAATGCGGCGGGCAGGAATTGATCCCACAGATCCGGTTTTTCGTGTGCCAGCTTTCTCAGGATAGAAATGAGAGTCCCATTGAACCTCTCTTTTGGCCGTCTTCCCTTCTTGTGGATGGTACGGACTACAATGAAAGTGTCTGGCTTGAAATAGCTTAAAAACTTCTTCCGTTAGTTTCCCCTTGAACTGAGAACCATTATCCGTCAAGATTTGATGCGGGAATCCTAATCGGGTAAATATTGTAAGTAGTCCCTCTGCTACATGTTTTGAATCAATTGATGGCAGGGCTACCGCCTCTCCCCACATAGAACAAGTGTCCACCAGAGTCAGCATGTAACTATGTTTTCCTCCCTTGTCCTGAAAGGTGAGAGGTTCCCTTTTCAATATCCACTGCAACGCCCCTCTCAAAAGGTGTTCCTTCAATGGGCAATTTCCCCAATAGTATTGCAGGGCAGTCCAGTTTGCTTACTGGAGCTACCCTTTGACATTCTGGGCATAGAAATTTGACATATTTCATTTTAATGATTACAAGTTTTTTTTTTCATTTCCATAATGGTCAATGGGAAAGGCTTACTTTCCTGACTATTTCAGTGGTTACGCTTAGTTACTGGGTACCCTGACAGAGATGTGCCTCTTACCCACATTTGTCCATGATTTTTCCATTCCCCTTTAGTTTTGTTCTACCATCCATTTGTTCGAGATAGGAATTTTTTAAAACAATAATGGAGTTTTTGTGGTCCTTTTCTTCAATTCTTCCCTGGGGCTTCCTGTCAAAGAAGCTAGCACATAAACTCCGATCCGAAACTGCCAATTCCCCTTCCTTAAAACCATAAAATGAGAGTTGCTGTTCCATGATCCACAGGTTTTCAAATTATCAAAACTTCCAGTGTTTCTCCATTTTGGAAAGGCTAGTTTGTCACCTCCCTGGCTTATATCTGTGATTTCAGCTCCCTGATTCACGTTTCAATTCCCCAAGGGGGTCAGTACGGTGGTTTTTGGAGTCCAGGATGGAGACCATAGGCATAGCAGTCTCTGGTTCATTGTCCTTTTAATAGAGTTTTAGGCCCGTTGATTTTCCAAGTTGTTCATTTTGGGCCATCCCGTTGAACTATGAATTGGGTACCTCAATCTATGGCAAAAAAATGGGCTTGGGGATTTTGATCCCCACAGATTCCGGATTAACTGGTTTCCGTGGTGCCTGCTTTTCTCAGAGATAATTGAACCAATTGAACTAGGTCTCTACCTGGCTGAGTCTCCCTTCTTTGTGGATGGTAACGTAGGACTACAATGAAAGTGCCTGGCTTGAAATAGCTTAAAAACTTCTTCCGTTAGTTTCCCCTTGAACTGAGAACCATTATCCGTCAAGATTTGATGCGGGAATCCTAATCGGGCCTCAAATATTGTAAAGTATCGGCCCTTGCTACATGTTTTGAATCAATTGATGGCAGGTGCTACCGATACCCACCCCACATTTAACAAGTGTCCACCATTAGGAAGTTGGGTTTTTCTTTACCTAGTCCTGTTCCTTCTTGGTCCCGTAAGTGAGAGTCTGTACAATATCCACTGCAACTTCTTTCAAAAGGTGATTCCCACTATGGGCATTTCCCCTAGAGTTTTCCCCAGGGAGCTTAGGTTTTGCCTTTGGATACCCTTTGACATTCTGGGCAGGATTTGACATATCTTTTTATATCCTCCGTTATCCCTGGCCAGAAGTAATGACAAGCTATACGCTGTCCGGTGGCGCTGATCCCCATGTGACCACTGAAGGGAATCGCATGTCCGAGTTCCATCACTTTATCTCTATATGAAACGGGAAGAACCAGCTGGTTGTGACCATTTGTTCCAGTTCCGGCCTTCCTGTATAAGAGTTTGTTCTTCATGAAATATTCCCCCTTGCTCGGAGGTGTGTGTGGCATTTGGGTAATTTTTTAAAACATGGCTGGAGTGTCCTATCCTCAGCCTGCGCCTTCCTCATCTCCTCTGGATGAGCATTTATAGGTTCACCTTCTTCCTCCTTCTTCTGTGACCTGGTCTGCACTGTCGCCATGATCACAGGTTTCTCGGGATTCCCCAAGAAGACGTATCTACACCCCAATATCAGAGGGTAGATTGGTTCATCTATCACTGCTGCTCTGATTTCTCCTTCCACATAGCGAGTTTTCACCGTTATCCTTGCGATGGGAAGTGTCATGAGTGGTATGTCCTTAGTCGCCCCTTGTATTTCCACTGTTTCTGTGGTATACTGACTTGGGTCCACTAGGCTAGACTTCACAACTGAATCATAATCCAAACCTGTATCATAAAGGCACCTTATGGTGACCCCATTACAAATAACATCCTCACAAACTGGGGGGTGATAAGGTTCCTGTTGTCCCTTAGGATTAACCTTTAATCTTTGCGTCCCCGACTTCATTGCAGCAATGTTTGAAGGTTTCCTTCTACAAAATTCGGTGTTATGGTTATCCTTCTTGCACCATTTGCACCATCTTTTTCCTTGGTTCAACGGTTTTCTTTCATTGAACTTTTGGTCATTGAACTGTGAGTTTCTGTCGCGATAGTCATTTCTTTGCCGCTCAAAGTTTGTCCTACCCTTATTTCCCTGCTCTCTATTATCAAATTTATTAAATTGCTGTGGAGCTTTAAAATTGTCTATGTGCTTCTTCTTAGCACCACTTACCTCTGCCTGAGCTGCCTGATACCTCTCAGCAACATTTAAAATTTCCCCCAACTTCTCTGCACCCTGTTCCATGAGAATTTTTCTCATGTCTGGAGCCATGGACTCTCTCAATTGCTCAATCATGATCATTTCTTTAAGATCTTGGGTCTTCCCCAGAGCCGTCCATTTCTCCAAATAGGTTTCTATTCTGGCAGAAAATTGGTGGTATGTCTCCCCAGACAACAGTTTGGCATTTCTAAATTTCTTACGATAAAATTCACCATTCTTCTCGTACCTTAATAACAAAGCCTGCTTTAACATGTCATAATTGTCTTGGTCTTCCCTGTTCATTTTGGCAAATACTTCGTAAGAAGTACCCCTCAATCCCTGTGATAGCTTTAAGCTCCACCTCTCTCTCTCTAACCCATATGTAGTAGCTAATAACTCAAAACGTCCTAGGTACCCCTCTATGTCATCGTCTTTTTCAACAAAATGGTCTAAATGAAACCCCATAGCTGAGTTTGAGGCTCCCATACTGGGCGTAGCATCTGAGGCAAAAGGGCTGGCACCATTTTCAGGGGCCGGGCCTTGTAATTCCAGCTCCCTTAGTCGTAATTCGTGCTCCCTCTGCAACCTTCTATCTTCTGCCTCCGTTTCGGCTTTTTTATCTTCTGCCTCCTCTTCTGCCTCCCTTTGCTGTCGTTTTTCTTCTGCCTCCCTTTGCTGTCGTTTTTCTTCTGCCTCAATCTGCAGCCTCTTAATTTCTCTATCAGCCTCAATTTGTAACCTCTTCTCTTCAGCTACCTTTCTATCTTCCCTTTCAATATATTTATCACATTCAGTCGTTACGTATTGAATTAAAATTTGACCATCCATCCCCATCTCCTTCGCAGTGAGCACAGCAGCTGATCTAAACTTTGCTAGCTCTGCCATACTTTTTGGACAATATAATAATATACAAGATAAATCTCTAACCAGTAAAAACACTAAGTACTTCTAATTACTATATGACTATAGTCTAACTAATTCTAACTAACCAGTTAACTAATTAATTATTACTGGCTGTGAAGATTCACCAACTTTTATCTGCAGGGACACTTTTAATTTTAAAGGAAATTTTACAATTTATTTCCCTACTTTTATTTCTCCCACCAGGAGATCCTAATTTTACTGTTGGGCTAATTATCCCTGGACAAGACCCCAATTTATGTAGTGGTATTGATGGTATTGTATGATGGTGTTATTACTACATGTAAACTTGTATGAGGCCAGCTGTGAAGGCTCCTGAGATAAAATGTAGTTGAGAATTATCAGAAGGCCTTTCTTGCTACCACTACGACCTCACACTTAATTTTTTTTTTTCTTAATGAATGTGGCTACGTAAAGTGTCTAGGGTAATGATGTGTAATGTGGTGTGTTAGTTATAAATACACCCACAGACATTTAAGAAGACTAATAAGATTAACAAGTGTTAAAATACACTGAACTAACTCACGTGTATAAAGTTTTTGATATAATTATATTACATTTATTGGTTCTGGATCAAGTTTTATGTGACCAGAACTTGTTTTAAAAGAAGGATTGAAAATTTATGAAAAAAAAATGCATGGAATGTTACATAATAAATGCAAGAGCGTACCTATTTAAGTACTAGACTAGTTAGTTTTTAATAAAAAAAGTTCGAGTAGTCATCTCTTTGGGAGGATATTTACTGTTTGTGCTGTTGGGGTGGCCTCATCACACCTGTCTATATTGACTACACAATGTCCAGAAAATGGTGGGAATTTTTACGGGGATATTAGTCACTACCAATAGTTGGTGAATGTCCAGCAGACCAGAGGCTCACTCATCTTTTTGTAGCTCTGGTGCTGAAAACTTGCGGTCCCACCTCTCCGTGCTGGCGGGCAATAATGGTGGTCTCTGTCACAAGAACTGCACAGATACACTCGAGTACAGTCACCCACCGAATAGACTCTGCTTTGTTGTCGATAGAAACTCACAGCTCTGCAATCAAAGTATGGGCCATGTGTCAAAATCTATTCTCTACCCACGTCTGGACACAACACTGACACAACAACCACATCATACAGACAGGTCAGATCTCTCTGACCAAACAGCACAGTTACCATGGTGGGCCTACATCAGACAGATCCTCCCAGACCATAGATTCTGAAAAATATTTATTAGTTGTCGGCCCTAAAAGAAGATAGGTAACCTGTTTCAACGCTTGATCTATCTTGCATAATCCTTGCTGTAGTTTATGTACCTTGTTGGTCCCTAGACCCTGACTTGGGCGGGGGGTCTAGAGCAAATCCCTACTTGTTTGTAAGGCTAGATTTTGATATGGCAGTATCAAATCACTCGAACATGAAACAATATTCAAAATATATAAAGAAATAATTTCAATCTTACCAGATTATGAATACATAACACAGAATTGCTAGCAAAACTCAGCTGAGCTGCTGGCTATAGTATGGCGTCCCTAAATTTATTCACTGTCTTTCATATGGGAAAACACCACACTTTAAAATCTGTGTCTAACACTGAACAATTATTGAAGAATGACCCCACTTTCGCGTCTGAGCGCTAATGATATGATTGTCTGTGGCCAATCACTGCCTAGTTGTACTTTAAATTTCAAATTTCTACACTAAAGTCATTTCAGTCATGCTTCAGTCAAGTATGGATGGTTATCTGTTAGTCTGTCCGTCTCTACTTGTGTTTCTAAAAAAAATGTGCTTGATTTTTGAAGCAACCTTTCTCTCCCCTTAAAATTTTGTCGTAAAAAGTTATATTTAGACACAGCTACCGCTCAAAAACCCTCTCCTCCATAATAAGTAACTTTGAACACCTGCGTCCCCAAGGTCGTGTTTTTGTGTGCAAATAACGACACTTTTTATTCAAGGCAGTCTGTCGATGATGTAAACTACACTGTCTTTTGTCATTATCTTCAATATTATCTATCCGTTTGTAAAATTAAGATCATATTATTTCATTGCTCAGAATAGGCCATCCGGCCAGCTAATTTTTATATTCCTAACATTAATATTAAGAAAAATTACTTTTTAAATTTTTGTAATTTTCCTACCATCCGCGTTCTGCCGCTCAATTCAAATCAAGGCTTGGTATCGCAAAACGTCCAATTCCGTACCTCGTGTCAATTTGGGGGGACGTGAATTTTTACTTTCCTCCATCCCTCCCCCCCCCCCCCCCCCCCCCCCCCCCCCCCCCCCCATTGCGTCTCCTTAGCCTTTCCAGTCATATTTTTTTTTCTTTTGATCCGCCGTTCCCCTCCTGTCTAGCAAGTCAATTTTATGGAGGGTGATGACCCGCGGTCTAGGCGATCATGTACATCAGCAGCCTACGCATTATGTTTTTATCCTTAAATGTTATCTTTTGAGTATTTTACCGTTGTATCTCTGTCAATTTCACTACATATATATATATATATATATATATATATATATATATATATATATATATATATATATATATATATATATATATATATATATATACATATATATGTATATATATATGTATATATATATATATATATATATATATCGTATTTTCCGTCTGTCCATCCGCAAGAAATTGTCTGACCGCTTCTAGACTACCCAGAATTCTGAAATTTGGCATGCTGATAGGTCTTAAGATATGATAGCCTAAAAAAATTTCCAAAAACCAAACATCAAATAACGGGACGTCGTAATTAATCCAGCAACGTTAAGCGCAAAAATAAATACTTTTATAATAATTTTTCATTTTAAAGGGAAGTTAGCAGCTTATTAAAAAAATTAAAGATTGTATGTGATTTATAATCTAAAATTTTCTTACTTTTACAACGTAACTTTTAAAAATTAAAGAAATAATTTTGTAATATAAAATTGTAAAACCAATATTTAAGAATTCATATTTTTAGTATTGATATTGTTGTATTTCATAAAGAAATTCACTTTAGAATTCTCATTATGCAAAAAAAATTACAAGTATACTTTGAAGCGTTTGTGCCTGAAACCATAAGTATTAATTTAATAAATGTATGCTGGGCGTGTACACATTTAAAATGCTCCGAAATGCAATGAAGCCGTTGTAAACGTTCTATTTCAGAAGTGATGTGTAGAATGTACCAAGAACAAACAGTATTCTATTTAAAATGACGATCATTTTATGCAACAATTCTTTGTAAGAAAGAGATCTCTTGAGAGTTACATTGGACCAATCATGACATACGGAAATGAGTTATGAACAATTGGTAAACAAATAAGAAAAGCACCATATGCCACAGAGATGTGGTTTGACAGAAGAATGTTAAAAATAACATGTACAGCTAAAATGGGGTTGTCTTGAAAGATGCCAATGTGCAAAGGAAATTTATTCCTCAGGTGAGAGACAAGTAATCCACTTTCTTTTGGGCATGGTATGAGAAGAATGAACCTGGAGTATATAGGGACAAAAGGCAAAATAGAAGAAAATCGAGATAGGGCAAAGAGAGAAGATTTTGGACAATTTGAAATCATGGCATGGAGAGATGTCAACAACAGATTTGATCAATAGTACTGTAGATATGAAATTCTGTTATACAAAGGTATGTCACACAGATTTGATCAATAGTACTGTAGATATAAAAATATGTTATACAAAGGTATGTCACACAGTTTAAATAAATACTGGATTAATATTTAAACAAGAATTTCAGCTTTGGTTACTTTGTCCTTTATTTACTTTTATGTTTGAAAAAAACAAAACAAATAAGTTATTTACAGGGTCCCCGTGCAAAGAACGTATAATCCCTCCTTTAAACGTGCGTATACATACAGACTTGCAATTGGATACACATAAAATGAAGCTCTAAAAAGCACAAGGCAGGGACATGCTGAGAAACACAGTGTGGCAGAAACAATACACCTTGCACGCCAAACAAAAGTGCTTCCCTAAGACACCCCTTAAAAAATGGGTATGTCAGGAATAAACAAAGTTAAGTTGATATTACGTTGATATAGATTAAGAATGAGTAAGTAATAACATTGCGAGAATGCATAAACAGTGACTATAAAAACCATGAGAAAATGTAAAATATGCGTCTGCTGACAAACCAACAAGATACAGACTTTCATAAATTGGGGACTGTGTACAATTAAGGTCAAGGTAGTCCTATAGCAGATAATACTGTAGGGGACGGAAGTGTTAGAGACTTCACTATACTAGGTCCAGCATGGAGAGGTCGGGTGGCCAGTTCCCTTCCTCGCTGCCTTTTCCTTCTCTAGTGCAAGATCAAACTTAGGTACCCATTTAGAGCTAGGAGCGAGTCGGTACCGTGAATCGAACCCGGTACCTTTGCCTGGAAAGTAGGATTAAAATGATATGACAAGATCACTAATGGGGGATTGATGGGTAGAGGATAACAATACAACTTGTGATGGGTAGGACTTACATTGAGGAAACCTGTTGATAGCATCATAAGTCAGTCCTTTCCCCTCTAATCCCCATAAGAAGGAATACATAAGGGAAGATTAGCCTCCCACTTGGACAAGAGCAGCGGAGACAGACATAGACATAAAGATAAACATGGAAATACCGTCAGCTTATGGCACAGGAAGACGTAGAATGAATTATAAAAGCATATGTGCCTTTCGGTAATGAAAGATTAAATTAACATCGCAAAAGTAAAAGAGTTGTTCTTTTGCGTAATATGGTTGGCTCTTTTTGTGCAGCCAACACATAATAAGATACGTAGATGGAGAACGTGATTTGATATTAATCTGTTGGCACAACCTATAAACATCAAATGTACGCTTTTATCACAGTTGTTCAAAGCGAAAGTCTAGAAAGCGCTAAATAATTTCACCGACTTGATGGAAGGTGAAGGTACAGCCTTTACTTGAATAGTGGATCGTCGACTGACACAGAGGCGCTTGTCTCTCGGGGCAAAGTTAATCAGGTTGGAAACCAGGTGGCGTTACGTTCAGTCTACCCAGCTGTAAACGGGTATCTTGAAATAGGGAAGATACAGACAGCGAGGAAAGGCAACTGGTTGCCCCACCTCATAAAGCCGACACCCAGTATAGTGATGTCTCTAACACTTTACTCCCCTACGACAGATCTTATATGATAATACCTTTACGTTTAGCTACATAACAAAAAGACAAATAATGGTCAATTGAAAACAACAAAATTCTCCAGAATAAATTTTCACTTCAATTAAACACATTTGAAACAAGGTCACACTTTCAAATACTGGGTACAGTAATAAAAACATACAACATTGAAAAACAACATAGAAAACATACAATTCAGAAATAAAGAACAGAATTGCCAATGTCAAAAGAAACTGAAAAAAATAAGGTCATCCCACAGATTTGTGTCAAGTGTTAGGTAAACGTAAATGTGCTGTGCTTTTGTCTTACTGGGACAAAGATCAGGGATATAACCTGCGTTACGAGTAGAAGATTTTTGTCAGGGGCGAAAAAAAATAATTTAAAAATCAGAGAAAACAGAAATCTAATATAAATGCTTTTTAACAATAGTAAAAAGATACGCATCGCTCAGGCAGATCGTTGTTGTCACGCTGTTGAGTTAATATTAATGTTAATCAGAATCGACGTCATTGCATTCCGGGCAAACCCATAGGTGCTCAGTCTCCCGCAGCAAATGTTGAAGGGTATGAATGCTAATTGTTCCTGTTGCGCACTGGTTGTATACACGGCGGATGCGTCCTCTCATAAGCCCATCCCTGCTAGTCTTACGTTTGATGCCAAATTCCAGCAATCTCAGCCTTGATGATTCATCGATTACAATGTCATTCTCTAATAGACGATCATGAATTGCCTTCAGTATTTCTCTCTTATCCATGTTCAATTCACCTTCTATGGGTGCTCTTGAAGCTAGTCTATCAGCTCTTTCATTGCCACGTACCCCGGCATGACCAGGACAGTAGATCCATATCAGTTCTTGAAGATTCGAGGCTTCTATGGAGGTTTTCCATTCTTGTCGGAGCCATCCATTTTGGACCTTTCGAAGCATGGATTTTGAGTCTGATACAATAACTGCCTTTGTTAATGAAGTCTCAGACAGCCATCTTAAGGCAGCAGTAAATGCCTCTACCTCCATTGTCATGCTGGAGGTTGTTATCATGTAAGTCACGCTATGTTCGGCGACGGTTCTGCCCTTTACTGTCGCAGAGAAGCCCTACCCTGATTTATTACCACAGATTACAGACCCATCAGTGTAGACAATGGCATCATCATCCCCAGCATAAACATTTATAAGCTGATCAATTTCCAGCTCTGCTCTCCCATAGGCCCAAGTTCTGCACTCTCTACCAAGGCTGATGATGACTTGCTGATAGTTCATCCAGCTCTCATCTGAGTTACTCCACTCATCTCCCTTGAATATATATATATATATATATATATATATATATATATATATATATATATATATATATATATATATATATATATATATATATATATATATATATATATATATATATATATATATATATATATATATATATATATATATATATATATATATATATATATATATATACTACTGGACAAAAGTTAAGGGCCGCCATTCAGTTTAGACAAGGTTTATATAATTCTTCCTGAGAAGGGTCGATTTTCCAAATGTCCGGTAGCTTGAAATCTCTCAAGAAGTCTCTGAATGGTAGAGTGGGACACTGCTAAACGTCTTGCAACATGACGAACAGATTGAACATCCTGAATCCATGCCATGGCTCGACCACGGTCTACAGTGCTGAGACTTCTCCTTGGTGGCATAGCTAATGCAGTGATCATTTCGACCACTTGTCATTCTGATTTATTGCATACCAACGGTGAACACTCTTTACCGATGAACATTTTCCACGTGCATTCAAATTCAACTCACTTTTTCACCTTTTGAACTAGTGGGGCGTGTTGCAAAAACCATGAGTTTTTGCAGCAAATATGGCAATTTTCACGTGTGGGTTAAAGTGACCCAGTTTTTGGACATTTAAAAAAAATTTAACCTAGTGCACACAGAAATGTATACACATTTCTCTGAGCTCAGTTTTAATGACATTTTCACTTGTCTTTACAGTTTGCCAATCAATTATATAAACCTTGTCTAAACTGAATGGTGGCCCTTAACGTTTGTCCAGTAGTATATATAATAATAATATATGATATATATTTTTAGAGGGCTTAGTGTTTCTCAGTAGATCCCGAAAGACCATGGGTTACCGACCCCTGGCTTAGTGAGACAGGCCGCGCCATGTTCTGAATGACTGGGCCATACTTGCTCGCGTGACTCAATGAGTACGAGGGCAGACATGACTTGAAGCTGGTCTCTGTCGAATCAACGGGTCAGAATCTTGAATCGATCTTTTGACTGATGGAGGTTTGAACAAGCCTTGTGTGTAGGTACTCAATATTCCTGGCGTGTAGGAAGTCCGTTTTCTAATATGGTGATACAAGGTAGTTGTAAAGTCCCTGTGCAACTTTAATAACTGTGTACGCTGTGTACGGCATATAAACATATAATAGAGAACGTAACAAATATTGCCTACTTGTCAAAACCATATTCCGTGGACGAACTTACGGTCACGATCACGATCACGATCACGGCCACGATCACGGTCACGATCACAAATGTAATTTAATTAGCGATGCATCTAGCTCGCTAAGGAGTATAGAAATAAGAAAAAAGGTAAAGGCATATTGGGAATATAGTGTTAGGCCCGTACTTTCTTGACCATCGGCACACTAGGGGTGATGTGGTCAGCATCACGCCAGCCCCCTTAACCTTCCCAGGATTGCTCTGGTACCCAATTCATGAGGCTGGATTGACCCCAGAGCCGTTTGCGGTCTAAAAAAAATCCCACTTCAACTGAGGATCGAACCGTGGACCACCGGGCTAAGAAGCCAGTGTTCTAACCACTGCACTACCACGGCTCCTCTAAGGATCATTGGCCGGCAACAAACACGTGCCAAGTCCTGCTGTCGCGTGCCATCAGCTCAAATTCTGTCCATGCCTATCCCATATTTTTCACTTCTATCTCAAGTTCTCCTATCCACGTGTTTGGTCTACGTCTGCCTCGCTTACCCTGGCCATTAATTTACTAAGCACCAATCGGAGAATATTGTCATCGATTTGGAAAATCGGATTGGACGATGTGTGGAGAAAGATGATGGTTATGTTGAAGCCAAAAAAAATTCCAACAATTTGGTGTTAAAACTTAATAAATGTTGTTTCAATATGCCATTTACAATGTGCTCCTATCACGCGGACATCCAAAGTTATTACATTTTAAATTTGCACAAATACTTTATAATCCCCTGTATTCCTAACATCCGATAGGCTAAGTGGATAGAGTGCCTGTTTCTCGCGGCAAAGTTATCGGCATCTGGGATCAAAACTTGGTGGCACCACGCTCCAGTTTACCCAGATATGAATAGGTACCTAACTCTGCTAATGACCCATTAAATGAGTTAGGGAAGGCGAAGGCAGCGAGGAAGGGAATTGGTCATCCCACCTTATAAAGCTGGACTTAGAATTGCGAAGTCTCTAACCTTTCCATCACCTACGGCAGTATCTACTATGGGACTACTTTTACCTGTGTCTTTTTTGTCTGTTATCAAAAACTGGCATTTAAAATGACGGATCCTGGACATAAGGAGCTGCTGAATGGTTACAACGCTTGCTTCTTGAAGTAGTTACCTGGTTCAAAAGCATTTAACGACACCATCCAGTCTACTAAACTGTACATGGGTACCTGACTCTGCTCTTGAGTTCTGGAAGGCAAAGGCAACTAGAAAGAGAACAGGTCACCCGCACCTGTTTAAAAGATTTGACCTAGTGTAGGGAAGTCGTTAACACCTTTTTTCTACAACGGGACCACCCTAACCTTTGACATTCTAAATACAGGAACTCCCTATGACAATACTGAATGATCACGTGATTGATCAGCATCTACTGCACGAATGCCCGACACATGAGGAACAGATAAAGTTCATATGACCTTCACTGGTACCATATCACATACAAGGACATTAGAGAGCTGTCAGCAACTCTGAAAAACAAGAAAAACCAAAATTAAAGAGAGGGCAACAAAAGAAAATATCAAATCAATAATATTAAAAAAAAAAAAATTTAAATAAAAATGGCATAAGGAACACCCAGACTCCGATACTGCAGAACCAAACTATACTTTACCAAGAAGAGATCAAGTGATTCTTTTCAGACTTAGAACCGGCTATGGCAGACTCAGATACCATCTGTTCAACTAACTGAAAATTGGACAGACATTAATGTGTCCATGTGGGGAGGACAGACATTAATGTGTCCATGTGGGGAGGACAGACATTAATGTGTCCATGTGGGGAGGACAGACATTAATGTGTCCATGTGGGGAGGACAGACAAACAGTAGAGCATGTCCTCCAAGAGAGGAGCCGAGTGGCAGGGTGACTTTCTCCAACCCAATTGAGGGAGAAGCTTTATGGTGACTGGAGAAGCATGAGACGGACTGCCAACTTTATAAGATAGAAATATATGGTTGTGTGAGAGCAAACGATGAAGAAGAAGCAGACTGCTTTCTTTAATCATATCTAATCTGAGGGAGTTCGATGAAGAAGACAGCAATGTCTTCTTCTTTTTATCTTCATCAGTCCTCTACGGGCAGAGTTTTCAAATGGATCTCTCAAATTGTTTTGTCACGAAAGTCTGGCTTTGATTCTTTACATGTTGTCTCTGTGCTTATTATTTCCTTCCGGAACTTGCTGCAGTGTGTTCTGGAAAATTCTTCTGGCGGTTCTACTTCCTGAAAATGTTTTGGAGAAGGTTCCATAGTAAACGCTGATTCATGATGGTAGCTAATGACTTCCAAAGTGCGTGTCATATTCATCTTCAGTGTCTTCTTTTAATCATGACTGGCTCTTTCCAACTGTTACATATTAGAAATCGTGTCATACCACTCCAGTTCTAGACATCTTGTTATACCACTTCAGTTCTGGAGATCTTGTCATACCACTTCAGTTCTAAAGATCTTGTCATACCATATCAGTTCTAGACATCTTGTCATACCGCTTAAGTTCTGCAGATAATGCCGTACCACTTCAGTTCTGCAGATAATGTCATACCATTTCAGTTCTGCAGATACAGTCATACCACTTCAGTTCTGCAGATACTGTCATACCTCTTTAGTTCTGCAGGTACTATCATACTCCTTCAGTTCTGCAGATACTGTCATACCCCTTCAGTTCTGCAGACACTGTCATACCCCTTTAGTTCTGCAGGTACTATCATACTCCTTCAGTTCTGCAGACACTGTCATACCCCTTCAGTTCTGCAGATACTGTCATACCCCTTCAGTTCTTCACATACTGTCATACCACTTCAGTTCTGCAGATACTGTCATACCACTTCAGTTCTGCAGATACAGTCATACCACTTCAGTTCTGCAGATAATGCCATACCACTTCAGTTCTGCAGATAATGTCATACCATTTCAGTTCTGCAGATACAGTCATACCACTTCAGTTCTGCAGATACTGTCATACCCCTTTAGTTCTGCAGGTACTATCATACTCCTTCAGTTCTGCAAATACTGTCATACCCCTTCAGTTCTGCAGACACTGTCATACCCCTTTAGTTCTGCAGGTACTATCATACTCCTTCAGTTCTGCAGACACTGTCATACCCCTTCAGTTCTGCAGATACTGTCATACCCCTTCAGTTCTTCACATACTGTCATACCACTTCAGTTCTGCAGATACTGTCATACCACTTCAGTTCTGCAGATACTGTCATACCACTTCAGTTCTTGCTACATTTGTCGCTATCTTTGACTCCCCGTGGAGCATAGGCCTTACCAAATTCATGTCAAGTCTTCCTCTCCTGTGCCATCCGTTCAATGTCCTTTCTATCATTTCTGTCTCCAATTCTCTTCGGCGCGTGTTTTCGGTTTTCCTATACGTCTCGTACTCTGAGGCTTCCAGAACTAGGGCTGCCATGAGATGCTGTTAATACGTTCACTCATTGTGTATCCTATCCATCGTCAATGTCTACTTCCCATATCCTATTCCACGGGCACTTGTCTAGTTCTTGCCACCAGTTCCACACTGGTGATCTTGTCATATCACTTCAATCCTTCTGTTCTAAACAAGCACCCATTTGTGAAAGTCTTCAACTAATTTCTATTTTGCCTATGTGTCACGAGAGGATTGACTATTATTGAAATTATAAGAGATCCTGGACAAAAAGTTGTATCAGGTGATACCAGGATAGTGCCAGATAAGATTCTGGTCTTATAAGAAATACCACCTTTTCTGAAAAGAAATGGGTGTATCGACATCAAAGGTAGGATCAAGCTGTATACGTTTCCAGGTATGATGATATTATATACTGCTCAAAAAAAGTTAAAGGCCACTTTCAATTTTTAGGCCATTTCAACTATGCTGGTTTTTAAAAAACCTGAACACTCAGTCAAAAAAGTTTTGCTGCATTTTGTTGCATGCTTAAACAATGTTTGTTAATCTGACAATAAATCAAATCTGTGTTACGTGTGTGTACCTCCAAGGTCAATCAAATGTACGTGGTGGAAAGGGAAATAATGCATGTTTGAAAATGCTTCCTATGGCAAAGCCTGTTGATAACATTGCTGAAATTTGCTTTTCACGTGCAAGTCGTGACTATGGTGAATACATTTCACCCACTTTTCGGAAGGAACGGGCAATGGGTATGTTTGTAACATTTACCATTTTAGCCATGGCTCAGCGAAGACACTTGACCAATGTTGACAGATGGAGAGCGATGGCATGGCTGCAGGATGATGTAGGGCTGCGAGAAGTTGCTAGGAGATTAGGAGCTGCTCATTCTGTCATACAAACTCTGCGTGATCGTTATAATGCAACCGGCAATGTCGCAGAACAACGCAGGTCAGGACGTCCAAGGTCTACCACAAGACGGCAAGACACGCTGAGCCATGGCTAAAATGGTAAATGTTACAAACATACCCATTGCCCGTTCCTTCCGAAAAGTGGGTGACGTGTGTTAACTATAGTCACGACTTGCACGTGAAAAGCAAATTTCAGCAATGTTATCAACAGGCTTTGCCATAGGAAGCATTTTCAAACATGCATTATTTCCCTTTCCACCACGTGCATTTGATTGACCTTGGAGGCACACACACGTAACACAGATTTGATTTATTGTCAGATTAACAAACATTGTTTAAGCATGCAACAAAATGCAGCAAAACTTTTTTGACTGAGTGTTCAGGTTTTAAAAAAAAAGCTTAGCTGAAATGACCTAAAAATTGAAAGTGGCCTTTAACTTTTTTTGAGCAGTATATTTTTCTAGATTTCTATAGGCTCCCTCTCAAGATCCTCCTCTGATTTTATTATTAACTCTGCTAGGGGTATTCTACTAAATTATCTACCAACAAAACTTGAACTCAACTTAAATAATTTAAGTAAGTCTGCTGGTAAATATTTACAATTTATTTATACAGCTTCTCTTTTCTTTTTGAAAAGCTTTAAAGGAAATCAAATTCAATTAAAACATTAAATCAATAAAACATTGGAAAATAGTTAAAAGGTATCAAAAGACATAAATTTGATGAGAGTTCTCACTTTGGTAAATTATCTCTGCTGAAATAATATTTATATGTTTCTAACAATGTTCTTTCACAGTCACTTGAATGTGAAGCTATCACTGGCTATATTTAGGCCCGCACATTTCATCATAACTGATTGTCTATAATTGTGGTGTAACTCGGATACTCTACAGTTGCCTTGTTTTGCACTCATCTGTAGAATGCAGCTGGTTCCACTTTTGTCCTGGCAGGAAAATTTGTTTGAACTTCCTCCAGGCAATAGGCATGTGGTAACTGGCCCTCTGAACTCAAAGGCGCTTGCACCAGTAGTGCCTTCAGTAGTGGCTGACTCTTATGAGCAGTTGGGTTGACAAGATAAAACCTGAAACATAATAAATGTAACCCCTATATGGTCCATCACTATCCCACTATCACAAAGGTTGGGGATGATAGACAGTTTCAGACAGTGCTAGCAGATGCACAGGACATATTATACCAGTAACACCCACATCCAGTTCATTGTGACTACAATTCTCCTCTAAAACCTTAGTTAGAGCCATTTGTCCATGATTCGCCTCCCTACAATGATTAGGTCTAGTATAAAACACTTAAGTAATAGCTTAAACAATCCAGTAAAACAATCGCTTTCATCCTTCCTACGCTCCTGGTGTGTGTGTCCATTCCATCAAGAAATAATTCTTTAAATGCTTTTCTAAACCTACCGAAACACTTTTACCACCATTCTCAATTATTTGAATATATATCTTGGCAGTGTTTTGCCTCCAGAAATTTCACAATGGTTCTAACACATCTACACACTTCCTAACGCACAAGTGAATTAATCAATAGAAATATATATATATATATATATATATATATATATATATATATATATATATATATATATATATATATATATATATATTCTTTCTTACCCTCAAGAACATACAGTCGAGCTGTTAATGGTTGTAATGGTCTGCTCTCAGTTGCAAAAGGCAAAGGCACTATTCACTAACACTTTTTGCGCTCGTTGTAATTTTCAAAATATGACTGGCCTATTTCCGTTTAGAACACACTCTATATACTTAGGAATACTTAGGAATACTGAATACTTAGGATCTGAATACTTAGGATCAATCCTCAACAGCTCTGGCGACTGTGCAGTAGAAATTAAAAGAAGACTTGCAATTGCTTCACATAAACTAATACAGATGAAAAACCTATGGCAAGGCAGAAGCAAAGAAACAAAGTTACAACTGATCAGAGCATGTATATTCCCAGTAGCAACATACGGCTGCGAGACTTGGACACTCAATAAAACAATTGCAAAAAAGATTACACCATTCGAAATGAAATGCTACAGAAGGATGTTGAGAATACCCTGGACAGAAAAAAAGACCAACAGAGAAGTACTGCACTCACTAAACGTACAGGAACATTGGCTCCTAAATACCATCGCAATAAGGAAGCTGAAATTTTTCGGTCATATAAAAAGACATAATAGTCTGGAAAAAACCGTGATGGAAGGCATGGTCCCTGGAAAAAGGGGAAGGGGTCGACCTAGACGATGGTGGACCCAGGACATCACAGAGAGTCTGAACTTGTCTTTGGCTGATGCAGGTCGACTTGCCCAGAATCGTGATGCGTTCAGAGCAGCTGTAATGGAGACAACGTTGTGGAAAGAATACGTCACATGATGATGATGACACACTCTATATATAGACCAAGGTCGGACGTCCGAGGGGGTTTCCTGCTCAACTAGTATGTTGCGTTCCGAAAATGTATGTAAGATCTGTCTATGTGTACAAATCAGGAAAACTAAGATTTATTTATCTACGTTATTCCTGGAGCGATTTTCTTCACCTAAAGCTTAAAACACGCCCTGTATTATTCTACATCTTCCTAGCTAATAGTCTTTTACTTTCCTAAGTGCATTTTATTCTATGCGTACTCTAAACAGCAAAATTATGGACTAACCTGTGGCTTCGATGCATTCAACCAGATATTTCTCTCTTAATATACTACTGGTCGTAAAAGTCTCTGCACAGACGTGTAGAGCAACATCTCCAATATCATATTGGTGACCTCTTCTAGGTGGTACTTCTTTCCTAAGTCTGTAATTAATAGTCATCCTCCATTCGTTTGCACAGATTAGTCCTGGCCATTTTGACTGTACAATGCTTTGGTAAACAAGGCACAAAGGTACCTTCTGATTGGTCCGTGTATCAAGCAGTTCTTACAAAGTATGGCGCGCGGTTTGGTTAGAGTTACTTAGAATAACTTGTTGTGAATCAGACGACCTCACCACACTATGTACATATGTCACATCAGTGGGCTTGAGGGCTGTGGAGTTTCTTTCAGACAGGAAGACATGATCTGACCCCTTACTGTGAATGCGGTTAACCTCTGTGTCACATTCCAGCTTTCAATTTCCAGATGAGAACGTGTCAAAATTTTCTCAAAATATTACGTCGCGTGGAGAATGTGTGTCAACAGAATTGTCATTCTACTGTTACCGACATGTAAAAGGCTGTGTGCTCACCTTTGTGTGCGCCTGTGTGCTCTATGAGATTGTATGAGTGTTTGGTCTTTCATATCATGCATGGTGCTCAGCTTTTTCATGCCCGGCTGGGAATTTATACGAATTGTTGACCTGAGTTGTATATGTTCTGTTGTGTGGGTGTTGTGATAAGGACATGCGTATCAGAACGAAACAAGAGGAGGTATTCTAATCGTTAGATGGGTACTTCAGGTAAATGATTTGATTCTTTAGTCCTTTAATGTACGTGTTTCTTTCATTCGTTCATTCATTAACTTATTGTATCTCATAAACTTCAATCAGTTCCCATCATATCCTTCTGTATTTTATTATCCGTTCAAGTTTTTTCAATGTTTTTTTAATCCATTTTTTCTCTTTGGTTGTGATTCTGTTTCTAGTTCGCTACTTCATGAATTCTTGGATCTCCTTTCATTTCGTTTACCTTGGGGGTTACCAAACAAGGACGGTCATGTTAGGCTGTCATTGACTTTTATGAAATATTATTATCGTTTTAGTATTAGCTCCCTAATGAGCATGGTGCCGGTGATGCAGCAGGTGCCACAAGAAGTCTGATAACAACATTTATGTTCTCTTGTGGTGGTAGTTTCTGCATTAATTAACTGTACAAGATGAGGTTGCCAGCCTTATACACAACCTCATGCCAGCATTATACACAACCTCATGACAACATTATACACAACCTCATGCCAGCATTATACACAACCTCATGCCAGCATTATACACAACCTCATGCCAGCATTATACACAACCTCATGCCAGCATTATACACAACCTCATGCCAGCACTATACACAACCTCATGACAGCCTTATACACAACCTCATGCCAGCATTATACACAACCTCATGCCAGCATTATACACAGCCTCATGACAGCCTTATACACAACCTCATGCCAGCCTTATACACAACCTCATGCCAGCATTATACACAACCTCATGACAGCCTTATACACAACCTCATGCCAGCCTTATACACAACCTCATGCCAGCCTTATACACAGCCTCATGACAGCCTTATACACAACCTCATACCAGCATTATACACAACCTCATGCCAGCCTTATACACAACCTCATACCAGCATTATACACAACCTCATGACAGCCTTATACACAACCTCATGCCAGCCTTATACACAACCTCATGCCAGCCTTATACACAACCTCATGCCAGCATTATACACAACCTCATGCCAGCCTTATACACAACCTCATGCCAGCCTTATACACAGCCTCATGACAGCCTTATACACAACCTCATACCAGCATTATACACAACCTCATGCCAGCATTATACACAACCTCATGCCAGCATTATTCACACAACCTCATAATAGTTGCCTCTTACGATTTGCCTATAAAAGGACTCTAGAAAAATGGGGTTGAACCGATTTTGTCATGAACGGGAAACAACAAATTTCTAGTGCATGGTCAAATCGACAACAACAACGCCAACAATTTCACACAAAAAACCAACATCAAAATATGAATAAGAAAAAAACTCATTCAATATATACGTATATAAATATATTGAATAAGTTTCTTTTTACTTATATTTTGATGTTGCTTTTTTGTGTGAAAACTTAGAAGAAAAGAAATATAAATAATTTGTAACCATGAATTATCTACTGTTATTAGCGTGGCTCTGATGTATACTTGTTTTGTTATTGTCTCTGTATTTCTTGCTTACTGTTGTGATTGATAACATACTTGGTCCCAAAACTTCCCGTACCATAAAATATGTTGTTCATTTAAAGATTGACTTATTTATAATTTTGTTTCTTACTGAAGTAGAGAGAGAAAGAGAGAGAGAGAGAGAGACAGAGAGAGACAGAGAAAAAGAGAGGCAGAGGGAGAGAGAGAGAGTATGTGGTTGTTAAACACGCCGAGAAAGTGACAGTCATAGAGAGGGAAAGAAGAGTACATGTGTGGAAAACAAGCCCTCCTTTCGTAAGCTATTGGTCAAGAGGTTGGAAGTGTGACTGTTGCGTGCATATTTTGACGCACATATTACAAAAATCGATATGGCTATTTAATATGGGAAAAATATAGACATTCATTCATTTGTGTATGAGAATGCTGTCTATGGGGAAAGCGAGATAATCCATGTTTGATTCACACTTTTGATTATAGGAGTAATCGTTCTGGATATTGATCCGGCGCAAGGATATTGCGCTTACGTTTGTACTTATTTTTTAGGGCCAGAAAATATATTAATTTGCTTATTGTGTTTATGGCCTGAATTCATATGTATTACATATTATTAGTACAAGTAGAATCAGTCCTATATTGTATATTTTGGATGGGTAGGAGGGACTAGATTCTTGTTATTCCGGTCTAGCGAAAGTATGAGTTGTCTTGACAAGTCGTGATGAGTTCCGATGTACCGTGATAATGGCGGGTACGCACTTTTCAAAGGGCTGGTAGATTCTTAAGGAAATATGATTCATGAAGTGGTTTTCTTCTAAAGGAGATGGTATCTCTACTATAGTTTATGTTAGAGACTCTCCTAAGGTACGGTACAATGTATAATTCGGACTCCATGTATTGCCAGACCCTATATTGATGATCTCATGTCGATTCGACCTAGATGGAACATTGTGCTTCGTATCGCTAGGGTCGTGTTTTGTATCGACAAAGGTGACAGACTTTCCTACAGCGGTTATGGCTACGTGAATTAACCTAATCACCGTAGAGCTGTATGGAAACATTTATGAAATCATTTATATACCCATTATAAATTAACTCTGGCTTATATTCTCCTTCCTATGAATGAGTGAACGACAACTCAGGGAGGCGGCCATGTTAGATTTCGGTCATCATATGTTTTGATCACTGCCAAGAGAACAGATTATTTATCCTATTATCGGACAGTGACAGGGAGATCTCAATCTTGCTAGAAACCCCCGAAACAGTTTACAGTGACGTATGCTAGACGAGGTCCTGATTGTCTTCAGATCTGCCCTCTAATGAAGGTGTGAACGTGTTCCATCACAGGTGATCATTAATGTCACCAACTTGGCGGGAAATTACGGGAGGACATCAACGCGGCGACTCAGGGAGGGTTTCTCAAATGGAATGTGCCGTCATGAAGAGGAAGGAAGAAGATTGGACGATATGTGAGTGAGTGAATGTATGAGTGAGCGAGTGCGTGAGTAATTGAGCGAGTTATTGGATAAGCGAGAGAGGGAGTGAATGAGTGAGTGACTGAGTGAGTAATTAAATCAGTGGGTGATTTAGTGAGGGAGTGGGTGATTGAGTCAGTGAGTAATTAAGTTAGGGAGTGAGTGAGTAATTGAGTGAGTGGATGAGTAAGTGAGTGATGGATGGATGGATGAATGAATGGATGGTCGGATGGCTGGTTAGCAGGATTGATGGATGAATGAATGGACTGATGGACGGATAGATGTATTGATGGATAGCTGGCTGAATGGCTGAATTGATGGATGTATGGCTGATTGGATGAATGAATGAATGAACTGATGAATAGATGGATGTGCGGATAACTGGACGGATGGATGGAATAGTGTACAGGTTAGCAATGAGTACATGCCAAATGTGGAGTTAAAAAAATAAAATAAAATAACGGTATATATACAATGAATGAAGAACATTTTTTAGAGTGTTATGATTACAATTCATAACGATTATGTCGATATAATAGGCAGCTCAACAGGGCTCCTTATTTGTTTACTTTATACGGAGTCACTTATTAATAAAGGAAGTGACGTCATGCCGATATGGTTTACTGGCAGACGTGAACAAATTTGAAGCAGAAGTGAGTTGAGCGTCTGCAAGAGAGATACGGCTTGTGTTTGGAAGTGAGCGGACGTATGTGTTTTGAGCTCCTGCAGTATTATGTGTTTTTCCTAAATTATTCCATCACCAGGACATCAATATACTTGGTTGAGGTGTCCCTGGCTTATTCTGGTAAGGAATTGTGTGCCTATTCATAAAAATGTCCAAAGGACGATTTTAAATAAAGTTTGAATGATTGCCAATGACCAGCGTTTGATAGGGAACGGACTGGACATACGTACTACTGCATTTGCCTTTAGGGCTATATATCTCTTACCATGGAGCTGTTTGTCAAACATAATAAACTGCATGTTTGTAAAATTGTGAAGGAGGTGTTGGTCCGCTCAGTACAGTTATGCTGATTACTTGTTGTGTGACTGCCCCTAGAGTCTACTTTGGCCACGGAGAATATCTCCGGAATATTGAACAATAACGACACGTAACAGTTTTGGTGGCCTCAAGCTGGGATCATGAACATATTATGTGGAACTGTATCCAGTATTTTCAAGTGATGTTTCAAGACATTTTTCAAGTCGGTGGACACAATTTTTTCAAGTGCAGAAAATGTTTCAAGATGGCGGTGCTGATCTGCTGCAAGTGTGATTACTGAATCGAACCCTAGTCGTTGCATATCTGTTGAATCGTGTTTCCCTGAGACAGAAGCTGGACCCAGGAGGTTTTTTTAATCAAAAGACAGATAAGTGAATTTCTTGATTCATACAGTTTGAGTCTTGAAGAATCTCATTTGACGGGGTTCTTTTTTATTATATGTTTTATGTATATCTGTATTTAAATGTTTGTGTGATAGGCGGGTTGATTGGCGAGGGAACAATTAATTCACAATACCAATCCTATGGTCGTGAATTCTTGGTTGTTCTGTAGGGTTTGTTGCATGGTTTTCTCAAAAAGTGGGGCCGGCATTAAAAACTGTGTTTACTGCTACTACTGAGGTTATCATTACTATTTCTGTTAGCTGTTTTGCCCTGTTTATTTGTAAATTTGTATTTGTTGTCCGGTTCATTGTAGTTTATTTAGTTTATTCTTCATTATTGTTTGTGGGATTTGTGCACCTTATCTTGCTATCATTCAGTTATTAGATGTATTATATGTTGTGAAATTGTGCTTGTGTTGTCATAAGTGTGGTAGAGCCATTTTATTTTCATTTTGCTACAGTTTATATATCTCTGTCTTGGTTTATTCATTAGTATTTTCTTGGGTTGGCTCTTTCTACTGTTCTCCTGTAATCTTGTTTGTACCTCTAATTTTTTTGCTCCTAATGTACCATCTATAGTTTAATGCAGTTCATTGATATTGAATGGTGAAAATTTTTTTACTGTTATTGCTCACATTAAAAAATATATATTGATTATAGTATTATTGGACAAGTTGGAGTCACAATAATAGTGAATTATGGCTACCTTGGATTATTTTATCAAGATTGGAAAAGACTGTGGTATGGAGGGTGAAGCTTTAAAAACCTTTGCATTCAATGAGCATGCAAAGGAAATAAAGAGATTAGTTAGAAGACGTGGCAAGAGATCAGAGACTCTTGGTTAGGGAGAAGAGAGAGGAAGAATTATCTGAGAAGAAAAGACAGGAAGAATTAGCTCTTGGGCAAGAGAATAAAAAAAATGAACATGAATTTGAGGAAAAAAATTGGCACATGCTCAGGCAGAAATGAAGGCACAACAAGCTCAAGCAGAATTGACCTATGCTCAAAGAATGGCAGAAATTTAGTTGGAAAAATTAGAATTTTAACATCAACAGGTTAATCCAGCCGGTGAGGTGGCTGGAAAGAAAGACCGTGCCATACTTTTAAACTAAATTTGCCCAAATTTAATCCTAATATAGACGAAATTTCATGCTTTTTAAATAGATATGAAACATGTTACCATGAGTTTAAGATTGATAGATCTACATGGCCTAGCAGGTTAATGAGTTTATTAGTTGGTGAGGCTCTTACTGCAGTCTGCACCATGGATGATTATGATGCTGTGAAGACCTTTATTGCTGAAAAAGTATAAACTGGTGGAAAATGGTTACATATTGAAACTGAAATCATTGTTGCCTGATTCAGCCAAGGATTTTGCTGAATTTATTTCGTCAATTAAGCTTCGCTTTTCTAGATGGGTTGATTTGTCAAAAATTGATAAAACTTTTAATGGGCTGGCTGACTTAATTTTAAGAGACAAAGTGCTGTCTTCAGTCACTGGTGACTTTTTGTCCTTTTTGCAGGAAAGAAATCCTGAAACGTTGGCTGTTGTAGAAAATCTTGGACGACCATACCAAATTACACATACTGGAAGAAATCTTGGCAGGGCTAACATAAAGGATGCATTGCCAGTGGCGTCAGCTAGAACCATGATGTCCAATCCACCCAGACAAAGATCAAATAGCATGGGCAGAAATTTTCGATTAAATCGAGATAATAATACTGGATCTTTTAGAGGGAGGTATAATTTTAACAATAGGTCACAACAACCTCAAAGGCATTTCCATTCATATGATGATGGATGGATATATACCTCAACAATCATCTTTCAGACCTAACAGGGATTGGAACAGAGGTGGATATAATTCCCAGTCAAACAGAGGCCAAAGGTCATTCTATGGAAACAATGTACATAATTACAACAACAGAAGTTCTCAACAGAACAATAACTTTCGACGTTCTAGAAATCCTGAACGTTCCAATGCAGTTGTGCATCAAAATAATTATAATACAGTCCAGAATAACAATGTTGCTGCTCATGCAAATGCATGTAGTGTGGACTTGTCAAATAGTACTAATTGTTCTGAATGAAATTCTTTGTTTCAGCTACAGGGAGTTCCTAGGCTCCTGTGTGGACATCCTTTGCCAGTCGTGTCCTCTTATGATGGGACAGGTTCACTTGTGTTTAATAGGGGTTTTGTAAACTACCAACATTTTTCAGTGCTCAGGGACACCAGGTGCACTACTGTTGGGGTGCGAAGGTCATTAGTGGACCAATCTGAGTACACTGGCAAAGAAGTCAAGTGCATTACATTCGGGGGCACAGTGGAATATTATCCAATTGCTGAAGTATTATTGGATACCCCTCATTTTACTGGAAGGACTCTCGTGTGCCTGTTGGACAAACCAGTTGCTGGAATAATCCTGGGGAAATTCCCTGGTCTTCATGAATGCACTAAGGATGATATTGTAAAATGGGAACAGCGTCATTTGCTTATGGCAAATGCTGTCACTACTAGAGCTCAGTCTCATGCAAAGGTGCATGAACAGGTCCAGATTGAGGAGATGACTGATGAGGTGATGAATGATGAGAGGGTGACTGAGGAGGTGGTGACTGATGAGGAGATGTCTGATAAGGAAGGGACAGATGAGGATGATTTACATGTTGAACTTATTGACAAAGAATCATTCATACAGATGCAAGTCTGATGATGTGGTGTTTAATGATAATTCTTTACACTGGTATACAATCAAGAATGGGATCTTGATTCGGAAGTTCCAGGATTCCAAATCTGTTTAAAAAAAATTATGGTACCTACTAGTTTTCACCCATTTGTCTTACGTGAGTCGCTGACTGAATTCATCACTTTTCCTGCTTCTTCGGTCCCAAATCCTATAAACAGAGATGAGAGCTCAGTTCCATCCCCAACTATGACAGCATGTGGAACTAGATATAGATTCATGTGGGAAAGACAAATACGCCATTGAACATGTCCCTCAAGAATGTCTGTTACATTAAAAGATTGGTTTCGAGCCTTGAATTTACTATAGAATCCTGGAGCAGAGACTCAGAAGCCTGGCTGAGCCACAAATGGTTGAGGTCCAGTGTGGCTTTCGAGCAAACGGAATTACTCAAGACCTGATCTTCATACTCAGACAGCTGAGCGAAAAGGCCCTTGAGTATAGACGCATTTTCGTTTCTTAGATCTGGAGAAGGCGTTTAGCAAGGTCCCCAAGAGCAAACACTAGGAATGCCTGGCAAGGAAGAACATCTCAGCACCTCTGATCCATGCTATACAAAGATTCTACAAGACTTGCAGACA
>JAMPIV010003004.1:0-15000 GCA_024509875.1 Oreohelix idahoensis
TTGTTTGTGGTGGACACAACGAGTGGTGATATTTCGCTGGATACAGATTTTACTGTACAGCACAATCTCTCATGGACCTATGATATGTTGTTAATGGTTTTAATGCTTCATACTTCGGACTTTAATCCACTAGTTAGTTACTTCTGCTTACTATTATCGTTGAGATATATTAAGTAATCTCCTTTTCACACATTTGTTTGCTCTATTTTGCAATTGCATGCACATTTCTTTGTATAGAGGTTTTCTGTTGTTAAGGTAGATAACTCATGTTTTATTTTTTTGCTCATATACTATTAACAGTTACTTCCCTTTTTCCTTTCGACTTTTCCTTTCTAGATTTGTTGTTTCTTTTCTCTCTTTTCACTCACGCCCTCACTATATTGATTTACTATTTTCTGATTGTTAACATTACATTATTTAAAAAAAAAATTCACATCCTTATATTGTTCACCATATGTTGCATTATACATAGGTATACACACAACTTTAATTGACTATTGTCACATAGTTATTGCTGGACACAGGACGTATAGTTAGCAAATACTGTGTTTATCAGTTCTCATGCAGGCTTTCCTTGGTTGATTGTGATGTTCTATGCTCTATTCTTTACTCGGCCGTTGACGGTTTTCTTTCTGCTTTGCAATCTTGTTTATCATGTTACATATGAATTCAAATTTTGACTTACGATTTCTTTATCGACAACGACCATTGACATGTTTATGTGATCATGTTTGGCCGTTGGTTTTTTCTCGGTTAAATATATTAACTAATTCCAATTTTTCATTAACATTTTTGTGATAAAAAAATCAAATCCTTTGATTTTTCTACACAAACCGACGGAGGTAATTGTTAAAGAAGATTATTAATGTATTTTTGCACGTTGACCACACTTAGCCTATTAGCAGTTAATCTACGCGGTAATATGTCTATCTGCGGTTAATCATGATGTTGCACGAGTCTTAATTGTTATTGAACGCGATATATTTAATATGTAACCGGGTGTTTATGACGTAATCCGTTTTGCACTAATGCATGCTAGCGGTTGGTTCTAGGCCTTTCGTCGATTGTAGTTGTCAAAGAAGGACGTACTTGATATAGCTCCTGAGATTTTGGAGGAAATATATATTTTATGTGGCTTAAAGTATTTCGAGGGCCGCCACAATGTACTACTGAAGATTCAGAAGTAAGAGAAGATTTGTAACTATTTTTATGTACTTTATGAATTTTGCCCACGAATGAACTTTATATTCGTCATATTAAACGTCGTTGCATGTGGACCCATCCACCAAGGCATTCCTAATTAATATATCAACTGAATGTTCCACCTGTAACCCCACGTCATTCTTCTGGTTATCAGCACGATACTTTGACACATTGTTGCACAAATCACCATCTACACAAATCCTAATCGTAACAGGCATCTCTAAGTCGAGGAAGTTCTTATGAAAATTTTTGTCGTACTGAGAACGTTGACGATATACAATCATTCACTGTTTCAGTATATCTCTGTAGCGTTGATCAACAGTTAACAGTTGTTGTATGAAAATGTCTGTTGTCTAATCTCCGGAGGGTTCTGGCCAGACTGGATATCTTCACGAAAAGATATGTAGACTCATTATCCTGAGTATGTAATCGTGATGAATAAAATATACTTTCGAGTTTGCTTCATAGAATGCGCTTAAGAGTGTGTTGCACTTGGTATAGATAAGAGATTCAAATTTTGAGCTCTTTAGCTTGACTTCAGATAGTACGCTTCCGAAGGAGCTGAACTTGATATAAGTAATCAACTGTGAGCTTTAGTTTGACAGTCATTTGAACGTGATTTAAATATGTATTGAACATGACGAAAAATGATGCGTCCACCTTCTTGATTGTGGGCAAAAAATATTTCTCGCCCACGAGCAAGAAGGTGGACACATCATATCGCTTCAAAGTTAACAACAGTCCAAAGAAATTGTACCAATGCCAGGTGTTTAGTTTTGATGAAACCAGATGTGTTTCCCAAAGATTTGTCACGAGGCAATGTGGACTTCAAAAGATAATGCAAGGTGGAGGTCTAAATGAAATCACGAGTAATAAAGATTACAGGTTAAAGTCCAGTCGTGATTAAAGATACTAGAACAGAGATGATAGAGTAAATGTGGGATGACAGGGCAAAGCGTAGGAGAAAATAAAATAGGAAAGATGTAGGAAAGTAGTGGGCGATAATGCTTTGGCGTTCGTTTATCACACATGACAACATTGATTTGATTGTTTACTGTAATTAAAGTAATTATGTATATTCTGTAAGTCACCATCGTTCTGAGTTTGACTTCGTAGATTTTATGTTCTGTTCAGAAAAACATACTCAACCCGCCTTGTATTACTTGTTACTACTAGTTCTTCTTCAAAAAGATTTGAGATGTTATATCACAACACAAAGTAAGTACTAAAGGTAATGTGTAACATCACCACACACAAAGTCAGTGCTAAAGGTACACAAAAAAGTAAGTACTAAAGGTAATGTGTTACATCACCACACACAAACAAAGTAAGTACTAAAGGATATGTGTTACATAACCACACACAAAGTCAGTGCTAAAGGCACACAAAGTAAGTACCGAAGGCACACAAAAAGGTAAGTACTAAAGGCACACAGAAAAGTAAGTACTAAAGGATATGTGTTATATCACTACACACAAACAAATTAAGTACTGAAGGATATGTGTTACATCACCACACACAAACAAAGCAAGTACTTAATTATGTGTTTTACATCACCACACACAAATAAATTAAGTATTAAATGATATATGTTACATCACCACTCACAAACAAAGTAAGTACTAAAGGATATGTGTTACATCACCACACACAAACGAAGTAAGTACTAAAAGATATGTGTGACATCAACACACACAAACAAAGTAAGTACTAAAGGATATTTATTACATCACCACACACAAAAAAGTAATTACTAAAGGATGTGTATTACAACACCACACACACTAAAGTAAGCATTAAAGGATATGTGTTACATCACCACACACAAAAAGTACTAAATGATATGTGTTACATCACCACATACAAAAAAGTAAGTACTACAGGATATGTGTTACATCACCACACACAAACAAAGTAAGTATTAAAGGATATGTGTTACATTTCCACACACAAAATTCACATCGACCAAACATTAATACATTTAAGAAATATTTTAAACTGTGACTATTTTGTGGAAAGTTTATTATCTTGGAAAAATTATGTCTGGAGAGTTTATTTTTGTTTTACAAAATAAGGTTTAAAATGTTATGTATCTAATTACAATTTTAGAACAGAATGTTTAGAGTGCTTTCACTGCAAAATTACAGGTTTTAGGACTCAGTTCACAACAACCTCTAGCTCCAAACTACCAAATGGTAACTGTGTACCTGACTCTTGGGTTAGGGAAGACAAAGGCAGCAAGGAAAGAAACTGGTCACCCAACCTAAAAAATCTAGACTAAATATAGTAAAGTCTATAACACTCCCTGCACTACAGCAGTGTCTGCTATGGGCTACCTGCCAGCACTTCAAATTTTCACACATCTGAGATCCTTGTTGAAACTTGTGACCATATTAGTCTGTAACTATGTAGCTGGCTTATTTTTAAAATTACCATAGCCTTAAAATGGTTATGTTTTAACAAAATTATCTCAGAAGCAGACATGTTTTTTGGTGTCATATTGTACTTAATTCATGTTAGGAAAAAAAACCTTCATTATCATCTAATTAAAACTCTGTCAAGTTCTTCCCAATTCAGTTAGTAGATCGCTGTTTCTGCCCGAAATACCAGCCCGGCTACCCCTACCTTCAACACGTTGCACACCTCGGAGTCCATCTTTACACCTTCATACAAATCTTATGCCTGGCTGGACTTTGGACTGTTAAGACTTTCAAAGCAACATCCATTGGTTTTCCTATTATGGCGAGTTGAAGCATGAAATTGATTCTATCAACTTAAATGTGTTTTTATGAACTCACTTTTGTCTGCCAACAAACTAAATGTAAGAATGAACAAAATGATCAGTGAAGAATATTGTGTCCAGATAACTAAATAAATTTTCTGAATCTGACATGTATACTCCTAGTCAAAAGTCAAGGGCTACCATATTATTTTCAATACAATTTTATATAAGTGCATAGAATGATTAAATGAAGGAAGTTTTTAGTAAAAATGAGTCATTATCTTCCTCTGACAGTCCTCTATGCACGTTAAGCATAAAAACAACTCACCGACAATCATGGTGATCACGTGCAATTTTGTTTGCTGACCATAAATTCACAATTTTAATCTGTGTTTTCAAACTTCCGTAGAACCAAACAGGTGAAGTAATCGTGCTGATTGACATTCCACGTGCAATGGCGACTTTTTGTGAACAGAGTTCACTCTTAATTTGTTTTACAATGAGCAGACTTAGGGTAGTTTCATCACTTGCAAAAAACATGCCACCGAGAAGAAGTCTTGACACCTTACAAAGAATGAGGGCTATAGCGTGGGTTGAAAGTGGTTTATCTGTCCGTGAGGCTGCTAGACGGCTTGCAGTGTCACACTCTACTATCCAAAGAATTTTGGAGAGATTTCAGGCCACAGGAAGTGTGGAGGATCGCCACCGGCCAGATCGCCCTAGATGCATAAATAGACATGATGACCGGTACCTCTTGTTGTCAGCCCTGCGCCATCGAACAGAGACTTGTTCCACTCTAAGATGTCAGCTGAGACAAACTGTAAACGTTAATGTCAGTCAAAGCACCATTCGCAGACGTTTACATGAATTTGGACTGGCTGCTCGACGTCCTGCAGTCAGAATCCCTCTTACTCCTGCTCATCACAGAACCCGTGTTGCTTGGTGTCGCGAGCACATGCGATGGACAAGGCAACAATGGAGTCAAGTTCTCTCACTGATGAATCTCGCTTCACTGTGTCATTAAATGATGGCAGGATTCGAGTTTGGAGACGACCAGGAGAGCGATTTACTGATGACACAATTCGAGAGGTGGATCGTTATGGTAGGAGTTCTGTCATGGTCTCGGGAGGCTTCTACAGATACGGCAAGACCCCACTCTACATCATCCAAGGCAACTTGGCCGGCCCAATATACCAGAATGAAATCTTGAGACCAATTGTTCAGCCTGCTTTGGAGGCCATATGTGGTAATGAAATCCTCCAAGATGATAACGCTCGACCCCATCGAGCTCGTGTGGTGAATGAGTTTATTCATCAACATGGGATCATCAGGATGGCGTGGCCAGCTCATTACATGACCTTTCTCTGATTGAGCACTTGTGGGATGTCCTTGGTCGAAGATTGTCAACAAATCATCCCCTGCCAATGAATGTTGCAAAGCTGACTGCATTTCTGCTTCAGGAATGGCAAGCTGTTCCTCAGGATACTCTTCGGACCCTTGTGGACTCGATGCGTCTACGCTGTCTTGAATGCCTTGCTGCAAACGGTGGTCACACCCGATTTTGAAATGTCTATTTGTCCAATATCTATTGTGTGACTTTTGAAAAGGTGGGTGACAGACTTCACAGCTTCATTGCGTTTGAATATGTGCTTCCATTTCTTTACCTGACATGTCAATTTGGTATTCAATAAATGCCGTTTTGACTGATACCAATTACGTTTATATCAGATTTGTTTTTCTAAATGGCCCGTGACTTTTGACGAGTAGTATATTTCCTCCCAGAATAATTAATCTTCTTTTCTGTACCACACAACTCAACTCAATAAAGAGCTATTCATCATCATCATGTGTCCTTTAGCAATACATTTCAGTTTTTTAAATAATGGATAAACTTCTGTTGTGTTAATTATCATAAATTCAATTGTTTGACAACACTATGCATGTGGGTTAAATCATGCCCTACATGGAGTTAGACTAGCTTTTCAAGTTTAACAAGTCAGGTCCTTAACAAGGGTCCTCCAGTCGTATCATGTTATCTAAGTGTGGTTACTTATCTTCAATAAGACACAATTCCTAACAACTGTCTTCTCTACGATTCTACCAAGAATGAATACTTGTTCTCGTAGATAGATGTCCAATACATCTTACTGATCACAGACTAGTGGCATATAGTGTAGCAAGAAACTATTACCTGTGTTAACATGAGAGCTCAGTTCTCTACTCCTGTTTCACTACGTCATGACTACCACATAAGAAGAGACGTTTCGGGTTTCACCCTTCGTCAGCCACAGTTACAAATAGGCAACAAGGACAAGAAATGTAGACAGGTTAAAGAAATACAATATAGATCGCTACAAATGCGTAATGTATATATGTAATAAAACGTAACAACACAGGTGGAGACCAATAATAAAGCAAGGAAAATACAAAAACCGAAAAAATATAAAGACAATTAATTCAACAATCAACTAAAATCAAAAGCAGAAAATGGAATAACAAAACAAGAAGCCCTGCTATGACAATCTCGGCAAAAGATACGGTGAAGAGGTGAATACAATGGCGTCAGGAATGACAAATAAACGTGACGTCATAAAAATACACAAATAGGACACGACCCGAAACACAAACTTGTAAAAGAAAGATCGTGAAAAAGCGATGGATGAAATCAAGATGTCTAAAATAGTAGAAAGCCATTGAACAACAGAGTTAAGCAAAATGATGTTGGACATTTAGACCATGAGGAGAAAGGCAACCCATTTCGAAAATGGGTCGACTTTCTAGAGAAAAGCGAGTACGGTCTTCACAAAAGCAGGCGCGTAAACCGGTTAACATGGCATCAAGGGAACCGGAATAGTCTGGGCTATTGAAATAAGGGGCCACAAGATTAGGTGCCCAGTGATAAATGTCATCTAAGTGCTCACGGAATCTATCTGCCAAACGTCTGCCAGTTTCACCAATATAGGTAATGTTGCATCTTTTACAGATAATGACATAAATAAGATTCCTAGATTCACATGTAAATGACTCTATGATAATAAAATTACATTTTGGATATGAAACAGTCTGAGTCTGGAGCACATGCGCACACGTACGACATCTGGGGCGGTGACAAGACTGTGTACCAAAATATGGAGGGCTAGTATTCATCAAGCGGCTGTGTACATGAATGTCCTTGAAATTCTTATCCCTACGATATGCTACAGAGGGGGATCACGGAACAACTCACTGTTAACAGGATCAGAGTTGAGAATAGGAAGATGACGAAATAGAATTCACCGCCAAACTGTGGGGTTGGACATTTAGAACAAGTTTGAGTCTGTCAGATTTAGTAGAAGGTTTAGTAGTGAGTGTTATCTGACGAGTGACGTGTGTGATGCGATTAAGAGCATCTGATAAAACACGTTCTGGATAAAGACGTCGGTGGAAAAACGCAAGCATTTCTTGAGCTCGCTCATGGAAATCAACGTCATCCTGACAACCGACGTAAGCGTAGAAGTTGAGAAATGATAATGGAATTTTTACAACTAAGAGGATGAGATGACGTATAAAGAAGGAAACCATGAGCGTCAGTAGGCTTATAATAGACAGAAGTTGTAAGACCAGTAGGGCGTATCAGTGGAGTACTAATGGGGGTGCGAGGGGGGCGGTCCGCCCCGGGTGACAGCCAGGATGAGGGTGCCATTGGACACTATTATATTAGTACTTACTACTTAATATTACTTGTAAGTGTGTTTCTTTATGGGGGGAAGGGAGCCAAAGATATGATTCTCCCCAGGTGCTAAATACTTTAGGGACGCCACTGGATTCTAGGTATTAAAAACATTCAGTCACGTGACGCTCAGGTGCCGTAGTAGCGTTTTGGTCAAGAAAATATGGGCCTAACACCATATTCCCAATATACCTCAATAGGCGGGAAATGTGATTCTTTTTTTTAACCTTTTACTAGACTCTCTGGGAACAAATTTGAAGCATTGTTTGCTTTAAGAAAAGTATTGAAGCTGAAGAAATGAAGACTTATTTTAAAGCTCTAATGGAGCAACCCTTCCGCCCACCTCGTGAGGATTTGTTATGCTTCTTAGCGACATTCTTGCCAAATTTAGTTGTTACACGGCCCTATTCTCAGGTACCAATTGCCAAATAGGGCCTTTATAGCTTCCAATAGCTTACGTTCTCACAATGTCTAAATCTGGTCCTGACAACAAGCAGAATACTATTTTTGAACAAAATAATGAGAAACTGCGAGAAGATACGCTAGTCTGGAAACAAAATTAAGTGTGACAACAAAAGTTACACATATATGAAGAGTTAAGAAAGAATGAAAACAGAAGATTGTGGAAGAATAAAAACAGAAGAGCAAGAAAGAATAAAAACAGAAGAGTAAAAAAGAATGAAGCCAGAAGAGTAAGAAAGTATGAAAACGGAATAGTAAGAAAGAATTAAAACTGAAGAATATGAAAGTTTGAAAACAGAAGAGTAAGAAAGAATGAAAAAAGTGTTGTCCAATATCACTTTAGTGTATGGTTCCCACGAAACAGTCAACAACTGGTCACTCTATACCTCTTATTACACGACCAAGTAGAAGAAATGACGTGCAGACAGGAGCGCAACTTGTATTATTAAATCAATGGAATGATTAATGTAAGGGAAATTATTTAAAGGGATACAATTCATTACCTTACAATGTGTGAAAAAATCAATAGTTATAAAAATTTCTTTTACCTCATTTTTTTTAAAAACACGTAGATTTCGTCTCACCATAAAATTTATGTTATTAACTTTGTTACGAACGCTTCATTATTTATATATTTTTGTTAAACATTTTAAATATTAAAAGTATATACAATTTGTAAACACTTTAATGTTTTTACACTAGCTTTTAAATGTGTTACCGTGAAATTTTAATGAAGGTTACTCCTTGGGTGGATTGTTTTTCAACTTTATCTAGAGGGGAAACGGCATTTGCAGTTCCCCCAAAATCAATAGACATGAAAGGTTACATACACGCTTTTTTTTCTTCTTCCTAATTTTCACCCGCTCTCTCTTCTTTCTCACCAGTAGACAGAGAAATAGTAAGAGATTACGAAGTTACATTTTAACAAATATGGATGAAGATCCTAAAACATCGCATTAACTAATAAAATTAAATTTATTACAGAAAAAAATTAAGTGAATTGTTAATATAACAAAAACATCCAATGTCACTTCTTCTTTTTCTTAGATCCTTAACCACCGACCGTCAAAGCAGTCAGTGGCCATCACGCCTAGTGGCGTCTTGTAGGGCAACAACAAATTGATTCCACTTTGTTCGGTCGGTGGACATCCTTCGTACAGTGCCCCAACTGTGGTCCATTCTTTGCATCTCAGCATCCACAGTCCTCCGCCAGGTCGTTTTTGGTCGGCCTCTCTTTCGTTTTCCTTCAGGAGTCCAAAGCATAGCTGTTCTTGTGATGGCATCGGGGTCTCTTCTGAGGACATGGCCAACCCAGCTCCAGCGTCTGCCAGCTCTGATGGTGTGCATGTCTTTGCCTGCCCCCGCCGTCTGGTGTTACTATGCATCTGGGTATGTGAAGGTGTCTGTCTGTCTTCCAGTTGCTGATTCCTTACTGATATGGGCTCAGGGTTGCTTACATTGAGCGTCATGACCTCTGACTTCTTTAAATTGATGTTCAAGCCCACATGCTGGCTATACTTATTAAGCATATCCGTTTTTTCCTGGATGTGTTGATGTGAATGTGCTAGTAGGTGCATTGTAAATGTAACAAAAACATCCAATGTTACACAACATTAATATTCACTCCCAAAAATGTAAACAATTACTAATTTCTTACAACCAGAGCACAATGGAAATAGCACACAACAGACAAAATGTCTATATAGCACAAATTCAGTCATCGACAAACTGTACGTAGGTCAACGTCTATTCTTAATTCTGGAAGGGATGTTAATAAATCAAAGGCCAATGTATTTTCCAAAGTTGACTGCTTGTAGTCAATTACTTTAGCAGTAGGCTCTAGGAGTATCCCTGGAACTAAGACAAAACATACACCAAGTACCTTAAACAAAATACAAATCGTAACGTAATGTTAAATTTAAGTTTTTAGGCACGACTACGGCAGTTGTTTATTATTGCTAGGCATGTCTTTATGCTGTCCCTTCCATATAAGTTGTCCTTCTGTTAATTCCTCAATATCAATTCTCAACATGCATCTCACATAGAATAATTGTATTTGTACATACATTTATGTTCGACCATTTGCTCTGTCAGTAAAATCGACTTGATGTCCTCTTCCAACTGAACGTTTTGGTTTGGTTTTTTAAGGACTATCTTCATTGTACGCCACTAGGCGTAATGGCCACTGACTGCTTTGCCGGTCGTTGGCTAAGGACGGAAGAAGAAGAAGAAGATCTTCATTGTACACGGACAAAGCTCCGATCTCCTCCCTTACATCACACAAGGAGGATCTCAGCGCAGTGTACGAACTCTGTAGCACCGGCGAGAATCCCAGTGTGTGTGTATATAGAAATCACACATTCTATAAATATTTTTCGTGGTGGGTAGGTTTCCTAATTTTTAAATGTTGCCAGGGCAGCAGCCTGATAGGCCTACTCTTTACGATTTGCAACTGCCGTGGAATTTTTAACGTTCACAGCTTGCACACGGGAACTTCTAGTTTTTCACCCTTATCCGAGAAGTCTAGACATCCGATCTCACTACCCATGAGACCAGGGGGAACGTTTGTTTTCCAACAATGTAATTCCTGCTGTGAGGATGCTCTTCTCATATTATGTCATTACTTGAATTTATATAAAATATTAGCATTAAATACATTACACCATTAATTTCTTTGTCAACTCCAAAATAGAGTACATACATTGGTAATGGTTATGCTTGTTGGCTAGCTCGAACTATATAGGGTGTAGAACTCTTTTACTGGCTTGTGGTTAACCCTAGAACTACCCTGTAAGCTATACCTAACTACAAACTAGGCATTCCGTGGACCCATCCACATGCCTGAGTAATTCTCCCAAAATAAATAACGTCTTCTCACAATTTCAGTCGTTTTAGGCTAAGGCACGCCACAATTAGGATTATGTAAATATATTTACACACATTAAAATAAAACGTTTTTCCTAGTTTTGGCGAGGCGCGTCTCGTTCAACCAAAGTCGGTTATATTAGGGCGCATGTCGAAATATAAAAGAACTTCAGGTCAAGTGACATATGGTTGTGTATGTTTTACTCCCATCTAATCCCCCAAAGTTAATGTTAGTTTATGTTTACATTTAACACATTTTAAACACTAACAAAACTTTGTGGCTCTTAACAGATTAAATATTTGTTACCTGTTATTACGTGACAGATTTACACTGGTACGATTATGCACTTCACATTACTGAATGAATGTCACCTAAAAATGAAAGTCACTGTTTTATATATACGTAAATGGAAGGTATTGAGCCTTCTTTCTTGCTTAGCATAGAGTGTCCAGGTCTCGCTGCCATATAAGAGTGTACTGGTGACGCAGGCGTTGTATACCGCATCTTTGGTCTTCGTTGTGAGTTTGGAGTTTCCCCAAACACGCGATGTGAGGCGAGCAAAGGTAGCTGCAGCTTTGCCAATGCGGCTGTCGATTTCTGTATCCAGTGAGAGTTTGTCATTGATGGTAGACCCTAGGTATGTGAAGTGGTGCACCACTGCCAATTCATAGCTATCGATAGTGATAATTGCTGCAGCACCCACATCCTGACTCAGCACATCCCTTTTCTATGACTTAGTGTGAGGCCAAAGTCCTTGCTCGCTTGAGTGAAGCGATTCATCAAGCTATGAAGCTCCAGTTAGCTTTGAGTGACGACTAAGCGTCATCAGCAAACAACACGTCTTTTATAGTGACCCTTCTGATTCTTCTTCTTCTTTGATCCTTAGCCGCCGACCGTCAAAGCAGTCAGTGGCCATTACGCCTGGTGGCGTCTTGCAGGGCAATAACAAATTGATTCCACTTTGCTCGGTCGGCGGACATCCTTCGTACAGTGCCCCAACTCTGGTTCATTCTTTGCATCTCAGCCTCCACATTCCTCCGCCAGGTTGTTTTTGGTCGGCCTCTCTTTAGTTTTTCTTCAAGGGTCCAAAGCATAGCTGTTCTTGTGATGGCATCGGGGTCTCTTCTGAGGACATGGCCAACCCAGCTGCAGCGTCTGCCAGCTATGATGGTGTGCATGTCCTCTTGTTTGCTCCGAGTAAGCAGATCTTGATTGGTGATGGTATCCGGCCAAAAGATTCGGTGAATTTTTCTTACGCATTTTTTGTGAAAAGATAACAATTTCGACATTTCCTTCTCTGTAACTCTCCAGCATTCCGCACCATAGAGACGCACAGAAAGCATGTTGTGAAGGTGTCTGTCTGTACCAGTTGCTGATTCCTTACTGATATGGGCTCAGGGTTGCTCACATTGAGCGTCATGACCTCTGACTTCTTTAAATTGATGTTCAAGCCCACCTGCTGGCTAAACTTATTAAGTCTATCCGTTTTTTCCTGGATGTGTTGATGTGAATGTGCTAGTAGTGCAATGTCATCTGCATATTCCACAGATCTTCCAATGTAGAAAATGTAGTCCATCTTATTCCTCTTGGACTGCCCTCTGTTGTCTGGCGCATCACCCAATCTATGGCTGTTAAAAATAGAGTGGTTGATAGGGGCACCCCTGTCGTACTCCTGTCTTCACCTCAAAGGTTACTTTGCTCTGCCCAGCACTAAACGTAAAGTTGGCATAGAGGCTTTTTATGATTGACACTATGCAGCTTGGAATTCCATATTAGCAGACACCTATATGGTGAAGCTGGAGTGTCTTCTCCAGGGTGCGAGCTTGGGCACAGTTTTATTGAGATCAAGCTGTTGCCCATGCAGCATGTTCCAGCTCTCCACGCAGCTGGTAGATCCAAAAAAAAACGGCAGTAGCCTATACAGTTTGGTACCAGCCACGTCGCAGGAGTTGCCAGAATAATGTAGAAGCAACATTGAACTCCCTTAGGGACTCCGACTCCGGATTTATCCCCAGGGTTTACTCCCGAAGCCAATTCCATAAATGGATATTCCCGCAAGGCAGCGGTGGTTTGAATTCAGAGTTCCTTCTCTTAAATAAGCTACCAACCAAGGATCACGAGCTCTATCCGCCCGAAGCTGCTGGTTTTGAGGCGCCAGTCACTCGCCTTTGCCCGATCTCCCTTTAGTGGAAACAGTTTCGCCGGGCTCAAATTGAGCCACACGTGAAATATATATATATATATATATATATATATATATATATATATATATATATATATATATATATATATATATATATATATATATATATATATATATATATATATATATATATATATACAGTACTTTGCAAAAAAAATGGCAGTCATATTGCTCAGCTAAATAAGCTGAAATCTAATTAAATATGCATGTTCTGCCCCAAATTTGCACTCCACTTAAGTGAGCAAACACTACCAAAAGTAAAAAAAAAATTAGCGTAGAGTAACGTCCCTTGATATAAGAGCAGACGACAATTTCTAATGCTAGTGTCAGAAAATGGATACAAAGTCAAAGTGTATGTTAATTTCACAGCTTTGGAATGAAGGAAATCAAACATGTTCCAACATTTCTAAAACCTTGAACATTCCTGAGCGGACTGTCTACAGAGTTGTGAGTAAATTAAAAGCAGGTAATTTAATCGAGCGAAAAGAAGGTAGTGGGAGGCCAAGAATTTTGGTCACAAAGGACCATCGGTGTCTCGCCCAAATCGTTCGGGCTGGGCCAATGAAGAGTGTAGAAAACATACGGCAGCGCATGATCGAGTTGGGAAGCCCAGAGGTACCTAATGCTATTATCAACCGGGAGCTACACAGGATGAATTACACAAAAAAGCGGGTAATTTCGTCACCATTGCTCACAGAGACTCACAAACAGATGCGCTTGAACTGGTGCCACGAACACCAAAATTTGTCATGGGACAATGTGATTTTTTCAGATGAATGTTCTCTTTGGTATTATCCTGCTCAAATAAATATTTGGACGAAAGGCTCTGTAACGCCTGTGTACCAGCGACCGAAACATACCTAGAAATTCCATCTTTGGGGAGGGGTGTCAGCAAGAGGTGCCACCCCACTGTGTGTTTTCACAGGAATTCTCACGAAAGAAAGGTACATCGACATACTAGAGGGACACCTTCTGCCATTTATGCAGGTCATGTACCCCGATGGGTGCACATTTCAACATGACAATGACCCAAATCATACAGCTCATATCCCCAAAGCATGGCTGCAAGAGAAGAATGTGATAGTGCTGAAGTGGCCCAGCAACAGTCCCGATCAAAACCCAATTGAAAACGTTTGGGCACTACTCAAGAATCATTTAAGAAAGAGTGAACTCAGAGACGTTGAACAATTGAAGAAGGTAGCTGAAAAATACTGGGACAGTCTGACTCTCAATTACCTACAAACATTTGTGGGAAGTATGCCTCGCCGCATCCAGGCTTGCCTTGCTGGAGAAGGCAACATTATATTGTACTGAAACCACTGTTAATAGATAGGGGAGATACCAATCTTCCTCTGGACATACAGTTTTTATTATTATTTGCTTCTATGAGTGTGTTGCGTTGCGAAAATATGACTGCCATTTTTTTTGCAAAGTACTGTATATATATATATATATATATACATACATACATACATACATACATACATACATACATACATACATACATACATACATACATACATACATACATACATACATACATACATACATACATACATACATACATACATACATACATACATACATACATACATACATACATACATACATACATACATACATACATACATACATACATACATACATACATACATACATACATACATACATACATACATACATACATACATACATACATACATACATACATACATACATACATACATACATACATACATACATACATACATATATACATACATAAATACATACATACATACATACATACATACATACATACATACATACATACATACATACATACATACATACAT
>JAMPIV010003004.1:20000-307500 GCA_024509875.1 Oreohelix idahoensis
TGTACAGACATGATATAATAGATACAACATGGCAAATAGGAGAATCATTAGAATTTACATAAAGTGTTGAAGACGTCTCAAGTAGTTATATGTGGGTGTTTTTACATCGAACCTTTGTGTTACACATACATAAAAAATTTTAAGCTTTCTAAAAGACATTGGCATATAATGATATGGTATACCCTGCCAAAAATGAGAATTATTGAAATTTACAAAATGTGTGAGGAATACCATTCAAGTAGAGCAATATGGTTGTTTTTACATGGAGGTTTTATCAGAATTTTGTTTGCCATAAAAAAACTTTGACAGCTAGTGGCGTGAGATATTAAATATAGCATCAAATACAATAGTCGTATGGTATAGTATACAGAGGAGCACAATTGAGTGTAGACTGTGTGGAAAACATCCCAGCAATTCAAAATGGGTGTTTTTTACATCGAAGTTTCCATATTCTGTAAGAACCTATAATTGCACTAATACTGACATATTTACATAAAACCTTTGCTTCAAATTTCCGCAACCCTAGCGACATTAATCCACTCACACACTTTGCATGCACATGACCCAAACTACCAATTATCAGTACGATTACATGCGTACGGTAGCCTAGTTCGTTAATTTCTGCAGTCAATGGATAGTACTTATCAAATTTATGTTGGTAACATTTATCTAAATGGGCATCATATGGTATTGCTGCCTCCACTATAAAAGCTGTTTTGTTCTGTCGATTGATTACACTGGCTAACAAAAAAAAATTTTTTTTTTCTTTCTCTAACATTTCTATGTTTTTCTGGTCAATTTTAATGCGCTGTTTTTAAATCTGCAAACCGTTTTTCTCTATCAGGTCGGGATCTCTAGAAATACGCAATTGAAGTTTTTTAACAACGCATACAGTATTACAACATCATTTGTACAAGAAGTATAACAGTTATGTAGGCTTGAATTTCTTTGCAGTCGACTTTCGTCGGTGAATGGCATGTGGTACATCGCGATGAAGCATCCAACAATAATCGGCAAGCATGGTCACACTCCACCGTCCTTGATAACGTGACTCCATTACGGCGATATCTTGATGGAATCGTTCTCCATGTTCATCGCTGACTTCGCCAAGGTTGTCAGGGAAAAAGTCAAGATGCGAATCGAGCAAATGGATTGTGAGGGACATGTTACAGCCCATAATTCTGTATGCATCTATGCACTGCTTAACAATATGCACATAATCGACAGATTTGTGATTTCCCAGAAAGTTATCGACAATCGATTTGAATGCCATCCATGCACGAAGTTCACTACCATGTAACAAGTTCTCGAATTGTTTGTCTGCAATAACGTTCCTAATCTGAGGTCCTACAAAGATACCTTCCTTTATCTTTGCACCGCTAACTTGCGGAAACTTTTCTCGAAGATAAGTGAAAGCTTTGCTCGTTTTATATAACGCTTTTACGAAATTCTTCATGAGCCCCAACTTTATATGTAACGGTGGTAAAATGATGCTGTCTTTGTTAACTAATGGCTCGTGTATTACATTTTTATGCCCGAGCTGCATACGATCCCTGATAGGCCACACCTTTCTTGCATAATGTTCCTGTCTGTTGCGGCTGTCCCATTCACATAGGAAGCAACAAAATTTAGTATACCCAGTCTGCATGCCCGTGAGAATTGCAATGACCTTTAGGTCTCCACAAATCCGCCATTGGTAGTCATTGTACTTTATTTTTGCCAAAAGTATAGCCATATTGTCATAAGTTTCTTTCATATGAACAGAGTAGGTGACTGGAATTGATGAAAATAAATGTCCGTTACGCAATAACACGGCTTTTAGACTAGTCTTGGAAGAGTCGATGAAAAGTCGCCATTCGTTGACTATGTGCTCATGACCGAGGTGCACCATTAGACCGTTTACATTTTTGCAATAGCAATGTCACCATCCATCTCAAAGTATTGAACAAGTTCTCTGTGTCTATGACGAAATTTAGATATCGGAGTATTGGGCGCTAAAAGATTCCATTCTTTGAGTCGCGAACCGAGTAATTCCGCTTGTCCTTTGGTAAGAGCGATATCACGTATTAGATCTGAAAATTCTGAATGGTTAATTAAGTGAACACCATCATTCACCGGTATATAATCCGAGTCAGAATTAGTTTCTAAAGCAGGTAAACTATCACTTTCTGATGGTTCATTCACGTCCAAAGGATATTGTTCTGGTGGAACTGGGATCAGACACGTGATTGGATCATGAGGCACTGGTTTCGAAACCGATTCAATATTTGGATAAACCACAGACTTTCTAGTTTTAAAAGTGAAACCATGGATATTTGTCAAGCAGAAGTAACAATCAGTAGCGTGATTTGTCGGTTTACGCCATATTACTGGCACTCTAAAAGGCATCGACTTATGCTTTGGCGATTTTCGTAACCAACCTGCCAATGTATTTGCACAAGTCAAACAAACAGCATTTGGCTTCTAAGATTTATTTGCATCATCAACTTTCGAATCGAAATAAAGTTCATATGCTTTCTTTAGTAATGGTGTAAAGTTTTTTCTGGTGAACACGATCGGTAAAATATCCACACACGTAACAGAACAGATCAGCCGAATTTCTACAACTTCTAGAAGCCATATTTCGCTCAGAATTATTTCAAAATACAGTAACTATTTGAAAAATATTGTAACATATGTCATGCATCTTTTAGCGGTATAAAAAAGTAGAATTATTTTGCATTTTATTAATTTTTAATAAGTTATATAGTAAAAATGAAACGGAGCAAATAACGGTTTCCCATAAATATATTTATTCACAAATATCTTAAGAACCCGACGTGATAGAGATAAACGGATTTCAGATTTGAAATCAGCGCAAGAAACTGACCTAAGAACACTTATTCTTATATAAGAAAGAAAAATGTTGTTTGTCAGTGTTATTGTTAAATCAGGTTTTACGGCATGAGTCTTAAATGAGGCGTTGCTGCTGCCGAAAAGTGATGGTTTAACTATTATCTCTTTGTTTATTGTTATGTCACTTTTATTATTGTATGCAGATTTCAGTTTCTCATAAATAATGTCTACAGCTCTATTGTGCCTTTGTTGGTATAATGTTTGAAATTTGGTACATCCATTCAATAAATGTGACACTGTTTCGTATGGGTGGTTACATATTTTGCACATTTTCGTGTATGTCTGTGGGTAGTATAGATGTAAAAGACTTTCGCATTCCAGCAACTGTAACCTCGATCTCACAGCAAATGAAAGTATTTTATCACTTAATTTAACATTAGATAGAAAACTAGATGACAATGAGTGGTTTACACATTTCATTTCGCGCACTATTCTCCCTTGTGACGATTTACTTTTTAGTTCACTTAGAATTAGGTTAAGATTATGTGATTTAAATCCAGAATAAAAAGCATTTGCTGACTTGTATGTTAGACTTACATCTTCATCTACGTCTAATTGTACACTGTAATGGCCACTGTCATCCACTTTCACACTCACTCCTTCACGCGCGCATTCTTCATTCAGTTCTACCCAAAATGATCTTGGCCAATTCACCTTCGATCTTTTAGCTAGATGGTTTGTTTCGTTTAACTCGTAGCTTGCAAAGTTATTCCTATCTTCACCTACTTGGTCTATTTTACGTTTTTTCATATGTCTATCTAACGAGTTTATTGCTGCAGTTTTTACAAGATTATCATCACAATTGAGCATACTGATAAGGAATGAAATATGTCGAGAGTGGTATAATATGAAGGGGTTTGGTATGCCAAGTCCACCCTTCGACCTGGGACAGAAGAGATACATACATACATACATACATACATACATACATACATACATACATACATACATACATACATACATACATACATACATACATACATACATACATACATACATACATACATACATACATACATACATTACATACATACATACATACATACATACATACATACATACATACATACATACATACATACATACATACATACATACATACATACATACATACATACATACATACATACATACATACATACATACATACATACATACACATACATACATACATACATACATACATACATACATACATACATACATACATACATACATACATACATACATACATACATACATACATACATACATACATACATACATACATACATACATACATACATACATACATACATACATACATACATACATACATACATACATACATACATACATACATACATACATACATACATACATACATACATACATACATACATACATACATACATACATACATACATACATACATACATACATACATACATACATACATACATACATACATACATACATACATACATACATACATACATACATACATACATACATACATACATACATACATACATACATACATACATACATACATACATACATACATACACATACATACATACATACATACATACATACATACATACATACATACATACATACATACATACATACATACATACATACATACATACATACATACATACATACATACATACATACATACATACATACATACATACATACATACATACATACATACATACATACATACATACATACATACATACATACATACATACATACATACATACATACATACATACATACATACATACATACATACATACATACATACATACATACATACATACATACATACATACATACATACATACATACATACATACATACATACATACATACATACATACATACATACATACATACATACATACATACATACATACATACATACATACATACATACATACATACATACATACATACATACATACATACATACATACATACATACATACATACATACATACATACATACATACATACATACATACATACATACATACATACATACATACATACATACATACATACATACATACATACATACATATACATACATACATACATACATACATACATACATACATACATACATACATACATACATACATACATACATACATATATATATACATATATATACATACATATATATATATATATATATATATATATATATATATATATATATATATATATATATATATATAATATATGGTTATTACTAAGCATTGATTAAAAGTGCTTAATTTACCCGGCAGTACATAAATAAAGACATAACTCGTCGTATCTTTTGCCTCAATGATCTGTCTTATTCCCGCTCATCTGCGGGTCCTATTGGCGAAGTGTATCTAATTTTTTTAAATTTTGGTTCGGTTTTTGCCTTCTTCTAGCGAAGCGTTGTCCTTTGAACCTATTTGGATATATCAGAGCGTATTTACCATCCAAAAAAGTCAATTCTGTTGACTGCTAACCCGATCAGCGTTGATAGATACTAAGTTCTGAAAAGGACCAACATTATCTATCTGCTAGCATAGTCACATCAACCACTAATAACCTCTGACTACATATGACTCCTAAAGTCAACACAGACGCGGCATCCTCTCCTCGCGTAAACAACTTACATCTAGGCTTTAATATGATTCCTGAAAAGAACTCGCCAGCTGCGCCAACGCCCGAGCTAGTCTGTGCGTTATAATTATATGTGTGTATCTAATGTTTAAAACCATTATAATCTATATTATGTTACCTACGCTGATCTTAACACCTGGTCACGCTATGTTTATGCACGCGTGAATCTACAAAGAAATCGCGCCTCCCCGTCTACGGAAACAATTAGATCTCTAGCCTATTGTAAGTCCTGGTTACTAGCGAAGTGCTGCTTCCGCATCCAAGTGCTCTTATGCAATGTTTTAAGCTGCTTATTGCTGACCAGCAACGAGAGCAGGGAATTATAATGAGGAGCAGACGTAGAACCAAAAGATAAACGCGCCATCAGTAGGCGGTCTGCTTACACAGACAAGCAAGCAAGTGAAAGGAAAGCGTTCTCTATTAAAAAATGTAAACGACTGAAAGATCGCATAGCTGGCAAGAACAGAAACATTAATTTTTTGTTTGTTTTTTTAATGGTGATAGGTGCCATCACAAGATCAGCTATGCTTTGGACCCCTGAAGGAAAACGAAAGAGAGGCCGACCAAAAACGACCTGGCGGAGGACTGTGGAGTCTGAGATGCAAAGAATGAACCAGAGTTGGGGCACTGTATGAAGGATGGCCGCCGACCGAGCAAAGTGGAATCAATTGGTTGTTGCCCTACAAGAAGCCACTAGGCGTGATGGCCACTGACTGCTTTGACGGTCGGCGGCAAATGATCAAAGAAGAAGAAGGTGGAGAGCGAGCACTTAACAATTGACCATTATTGCATCTTCTCTTTCAACATCTTGGTCTACCCTGTTCAACCTAAAATTTGGTTTCAATTGGGGTATTTAGTGTCATTTTATTTTAAGTTTTGTATTCTCTTTAGAATAATCAAATCTGTGGTTCTCCACAGTCTGTGTGACTGTGAGCTCCCAGCTCGGCTACTAATCACAGACTCGAGCGTACAGCTCGGCTGCCAAACACAGACTGTCTCAGTCACCCCAGACTTGTATTCACTCAAAAGCTCTCTCCCAGCGCACGCACACGTCACAACAATGCTGACATAAAGTCAGACCTTAACTCAATACCTGAGTTATACTTAACCAAGTGTTAACAACAGTTCAGTGACCTTTAACAATAATCACTATCATCATTTACACTCATGAAACTGTTCTATGACACCACATTAGCCTCACACTGCATCCTCTTTTCCCTAGTGATGTATTAATTGAAAGAATTTCTTCCTTTATGTCTGGCCGACTGCATTTACCTGGGTGTTCTAGTGCTTGTAGTGATGATAGTGAGTCTGTTAATATCGTAACTACTTCTGGCGTATTATCTTCGATTTTATCTAAACTTTTTAGAATTGCTACCATCTCTGCGGTAGAAATCGAATCCCCTCCAGTTACACTAACTACTCTTGCACCTATTTGCCCACTATCAACCTTGGATCCATCAGTGTAGACGGCCAGACTTTGTTTGGTTAGTTGATTTATGAACTCTCTACTTATCATTTTGGATTCCTTATCTTCTTTGTTTTGTTTGATCTTTTCAGTAAGTGAGTAGTCTATGATTGGTGTTTTAGTTCGCAGAACGGTATTTTGCTTCTATATTTATTACCATTAATAATTGTGTTTGACAGTTCTCTGAAATGTATTAGATCTTCTATAGTTCTCCACCCTGTTGGATATCTATTAGTATTCACGGGGACGTCCCATACACTTGGTTGATTTTTGACCAATGCTTTATGTGCTGGGTGTGTCATTTATTGTGCTACTTTGATCCAATAGTTTAATCTTTCCGTCTTAGATCAAGGAGCGGTATGCCAAGAGCTACTTCTAGTGCTTCTACTGATGTTGATTTAAATGCGCTTGTAATGGTTCTCATGGCTTTTGAATTCTGTCTAGTTTTGCTTTGTTAAAATCGGAAGCTCGGTCATATACTATGCTGGCATAATCTAGTTTCCCCCCGATGAAAGACTTAAGTATTATTTTATTGCTCCCCCCCCAAATCCATTACCTTTTACTATCCTTAACATATTTAGGAGTCCCCTACAGCTTTCTACTAGAATGTCTATATGATTATTCCAATTTAGTTGTTTATCTAAAGTTATGACCAGGAATCTAGTTGTTGTGGAGGTACATGTTTTCTGTCCTTTAATGGTTATGTTGATTTTATTATTTTTTTTTTTTTAAATTTTCTTTGCTGAATATCATACCAACTGTTTTGTTTATATTAATTTGGAAGCCCCAACTTTTCATCCATTCTGAAACTTTGTCTATTTGTGTTTGAAGGATTTTGTAGACACTGTCCAAGTGTTTTCCATATCGCCAAATGGCACAGGCATCTGCAAATATTGGGATAATGCATTCTTAATGTCGTTAAATTCCTCTGCTAAATCATTTACAGATTTTGTGAATATTGAAGGTGAAATCACTTATCCCTGAGGAATCTCATTCTGTTGTTCATATATTTCTGACTTATCGTTGTTCACCTGTACAGCAAAATACCTGTCATGTAAAAAGTTTTCTAGATACGTATAGGTTTTACCCGTAATGCCAATCTTTTTCATCTTGTAAAGAGCTCCATCTCTCCAGCATTCATCATATGCTCTAGCGACATCCAAAAAGACTGCCACTGTTTTCTCTTCCCTCTTAAACCCTAGCTTGACTTCGTGTTCTAATCTTACTAGCTGGTCTACTGTACTTCTGTCTGCTCTAAACCCTGACTGGTTTGGGCTATTTAACTGATTATTTTCCAGGTAGAATTTGACTCTTTTGTTAACAACAGTTTCCAGTATTTTGCCTAGTTGTGATGTTAAGAAGATAGGTCTATATGAACTCACATCAGTGGCTTCCTTATTAGGTTTTAGGATGGGTACTTTCATAGCTACTTTCCATGCTTTTGGTATCTTTCCTAAGCTCCAGATTTTGTTATATAGGGAAGTTATTATGTTTATAGTTATTTTGGGTATATCAGTATTAGATTTCTCTTTTATTGCACTAGTTACTTCTTGCTCTGTTATAGCAGCATTTAAATAATTTGTTTCATCTATCTGGTCTGGTAATTCCTTTAAAACCTGCATCTTAAGTCTTTCTGTTCTCTCATTTTCTTCCTGTCCAAGACTACTTTTTGCACTGACTTTATAGAAATATTCATCAAGGGAATTAGCTTTTTCTTTATCTGTTTCTACTCTCTTTGGTAGTTTGATTGTTAGCATTATTGTTTTCTTATTGTTCCCTTTGATTGACTTAAGTTTTTTCCATACTTCGTTAATTTGTGTGCTAGGACTAAGTGACAGACAAAACTCCTTCCAGTGGGTTTCTTTGGCTTTGAATATTATTCTGTTAGATTCATTCATAATCTCTTTATAGTTATCATAGTTTTCCTCTGTTCTGTTATTTCTATATTTTTGTAAGGCTTTTTTTCTTCTCTCATGAATTTCTGAACATCTTTTATTCCACCAAGCAATTGTTTCTTTTTTACAGTGAATCTTTGTTTTCTTATTAATGTTGTTTATTGGTTTTACGTGTTGTGGCATATTTTAAATTGTCATATATTTTATTGCTATTTTAAGAATGTCATTTGTCAGTGTTTCTGCTAACAAGTCAGTATCATCTGATTCCATGTCTTTATATTCCATCACTTCCAGCTCTGATTGGAAGGTTTCCCAGTTTGCTTTGTTATAATTGAAAGTTGGTTTTTCTGATCCTGGGCTTGGAACAAAATTTTCTTGAATTGTTATAACTATGGGCAGATGATCTGAGTTTGTGTCTTGTAACACTTCCCAATTTGCATTGGCTAGATTGTTAGTTGCTATGCTTATGTCTATTGCTGTATATGCCACGTTAGCTTGTGGATTGATACTAGTTACTGTTCCATCGTTAAGTATTATCAGGTCGTTGTTTTCTATAGTCAAGTAGCCGCTTTCCTGCATTGTCTGCATGTTGTCCACCCCAAGCATAATGATGGGAATTAAAATCGCCTACTATGACTGTTTTGTTGCCTAGTCTGGTGCTTATGGCTAATATTTCTTCATCTTTAATTTTACCATTCTTAGCGTATGCATTTAAGATTGTTTGGTTCATTAGCTATTGTTACCCGGATACCTTCTATGTTGATTGTATCAAATACTTCCCAGCTATAATTTTAAATGTGTCGATTACTAAGACTGCGACAGCCCCTCCTCTGCCTTCTTTCATACCATGCCTAAGTAACTTAAAGCCCTTGCAACTATTGGGGTTTAAATGTGTCTCTTGAAGAGCATATAGAGTATTAGTTCCTCCTGTCTCTGCAAGCAGGGGTGTACAATTCTTGATGATACACCTTCAATTCCACTGTTTAATTCTATATCCGTTGAATTTTTAATATTAAAAAGTATCCCTTTTATTTTGTATTAAAGTATCCAATTTGCTCTTATTTTGTATTGTCCATAACAGTTGCATGGGGCGTTACTATTCGTGGTGATTCTTTGATGTAATTTATGACTTTTTTGAATAACTGGGTTTGTGCAGATAGATCTGACACCTCATCCAAAACTACATTTATGTGACTGAAGGTTTTTTGTCACCCATTCTTTCCATTTGGCGTCTTGTTGTTGTTTGCCACTTTCTTTTTCTATCGCTTCTCTGTCTATGTTTAGTATCTGTCTTTCACTTTCTATTCTTTTTAGCGTTATTTCATTTTCCTCTTTCAGTTCAGACAATTTAACTACATCCTGGGCAATTTGGTGCTGTATGGTTTTCATTTCTTCAAGCACTGCCTCTGCACTTTTCAGCGCCTTTGTACATTCCAAAGTTGTGTTTGAACCATCTGACTGATATTTTTGCACTGTTTTGTTGTCTGACTTTTAAACTACTTTGATAGACGCATTCTGGGTCTTTCTTTCTTTTGATAGCTGATTCTTAATCATTTTGATTTCTTCTTGCACACTCTTTATTTCTGTTTTTACTTTGGTATTTGTGGTGTTTTCTTTCATATCATTGATCACAGTTTTGAAAGGTGTTTTTGTTACTATTGATTCTTTAAGTGCATTTTTGGTTTGCTGATAGACTGGTCAGCCCTGAAACCTGGCAATGTGGTTCACTTTGCAGTTAATGCTTCTGTTCTCATTAGCCTTTTTTTGTAGTCATTATCTGACTTAGTATTTTCGCACTGGGTAAAGGTGTGCATACCGCCACAGTAACTGCTTACTGTTTTCCTTTGCAGCTCTTTCGGCCATGGCTAAATTTCATGCAGTTGAAGCACTGAAATATTGGGGGAATAAAGGCTTCTGTGTTCTTCTCTTTTGCTTAATAACATTGTCTTATGGGATTCTCTCCCTTCCGTTGTTAAGATTGTCACAGATGTTTCTACTTTCCCTTTCACTTTGACCCTTTCTACGTGCTCCAGCGTTATGTCCGGGTTCTGCTGGACCAGCTTGTTTAAAGATTCCTTGCCTGACAAGGTTGGGTCTATTCCTTTTACCACACATCTTCTGGTTTCTTTTCGAATTTCTATTTGGACTTTTATGTTGTGGGGCAGTTGGATCATTGTTGCTTTTTCTCGTAGTTCTTGTAATAAGGTTTTTGACTTATCTATGTAATTTAATGTGAGCATTACTCCGCTCTTTTGTTTTTGGGTTTTGTCAGTTGGCTTCTTATTTATTGCTTTTTCCAGGATAACCATGATTTTGTCGTCCGGGAGAGTTCTAAGCGTAGCCTCTGTTTCTGCTATTTGTGTTATTTTAACTCTTTTTTTTGTTTCCTTCAGATTGCGGTTGGAGTCTTCTTTGTTTTCTCCTCCTCAGGTTACCTGGCGTCTTTTGGTTTTGCGTTCCTGGTTGTCATGATTTTCGTCTTCTCTGTGTCCTGTCTGTTTTTTAGCTGTCCTGGTTCCTGAGTCTTCACCTTTGTTGTTTCTGCTTACTGTAGTTTTTTTCTGAGCCTCTTTCCAGTTTTTTCCTTATTGTCTCTATCCTGTCCTTTTTTCTGTGTCTCTGACTTCAGGGCTCATGGTCCTATTCTTTTCTGCCAGGTTTAGTGTTTTGTCCTTTTCAGCTGTCATGGCCCACGCTTTTTCTTCCCCGGACTGTGCCCTGGTTATCGTTTATCGTTGGCATTGTGTTTGTTTAAGTTTTTTTGTATTATATTTTTATTAAATCTTTTAAACCTACTAGATCAGGATCGACATATCCTATAAATTCTATTACTATATACTCTATAATCATCTTATTTAATACTGTATCACTCATTATCGTATTATTTGGGTCTGTTAAATTTAATTTATTTGTTTAACTACTGAATTAAATTACTAGTATTTGGCTTATTCTGCGATTATTGTGTAGTATGAAATCAATTGTTTTTCTATTCTTAATGAGTAAGAAAAACGAGATGGCTACCTTATCTTACAAAAGTAAGTCCCACGTGGTGCTTAGACCTAAGTTTTTTCCTAAATTTTCTACGTTATACTAATATTCAAAACAAGGATTAACAAGTCACCTAATACTTAATACAAGTTGAAATAAGGTAATACTTAAATAAAGTTAAAAATGAATCACCACTTATCTTTATTATGTCTGTTATGGCTGCCGTATCTCACAAAAATAAGTGCCACGTGGCGTTTGGACCTATTTAATTTTTTTTTTTTCTATTAATAAAATTCCTAAGTTATAAGTTAACTCCTATCTAATAATTAACAAGTCACCTAATATTAACTGCAAAAAGCTAATACAGACGATAAATAATAAATGAACATCAACTTTTCTGAAAATCTTGTGTAGTTCGCTGAAATTATCCACTGGATCTCGTCCAAAAAAGGACGTATAAGCAAAAGCGTAGGTAGAAGAAACATTAAATGGTAAATGGGCTGGCTCTTAACAATTTAAAGAGAAATACCAGGAGAGGGCTGGGGCGGATATCACAATTCAAATGTACTGTCAAATCACGACACGCATCACGTTTCATATAACTCGTCTCACATATCATGTATCATCTCAGATAGATCGTCTCATATATGCCGGCTTACATATCTCGTGTCATACGCCTCGTCATATGTATCTCATCTCAAATATCGTCTCATATAATTCCTATCACATATCTCGCATCAAAGTCTCCTCAAATGTATCTCGTCTCTTAAATATCTTGTTATACATTTAGTCTCACTTATAACGTCTCATATATCTTGTCTCATAAACCTCGTTTCATATATCGCATCTCACATATCACGTCTCATATATCTTGTCTCCTATATCTTGTCTCACATATTACGTCTCACATATTTCATCTCATATATCATATCTCATATATCTCGTCTCATATATCGCATCTCATATATCACACCTCACGTATCACATCTCACATATCGCGTCTCGGGAATAATTTCTCATATATCACGTCGCTGGGAGGACAACATTAGACAATCTTTGAAGGACCGAGGACTAGAATGGAACCAGGCCAGGAGGAAGACAGCCGATGGGATAGTCTGGCGCTCGCTCTTCCAAACCTCTACACCTCACGGTAGAAGGGGAGCGACTAAGTAAGTATATCACGTCGCATATATCTCGTCTCATATATCACACCTCTCATATGACATCTCATATATCACATCGCATATATCTCGTCTCATATATCTCGTCTCACTTATTACGTCTCATATTTCTCCTCTCATATATATTGTCTCATATATCACATCTCACATATCATGTCTCATGAATCCTTTCTTACATATCACGTCGCATATATTACATCTTAAAAGTCACATCGCATATATCACGTCTCACAAATCTCGTCTCATATATGTCGCGAGTATGGAAAATAGATAATGTCTGAGTGTAGACATAATATGAATGTGTAATGCGAAAGTAGAGAAAATAGAGTCACTTATGAAATTATGGGGAGAGATGTGACTTCTGGAGAGTAGTGAGATATGTACCGATCTCTAAAGGACTACTTCTCCACCATACTGCGACTGTGTTTAAGATGTCAATCTCTCACCCGTGCTCTCAATGCTAAATACAATAATCTACTATAGTAAGGACACACAGCAAACATCAAGTGACAGTTAGAATAGAAAAGATTGTGACCACAGATCACATATAATTATGTTTATTACGGAAAAACCACGACATGAATCAAAGAAAAATCAATAATGCCTTCACAATCTCTGAAGACTAAAAAAATCACACCCACAGAAAAATATCATACCAATTCGCTCAATCACACTGGCAAAGGTCTCCATCTCTCATCCACACCAACACTCAGATACTTTCTCCATACTAAGTTAAACTAAATTGGGTAAGCTTCCAGTCCCTTGTGATCGAGACGGCCTTGTCTATAAAGTTCTTCTTTCTTAGTATCTAAGGTAATGCACCGCTTGACTTTTACTGGCAAGGTGAAGATTATCTGCAAAATCCGCCAATCTACTCCGGATTTACTGGCTGTCAATGGGTCTGACAGTGTTGCCGACCCGCCTGGATGGCAGAGGTGGCAGCCCGTCTGGTGGGAGTCGTATATCCTGCTAAAGGGCTGGGAGCATGTACTCCCAAGTGACAAGACGTAAATGGGTCTAACGATATTGCCCTGAAGATGGGAAAGGGGGGGGGGGGAGGCAACTACCCGTCTGCAATGAAGATATGTATTTTTGTCGTAGGTATATTTTATGCCTGTCAAGGTGAAGATTGTCAAGCAATTGCCAGGTTGGCCCTTGACGACATAAGGTGCCCCAAAATACGAGTAAGAGAGCACAAATAACACTAGTCAACAAATTTTCAAAAGTTATTTGTACCAGAAATTAAATGTACCATTTCTTGTTGATTTTGACATGCTGATTTCAAATATCATAATGAACTTCCCCAATTGGCTCTGGTTTTTTTTTATAAATGATGAATTTACATTACAGTAATACAAATAATGTATGCTGGTTTAATTCTCTGGGGTGAACAGCTAGTCTTTCTACTTTAGCATTATAAAAATTGTGGTTACATACTCAATTAATTGATATTTCAACATAAAATGATAGAAACAAATAAAAACATTATTTAAAGTTCACATATCATGTTTTAAAAAGGCACATTTGAACCCATTCCGTCATTATTCAGTCGCTGTTCGAGCTCTCTTTGCTTGCTTCTTGTAGTCAATCGATGAGGTGTCTCTTGTCACAGTCCAACAGTAATCAGCAAGCATTGAAGGGCTCCAATTGCCTTGATACCTTGTCTCCATAGCAGCAATGTCCTGGTGAAATCGTTCACCATGCTCATCCCTGACCGCTCCACAGTTTGACGTAAAGAAATCCAGATGAGAATCCAGAAAATGAATTTTCAAAAACATGTTGCAGCCAAGACTCTTATACTTCAGAAGGAGATTTTCTACAATTTCATTGTAATTATCAGATCTGTTGTTTCCAAGAAAATTGTCCACCACTGACTTAAATGCTAGTCATGCTGCTTTTTCCTTTCCATGCAACACGCAAAGAAACTCGTCATCATGAAGAAGTTTTCGAATTTGCGGACCAACAAACACTCCCTCTCTTATTTTAGCTTCACTCATCATGTGACGTATTCTTTCCAGAACGTTGTCTCCATTACAGCTGCTCTGAACGCATCACGATTCTGGGCAAGTCGACCTGCATCAGCCAAAGACAAGTTCAGACTCTCTGTGATGTCCTGGGTCCACCGTCGTCTAGGTCGACCCCTTCCCCTTTTTCCAGGGACCATGCCTTCCATCATTGTTTTTTCCAGACTATTATGTCTTTTTATATGACCGAAAAATTTCAGCTTCCTTATTGCGATGGTATTTAGGAGCCAATGTTCCTGTACGTTTAGTGAGTGCAGTACTTCTCTGTTGGTCTTTTTTTCTGTCCAGGGTATTCTCAACATCCTTCTGTAGCATTTCATTTCGAATGATGTAATCTTTTTTGCAACTGTTTTATTGAGTGTCCAAGTCTCGCAGCCGTATGTTGCTACTGGGAATATACATGCTCTGATCAGTTGTAACTTTGTTTCTTTGCTTGTGCCTTGCCATAGGTTTTTCATCTGTATTAGCTTATGTGAAGCAATTGCAAGTCTTCTTTTAATTTCTACTGCACAGTCGCCAGAGCTGTTAATGATTGATCCTAAGTATTCGAATTCATTGACACTTTCCAGTTCTTCGTTATCAATTTCAATTTCTGGTTTGGTCTTTACTTTGTCTGTTGTCAATACTTTGGTCTTCTTGGTGTTTAGGTATAGATTCTGGGCCTCGCTGTGTTTTTTGGTGGACAGAAGTAATTGTTCAAGTCCTTTTGGGTTGGTCGATAGGAGGACTGTGTCGTCAGCATATCTGATTTCCGGGATCTGGTACCCGCCGATGTTAAATGAGTCAAACTCTGTGTGTTCTTGGTCATCTCTTACGTTTCTCATGATATTCTCGGCATAAATGTTAAACAGGTAAGGGGAAAGGGTACAGCCTTGTCTTACTCCTTTCTGTACTTCAAACCATTCTGATGTTTCCCCCTCTATTCTTACGGCTGCCTGTTGTTCTTGGTACAGCAGTGCGATGAGTTGTATAAGGTGGTTTGGAAATCCCATATTTTTCATAATAGCCCATAACACAATCGAAAGCTTTGGTGTAATCAATGAAACAAGTATGTAGGTCAACGTTGAATTCTCTACACTTTTCTATGATGATCCTCATGTTGAATATATGATCTCTAGTGCCTCTACCTGGTCGAAAACCCGCCTGTACTTCATTTATTTCTGTTTCTAGCTTTTGTTGCATCCTTTTCATTATGATTTGTAAAAGTATTTTGCTGGCATGGCTTATAAGAGCTATAGTTCTGTAGTTTGTGCACAGTTTCAGGTTGCCCTTTTTTGGCAAGGGTATGTAAATTGATCGTTTCCATTCCTTGGGCCAAATTCCGCTTTGCCAGATCTTGCAGCATAATGCATGGTATATACGAGCGCTGCCTTCTCCTCCTGCCTGTATCATTTCAGCTGTTATTTCATCACAACCAGGAGATTTTCCACTTTTTAAGTGTTTGATTGCATTCCGGACTTCCTCTATGGTAGGTTCTGGTTCACGTTCCGCTTCATTCATGACGTTGTTATCTGCCGCTTTGTTTATTTCCGTATATATTTCTTGACAGTACTCCTTCCATCTGTTCAGAATATCTTTACGTTCTGTTAGAGTGTCGCCTTTCTTGTCGTTTATTGCTCGGGGTGATAATTTAAAGTTGCTGTTTTTCAATGTTCTTACTTCAGAAAACATATTCTTACTCAATCCCTGTTCGCGCATTTCCTCTATTTTCCTGCAGGTGTCGTTTATGTATTGTTGTTTGTCTTGTCTGACTCGTTTTTTAATCTGCTTTGTGTATTCCTTGTACAACTCCTGATTTTCTGTATCTTTTTTGGACTTCATTTTTCTTCTCTCTACCACCAACTTCAGTGTTTCGTCTGAGATGTATTCTCGTCTCTTTATACTTCTTTTAGGAATTAACCTCTGTGCATTTGTAATATATACATCTCTGATGTTATTAGCAAGTTCATCTGGTGTCATTTCCTCCTGTACTGCCATAAGAATGTCAAATTTGTTCTGAATATCGACACTGTACTCTTCTGGTATGGCGCTTGTGTCATAACGTATTACTTTGTCGCTTGTAACGACTTTTTTCAATTTGATCTTGAAGTTTGCAGCAAGAAGTTCATGGTCGGAGTCACAGTCTGCTCCTGGGAACGTCTTGATGGATGAGATACAAGATCGCCACCTTTGTTGTATTAAGATATAATCTATTTGGTTCTTGCTTTTTCCGTCCGGTGACGTCCATGTATATAGTCTTCTAGGGTGTTGCATAAAAAGAGTATTCGTGATGACTAGGTTGTTTTCTAGGCAGAATGTTGTCAAGCGTTCTCCTCTCTCATTTCTCTGGCCCAATCCATAACTTCCTTTCACTCTTTTTTCATGTTCTAATCTTTCGTTTCCAACTTTGGCATTAAAATCTCCCATTATTATCCTAATATCTTGCTTATTTGCTTTCTCTAATGCATTTTGCAGTTCATTGTAAAAATCTTCAATTTCCTGTTCTTCAGCAGCTGCTGTTGGCGCATATGTTTGTATAATTGTGATGTTCTTTCTTTTTCCTTTCAGTCTGATTGTGACAATGCGGTCATTTATGGGATTATATCCTAATAGGGAGGCAGCTGTCCTTTTAGACAGGTAGAAGCCGACGCCGCTCTGACCTCCTCTCTCTTTGCCTGAGTATATGAATGTTCCTCCTGATGGAATCGAAAAGTGTCCCTGGCCCGACCATCTGTGCTCTGAGATGCCCAGGATATCGATGTTTAGCCTTTCCATCTCGTTCTTCACTATGTACTGTTTTCCTTGGTATAAGCTTCTGACGTTCCATGTTCCTATTTTGATTATTTTTCTAAGACCGATGACATGGTTTTCCGTGGTAACACAGTCAGCTTCACTCAGTCTTGGAAATTTTCTGATGAGGTATTTGAAAGTCTCATTTGTTTTCTCCATTGCCTTGACAAAGTTTTTCATGAAACCCAGCTTAATGTGCAAGGGTGGCAACAAAATCTTGCTGGTGTCGACAAGTGCTGGGTTCTCAACGTTCTTACTGCCAGGCTGCAATGACTGCCTGATTGGCCAATTTCTTCTGATGTAATGGTCACTTCGTGCACGGCTATCCCACTCACAGAGAAAGCAACAGTACTTGGTGTATCCACCCTGTAGTCCAAGCAAAATAGCGACCACTTTTACGTCACCGCAAAGTGACCAATGATGATGATCGTAGTTTATACACTTCAAAAGCTGCTTAATGTTTTCATAAGTTTCTTTCATATGAACTGCGTGACCAACTGGAATTGACGGTAACACATTACCATTATTCAACAAAACAGCTTTAAGACTCGTCTTGGATGAATCAATGAAAAGCCTCCATTTTTCCGGTATGTAATTGATTTTGAGGGCTGCCATTAAACCAGAAATGTTGTGGCACGCAGAAAGGTCACCCTCTTTGAAAAAGAATGTAATAAACGGCTTTTGGCGGTTCCTATACACAGAAATTGTAACATCTTCTGACAGGAGATTCCACTGTTGCAATCTGGAACCCAAAAGCTCCGCCTTGTTCTTCGCTAAATTCATATCTCTTACAAGATCATTGTATTATTGAGTGTGGTTTAGTGGATGTAGTTTGCTCAAAATCGGGGTCGCTTGAGGTTGATGGTTCAGGACCACCAATGTCCTCTTCTTCATCAGTGGAAGCAGCTGAAAATGATTCTGGCACTTTGGGAACTGGTAGGTCATCGCCATGTGGTACCGGACGTATTGCAGAGGGGATGTTTGGATATCCCAGAGTCCATTTTTTCTTCTTTGATATGCCTTTCCCAATTGGAGGGACCATGCAAAAGTAACAGTTGTTGAGATGATCAGTTGGCTCTCTCCAAATTATTGGGACTGCAAAAGGCATAGCTTGCCTTTTGCCAGTCAACCACAGTTTAAGATGTGCTTCACATGTATTGCAGCATATGTGTTTCGCCCAGCTCTTATCTTGATCTCCTATTCTGCAGCCAACATACAAACTGTACGCCTTCTTAATCACTTTAGTTATATTTCGTTTTTGTGATAGAAATGTCACCTCACCACATATATAACATAAATTATTAGCACTGTTCACGCATGTCCTAGGCATTTCTAACTACAACACTTTTGATAATGACAAATGCACTAACTAATGGCAACATTTTATCAGAGATAAGATATTTATACACAAAGGTGTTGTAATCACAGGTAGGAATGCATCATCAACTCCTAGTTACATTTTTATTGGTCATTAGAAAAAATTATGCAATCGCCCACAACAGTTGCGTCATATATAAATTGACCGTAATTAAATAAACTAGTAGCATATATCTTGAAAACTAGAGCCAATTAACATTTTTCAGCACACCAAAATTAGTTAAGATCAGCTATTTTCATTTCTGGTACATTTTGGTTGTTGACTTATGTTACAGGCCTGACCACGCTCTGAAAAATACAAACATGGCAAAAACAATTATCGTTAACTGCTGTACAGCCAGGTTCCTATTGTTTACAAACAAATTACGTTCTTCCACTAGATCAAACCACACCCCACTTTCTCTCGATAAAAAAATCAAACACACCACCATACTCCCCCCAGCTCTGCTTCCTAACTATTCACACAGGTAAACTCAGCCATGTGTGAATCGCTCTCCCAGACGCGTGAGCGACGATCGCACCGCGGTGTCTAAAGGCTAAAATATTCACTCCCACTCGTGCCTCCTACCCACTGTGGTAACAGGCAAAACCCAAACATTAAGCATCCAACCATTACATGTAAATTATAAAAATACCGAAATGTGAAAAGGGTGAGGGCCCAATTTATATTTTACCCAACATTAGAATTGCCCCTGGGTGAAATTATAAAATAGATGTGCACTCAAACCCAACATAACATGTAGCGAAAATTTTTACAGAATTATTTATGCACATGTCCAAATGGAAAACTTTGGTCAATTAAAATATATATCAGCTTGCACCTCTGTCTCACGAAAATCCCCTCTTGGCGTTAACTCTTAGCGAAATTTAAATTGGTATCGTTCTTAATAAAAATCAGAACTCCCGGTCACACAAAAAATTACTTTACCTTAAGAATATATATATATATATATATATATATATATATATATATATATATATATATATATATATATATATATATATATATATATATATATATATATATAATATATATATATATATATATAAAAGATTAAATAAAGTAACATTGTGTCTCGACTCTCTATGATTAAGCAAAAAAAAAATAAAACAATAAACCCTAAGAAATTAACTAAGTAAATATGCTTACCAAGCAAGGAATCAAAGTCCACACTAAAACTGTTAGAAGCTGTACTTAGTAACACATTGCTAGGCAGCAAAGATCCGTGTAGAGACAAATGGTAAAGAGGTTTAGGGACGCTTGGCTTAAATAGTAAGATAGAGTCTGCAGGTGGCTTAGCGTGGCTATCGCGCACGAGATGAAACAGATACCGACGTAAGACCTACGGGAGAGTGTCCCACTGCGCCTCGCGAGACGGGGAAATCGACGTAACTAGCAACGCGTTCCTCGCTGTACGAGCGACTTGCGTTTGGGATGAAACCGAGGACGGACTAAAATAAAGAGCAGAGAATTCCCTGTGTCCCCGATAAATCAAAGGGGATAAGTACTTCGCCATTCCCAAGAATCGATAAATAAGAGACCTTTGCCAAAATTGCCGCTTTTCGACGTGGAAAGGGGTGGATTTATCTGGTCCCATGTCAAGATTGACGGGACTACGACAGAATTGGAGCTATTAAGAGCTATATAAGTCAGGAAAATGGGCGTAGACAACAAATAGACAACTAACATTGCAGACCACTCAGACGAAAGTGTCAGGTATCTCAATCAAATCATGACAATATATCACATCTCAGACATCTCATTTCATGTATCTCTTCTCATATATCACGTCTTATATTTCACATCCCAGATTTCACATATCATATATCTCATCTCATATATCTCGACTCATGTATCTCGACTCATATACCTCGTCTCATATATCACTTCTCATATATCTCGTGTCACATATCACATCTCATATATCAAATCTCATATACCACATCTCAAATGTCACATTTCATATATCTCGTCTCATATCACATCTCATATATCTCATAAATCCCTTCTCATCTATCATATGTTTAGTAACAAAATAACTCCTTAAAACACACACTCAAACGACATAAATTACTGACTATTTTAACAATATCTGTAGCAAGCTGGTTTTTATTTAATGAGTTCACAATTACAATACACAATGAAAACCTTGTGTAGATTTTCAAAAGAGAATGACTTTTTATTGTCTGCCAACAAAGCTTTTAACACTGAAAATCTCCTTTTACACTGACTACTGACACCACAGAAGCATACCTGAAATAGACAACATTAACTGGTTCTAAGTCCACTACAAATTCACCGAGTGAAAACGTTTTCAGATAGCACATCTGAAATTAAGCACAGCTTTTCATGTACCAATTTTTTTGTGCCAAAACTTGATCAGTTTTTGTTTTTGCACAGCTTTTCCCACATTTGCAGTCTAAGCCATTCACCATTTTCTTCATAAAATCTATCGGATCCACTAATAAAACTGCTGACTTCTTCAAGGAAGTAATGGAACGAGACAGAAATCCTAAATGTGACTTTATGTAGGACAATTTACGAGCAACATTTGTTTTCAGGTGTTTCGGGAAAATATGAATGGGGAAAACAGTGAATTAAAAAAAAAAAAAAACAGAAAACAAAAAGTCAGAACATATTAACACTAAAAAATGTATATTTTTTTAATTGAAAATGTCAAAATGTGCAAAATAATGATTCAAAATAAACAAACAAACAAAAATTGCTTTAAAATCACAGAACAGTCTTAACAAATGGCCTAAATTGCCGAAAATTGCAAAAAAATGGAAAATAATGCCTTAGTAAAGGTTCTTAAATCAGTTTAGTTTTTTATTTTTAAATATGAAACAAATTTATATTCAACTGAACTGTTCGGTAATGCCGAAAAAAAAAAAGATTCATAATCATTAAAATCCTAGCACTACTCATGACCCTTGAGTTCCATATGTAGCATATTCCTTAATTAAGCAAATGTCAAGCCTTCGTGTCATGTGACATCCGTGCAAGGGATTGACATGTTTTCTTTATCCCTTTCACGTGTCCGTGTGTTTTTCAGCGTTATCTACGCTGCAACATGAGGAAATTATCAAAATGTTAAAAAGCGTAAGAACAGCTATGCTATGGACCCCCGAGGGAAAGCGACAGAGAGGCCGATCAAAAACAACTTGGCGGAGTACTGTGGAAGCCGAGATGCAAAGAATAAACCAGAGTTGGGGCACTGTACGAAGGATTGCTGCCGACCGAGCAAGTTGGAATCAATTTGTTGCTGCCCTACAGGACGCCACCAGGCGTGATGACCGCTGATTGCTTTGACGGTTGGCAGTTTTGGATCAAAGGAGAAGAAGAAGAAAGCGTAAACACTGATGGTAAAGCCTGCAATAATAAAGAACAAACACTGTTAGCTTATCCCCTTCCGGTTGTAGCTATTGGGCAGACAAGTAAGGGTTTCATGCTCCATCTGTAATCTGTGAACATCACAGTGTACCCAATCTGGAAAATTTCAAAAACACTTCTCAGAGCTATAGAACCTTTGTGACTATATATGGAAAACGGTTTGTGTGATTTCAGTGGATTACGCAGCATAATAGGCTGAAGTAGGTCAGGTTTGTATACAACTCGACAAAGGAACTGAGGCAGGATCTAATTGATTTTTATTTATATTTTTATTTTTGCTTGCTGAAGTACAGATACGGACACAAACCCCCCATAGTTCAATAACATACGTGAATAAAGCATTCCTACTACGAAACACCTAGGTATTATAATATATAAAGACAAAATATCACAATGACGGCGATCACTAGATCTAAAACTGGTAGCAAATGTACCAACAGATCATACGCAGCCATGGTACAGTCAAACAATAAAACAGAGAAAAAAGATACAAAAAGAACAGGAACAACACAGTTAACAGATTCACAACAAGACAAAAGTTTACATAAGGATAATGCCGGCAAAGCAACTTCTCCAGTCCAGGTAGGCCTACGCTGTGAAAAACAGCCAAATACCAAAAGGGGAAATAACACAAACAGAAATTAGAACTGTGGCACAAGAAGAGTGTTGCGCTAAACTTGTCGCAACTTATTCTGACCATGCATTTTGACTATAGTTAATTTTTTAATGCATGGGAAGTAACTCATGGAATTGTAGTCACTTCTATTTCTACAGTCGTCTAATCTTGATAGCTGTCGTCAAGAAGTTGTCTTATCTTGATAGCTAGGGTTGTTGATAGTTGTGTGAACGATTTTGAGTCATGTCCATATATGGAGCGCTCAGATCGCCAGTTCTTTGAAAACAGTTGGCAATTGCAATGTTTCAAGATTCATTTCCTTTTAAGGTCCGAGTCTTTAGTCGAACATCGTAGAACATTCTTCGTTTCGTAAGTTTAGCTGAGTTGTATTCGATTCGCGTGTTCTGCGCATGTCTCTGTTTGTGGCATTGTTTAAATGATTTCCGCCCAGGAGTCTGAGCAGAGATGCTGGTAAGGCGAGACATAGCGATGTGCTAGTCTTCGCTTAGTTTATTCAGGAAGGAGTCCTCATCATTGTTGTTCCTTTTTTTGAGATGATATATCTCTATGTTATTTCAAATGCCTGGAGGCATACATGATTTATGTGATTTAATTCCGGATGAACAGGTAACTAAATCCTTTTTTCGCTGAGTAACTTTATCGCCATCTTGTGATGTTGACTTTTGCTTAGCCTGCCTTATTATAAAGTCGGTGATATGACAAGTTTGCTCAGCTCACGATCCACTTATATTGTCACGCATTGATTGATGCCTGTCCTACGGACTATTTGCTTCCTGACCTTTATTGATGGATCTAGGTTTGATACCTTTGCTGTATAAGGAACATAGAGGACGATAATGTGACGCTCAAAAGACATGCCTGTCTTGTTGAGGTCAAAGATTAGGAGACCAGATTTAATCTCCTAGTTGATATCTACTAGCTCTTATGGAAAGGGGAAGTTTACTACCTGACTACATGTACAGCTGATTACGATATCCTAAAAGGCATAAGATTTACATTATTATGATGCTTGTCTGCTGTTCCTGTTGAATTGACTACGTCGATGATGTAATGACTATTGTTCTATACCAGTGATGTTACTGCATAATTATCTCCATGTATCTCGTCGTTGTGGCGTATATTATATGTTACCAACAACATCACTTGCTGTTCAACGATTTATTGACTTTATACGTTTATGAATTGATGTGACGTCCTTATCTGATACTTGACTTCATAAACACGTCACACATAAACCATACCACGACACCATAAGATCTTGCCTCATCATCCTTGGTGTCTGAGGGTGGCACACTACTCTGCAAAGGCCAGGATGATCATACCTTTAGAGAAGCAGATGAAATACAACACCCTCAACGTTGTGTGGCAAATGTGACATCCTCCACGGAACATTTATACACAACACACATTTTGCTACGCAACAAAGAGCAAGAACTCAGAAGGGTGAAAAAAAAAACAGATAGCAGGCAAACAGGTTACTTTAACTTCAGGATAGCAGGCAAACAGGTTACTTTAACTTCACGATAGCAGGCACACAGGTTACTTTAACTTCACGATAGCAGGAACACAGGTTACTTTAATTAGACGATAGCAAGCACACAGGTTACTTTAACTTGACGATAGCAGGCACACAGGTTACTTTAACTTCACGATAGCAGGCACACATCTTATTTTAACTTCACAATAGCAGGCACACAGGTTACTTTAACTTCACGATAGCAGGCAAACAGATTACTTTAACTTCACGATAGCAGGCACACAGGTTTCTTTAACTTCACGATAGCAGACACACAGGTTATTTTAACTTCACGATAGCAGGCACACAGGTTATTTTAACTTCACGATAGCAGGCGCACAGGTTATTTTAACTTCACGGTAGCAGGCACACAAGTTACTTTAACTTCAGGATAGCAGGCACACAGGTTATTTTATCTTCACGATAGAAGGCACACAGTTTACTTTAACTTCACGATAGCAGGCACACAGGTTATTTTAACTTCACGATAGCAGTCACACAGGTTACTTTAACTTCACGATAGCAGGCACACAGGTTACTTTAACTTCACTATAGCAGGCACACAGGTTACTTTAACTTCACGATAGCAAGCACACAGGTTACTTTAACGTCACGATAGCAGGCACACGGGTTACTTTAACTTCACTCCCAGATGATAAACTAATTAACATCTAAGAAACTTTATTAGACAAAAAATCAGTTGCTAAAATCAAGAAATCAGAAGGCCTAAGTGAAAACATACTAACTCTTAATGATACAGAGAAGACTAAACTCCTCATTAAAAGAAATCCAACACAAACCAATGGAAGTGGAACTTCCCCACCCGGTGAAAGTGATAATATAATTAGCGAAAGTAGCAAGAAGGTTTGTAATGAAGAAGATAGACACAATACTGACAGAAGAGCAGATAGTAGCAATGTTAAACAAAGAAACCCAAAGAAACAAAATAACAAAAGTAGAAAGAATACAGAAAAATCAATCAGTGACACCAGTAAAAATAGTGTGGAGAGTAATTTTGAGGAGAAGGACAGATTGAATGGAGTGGAAGAATAAAAGATAATAATGTCTTTTGGATAGTCTATTAGTTCGAAGAAACTGCCTCTTCTCGGGAAATACAGTAGTGTACTATAAATCCTTAATGCAAAAATAATTCTGGCAACTAAACAGGATATTTTGTGGACGATACATTCTTTCTCAGGAATCCGACAAAAGGACTATGTAAAGCACATAACGTTGAGAAAGGAAATTTGGTGTCCAGCCAAATTAATTAAAATATCCCGACCCACTAGAAGTTAGTTTAATTTTGGCTCAGCCCCCATGGTGTAGATTTATGTTTAAAACAAAATACAGCCCAAATAAAGTTAACAAGAAAAATAACAACAGACTCGGTTAAGTTAAATTGAATAAAAAGAGTATAGATTCTTACAGCTTTTATTATTTACAAATCAGCAAAAAATATGAAGGTTCTTATGTTTAGAAAAAACCCAACTACTATGGTCATCATTTGGACCAGGAGATCTTTTCTATGGCAGTTTTGCTTACTTACTTACTTAGTCGTTCCCCTTCTACCGTGAGGTGTAGAGGTTTGGAAGAGAGAGCGCCAGACTATCCTATCGGCTGTCTTCCTCCTGGCCTGGTTCCATTCTAGTCCTCGATCCGTCAAAGATTGTCTAATGTTGTCCTCCCAGCGGACTCTGGGTCGTCCTCGGGGTCTGGATCGTTGGCTCTTTGTTTCCCATGCTTGTCGTGGTATCCGATCTTCTCCCATTCTGCAGACATGGCCAAACCATCTTAATTGGGACTGTTCTACTTGGGTCTGCAGGGGGTAGGATTTAAGGCCTTGACGTATCGTCTGGTTGCGTACCATGTCTCTTCTTGTTACTTCAACCACCTTCCTCAGATACCTCATTTATGAGGTTTGGATCTGGCTTTTATGGGTTGTAGTCATTGCCCATGACTCGCATCCGTATGTCAAGACTGGGACATAGGTGGAGCGGTATACAGCCATCTTCGTTTTCTTACCAACCTCTCTCTTGCTGAGGAACCCTCGATTTATGGCCTGAAAAAAGTCTTCCCAGCTGCTGCTTTTCGAGTGGCCAACTCTTCTTTTATGCCTCCCTTTCGGTCTATAATAGCTCCGAGGTATTTAAAGTGGTCGACCTGCTCCAGGACCTGTTTTCCCAGCTTAATCTGATGTTTTCTTTCTTCTCGTGATATCACCATGGATTTTGTTTTAGAGCTGCTTATGACCATCCCTCTCTTCTCCAGCTCTTCCTTCCAGACTTGCAGGATGGCAGTTTTGCTGGTAGGTGTTAATACTCATCTCCTCAAGGACTGTAGTAGGTGAGGAGATGATTGGTGTTCGGACTCTCTTGGTTTAGTCTACCCAGCACTTAGGTCTCATAAACAGTTCAATGGGTTCAGAGGGTGCTTCCCTGGACTCAGTGCTCATCACAGATAAGGATGGGTAAGTCTGCCCTGCTGAATACCTCTTCTGCTTATGGGGTGTGTGGTATGGAATGGGTTACTGGGTGATAGGATATGGTCTGGTTTGGTATGGCAACCTGGTTAATATGGCATGGTTGGTAGGGGTAACCTTTGGTACCGTGGACTCTTAACCTGTTTGTACGATGACCCGTAACCTGGGTTAGTACATTGTAACCGTAACCTGGGTTGACTGGAGGATGAAACAATTGAAGTCCCATTAGTGGTTTCAAGAGCAATCATCTACTATGTCTGATGGCCGATAAGCGTATATCAGAAATTAAATTAACAAAATGCTGTGGCCGGTGTTAATTTATAAGGAGCTGGGTACGGCATCATTTAAGACTATATGTGGCAGTGTTAGCTAATAATTGCTAATTGAGTTTGGTATACTTGTTTATTCCAAGTTAGAACTTTACTGGCTTAGAGTCCGCCAGAGATATCAATTTCTTGGTTTCAATCTTTTTTATACACAGGTAAGTTCTTTCCTCTTATGGTGTGTTTATGTGAGACAGTCGTGGTGATGATGATTGATACAGTACACCACTTGGTACAGGTTCGCAACTAAGGGTCTAGCTCAACTGTAAAGAATCCTCAATAACTTCTTTGATCAAATTTCAAGTTTTATTTAACCATTGAAGAATTTCAACATAACATAAACACTTGTACACATTCACAAGTTACATTGGTTTTCAAGTACAGAATCCGTTTCATGTATTAAAATTCTTCAAAATTTTGTTTCAATCCAATTGATATTTTTCAGTATTTTCATGTTTTCCTTATTGAGGTTATTCTAGTACAGGGCGCCTTAGGTGGAGTGCCTCTGCTTGTTATATTTCTCTACTTCCAATAGTTTCATCTGTAGCCTTACTTAATCATAGCATGACTTTGACTGAGGCTAAAATAAAAACGTTCGTTCGAGCTACTTACTTGTGTACCACAAGGTAGGAAAATCTGTTTCATACACTTTTCTTAATATGAAGGAAATACTTTCTTGCGTCCGCAAATACTTGAAGAGTAAGAAAATACACTAAGGTTCTTGTTGAATATCTCAACATAGGAGCCAGGACTTATGTGACAGACAGGGGTACGCCAGGTTGTTCACTACGCAAAGTTAGAATCACATCCGTCCTGCAATGGCTCTTTTGTACAACTGATTTTCAGAAAATTATTCCTGAGCGTCTTTTGTTTATGGGAGATTCTGGGCACCGTTTCATTGGACAAACTATTATTTTGTTAATTTATTTACTGGGCATTCTATCAAGCGATCTTACAGGGAGTAAGGCTATTCCCATTTACGTCACTATTTCTATGGCAACTCCCGCCGATGTTAGCGTGGCTATGCCAAGCTTGACATAGTTTTAGTTACATATTATGTCATCCTATACTCAATGTATCTCGTGTTTATGATTCACTACCAGATGTCGTAGCTGCACTGTTTATTTTCTATAGCGGTAAATAGTAATTTCTATTATTTTATTATAATTAGTTTCTAGCACGAATAAATGCTATGGTAGTAGGTCATGCGGCCACATATATCCAGGGGCCATGCAAATGTATCCCGTAGGGAGACATTTGGGTACCATCAATAAACTCTGAAATCCTAAAAAAAATTTAAGTCACTAAACGGGGGCCCCTGTACATATACATTTATGGACTCTCATATCAATACATAAACCATCTAAGTTTTACAAAGTGGCAACATGTCTCAAACAGTGAAAATATTTTGAGAAATGTATAACAATAATCAACAGAGTTACTACGTATCATGTTTTAACAGTAACTTCGAATAATAAAATTTGTCTGAACTCATCTTTAACAGCAAGGAATATCTTAAGTCTTAATGTCCTATAATACTGGCAATAACATAAGTTGTAACGTGAAGGGTATGTAATATTAATATAATCTCTCAAACTTTAACTTGTCAAGAAATGTCTCAAACTTTAACTTGTCAAGAAATGTCTCAAACTTCAACATAAATATCATAGTGAAGATATATTACATTTATACAAATGCGACACCGAATCTGCCTTCTGAGACTAAGATTTGTTAGTTCGTATGTGTCTATAGCATCTGCTGTCAGAACTACAACAGTCTGAGTTAGTCAGATGGGCTGTCTAGCATCTTACAATATATATCTATAGTGCACTAAAGGAAAAAGGAATGGAAACACACTTACGTCAGGAGTGAAAATGCTCGACCGATGTTGGCATTGTATGTGCAGTCTCAGTAAGCAAATATAGATCATAGTAATACAGTCAAACGCAATGTCAAACTGACTGTAGCAGTGTAACTGGTCAATGAATAAGTTTTCAATCTTACTGAACTATCTGTCACGTGACTACGTAAAGCCAGAGACGTTCAATTAATAACAATGTCATAAATGCATCATCAACATGTGCGGCATATTCGAACATACTCATCACAATGTATGAGGTATTGTCATCAGAGGTTATCTTATTCAACTTCTTAATTAGTCAGTCTTACTGAACTATCTGTCACGTGACTACGTAAAGGCAGAGACGTTCAATTAGTGACAACTGAAAAGGTGTTTTATCAGCATGTGTATCATAATCTATGAGGTATGGTCATCAGAGACTATCTTTTTCTTCAGTCTCATATCGTATTCAACTTCAAAATTAGTCAGTCTTACTGAAGTATCTGTCGCCGTGACTACGTAAAGGCAGAGACGTGCAATTAATAACAATGTCATAAATGCATCATCAGCGTGTGCGGCATATTCGAACATACTGTGGCAGCAAGGGAACGACTGACGGGCAAAAGGGAACGAATAGTGAGAATTGAATATAGGAAAGTCTACATAGAGTAGACAAAGGGAATGCGCGAAGAATGATGGGATGAGAATATAAGTGAACAGAAATCCACTTAAGGCACGCTTTTCAGCGGCAGTTCAGAGGCGTGAGTTAGAGAGTGCGGATCGCACAGATACGCTGGTAGCCATGTTGAAGGCAGTACTCACGTAATTTGAGTGATGAATATTTCGCGGACAAGGAGATGAGTTTGGGTGATGATTAACCCAACATATTGAATAGTGTAAATTATTGTCTATAGTGCGTTTCACAATGTTTGCCGCTGTTTAATAGTCAATATCTCTGCAACCACTTGATCGTAATTGTTGCAACTTTGCATATGACCTAATGATCGCTATGTCCCGAGAGGGACATTTTTTTCCTCGTTAACAAACTTATGGTTTTAAATTTTCTTTATTTAAAGTATACAAAATCGACCACCTCCTAGTCCAACCGTGTATTGAGAGGGCTTACCCTTTCATATTTGTGAGCTATTTCGATTTAACATCTTGAACGTATTTCACGTGATTTTCCCCGTGTTTCAGCTCACTGCCGCACTGTTTTGAACATTACATTGATCCTTCCGGTGCGTTCAGTTACAGTGGCGTATCCTGGTAATGCGAGCTAGGCGTGCTGCTACTTAAAATGATTATGTACGCCTACTAGTTAACCCCTTTCCCTCTTAATTTCAAAACCAACTATATTCAATTACGCAACGATAGTTATTCGGCTGGAAGAAAAACATTAACTAAATAATACATATTTTAACTTACAGTTTTCACTTGAAGATGAGATCTATTCTTCTTTCCTTTTGCAGAAATTTCTCTGTTACAGCATCGTAAAATGTATTCTTCATTCTAACCTTGCTCAAAAGTTCCTATTCAATGGACAATAGGCTGAGACTGGAGAGTCGATCTTGACTTTGTGTAGATCTTTGGTAACTGTGGATTCGCTTTACAGCTGAAAACGATCTTTCCACAGAAGCAGTAGTTGCTGGAATTGTCATTATCAATTTTGCCAGTTTGACCACTTCTTTAAAGCCTGAACTGAGATCATTTTCAATTAAGAACTGCAGCAACTCATGAACTGACTTGTTGCAGAACTCATCCGAACAATAAAGTACAACAAGTTCATTCTTCAATCTTACATCGTCGAACATTTCTCCATAAACGTCTTTTAATTTTTTGATGAGGTCCTCTGGAAAATTGTTCTTGTACCCAGTGGAAAAGGACAACGTCTGATAACACTGGCTAACAAAAAAAAATTTTTTTTTTCTTTCTCTAACATTTCTATGTTTTTCTGGTCAATTTTAATGCGCTGTTTTTAAATCTGCAAACCGTTTTTCTCTATCAGGTCGGGATCTCGAGAAATACGCAATTGAAGTTTTTTAACAACGCATACAGTATTATAACATCATTCGTACAAGAAGTATAACAGTTATGTAGGCTTGAATTTCTTTGCAGTCGACTTTCGTCGGTGAATGGCATGTGGTACATCGCGATGAAACATCCAACAATAATCGGCAAGCATGGTCACACTCCACCGTCCTTGATAACGTGACTCCATTACGGCGATATCTTGATGGAATCGTTCTCCATGTTCATCGCTGACTTCGCCAAGGTTGTCAGGGAAAAAGTCAAGATGCGAATCGAGCAAATGGATTTTGAGGGACATGTTACAGCCCATAATTCTGTATGCATCTATGCACTGCTTAACAATATGCACATAGTCGACAGATTTGTGATTTCCCAGAAAGTTATCGACGATCGATTTGAATGCCATCCATGCGTGAAGTTCACTACCATGTAACAAGTTCTCGAATTGTTTGTCTGCAATAACTTTCCTAATATGAGGTCCTACAAAGATACCTTCCTTTATCTTTGCATCGCTAACTTGCGGAAACTTTTCTCGAAGATAAGTGAAAGCTTTGCTCATTTTATCTAATGCTTTTACGAAATTCTTCATGAGCCCCAACTTTATATGTAACGGTGTTAAAATGATGCTGTCTTTGTTAACTAATGGCTCGTGTATTACATTTTTATGCCCGAGCTGCATACGATCCCTGATAGGCCACACCTTTCTTGCACAATGTTCCTGTCTGTTGCGGCTGTCCCATTCACATAGGAAGCAACAAAATTTAGTATACCCAGTCTGCATGCCCGTGAGAATTGCAATGACCTTTAGGTCTCCACAAATCCGCCATTGGTAGTCATTGTACTTTATTTTTGCCAAAAGTATAGCCATATTGTCATAAGTTTCTTTCATATGAACAGAGTAGGCGACTGGAATTTTGCAATAGCAAATGTCATCATCCATCTCAAAGTATTGAACAAGTTCTCTGTGTCTATGACGAAATTTAGATATCAAAGTATTGGGCGCTAAAAGATTCTATTCTTTGAGTCGCGAACCGAGTAATTCCACTTGTCCTTTGGTAAGAGCGAGATCACGTATTAGATCTGAAAGGTTAATTAAGTGAACACCATCATTCACCGGTATATAATCCGAGTCAGAATTAGTTTCTGAAGCAGGTAAACTATCACTTTCTGATGGTTCATTGACGTCCAACGGATATTGTTCTGGTGGAACTGGGATCGGACACGTGATTGGATCACGAGACACTGGTTTCGAAACCGATTCAATATTTGGATAAACCACAGACTTTCTAGTTTTAAAAGTGAAACCATGGATATTTGTCAAGCAGAAGTAACAATCAGTAGCGTGATTTGTCTTGTTCATGCCATATTACTGGCACTCCAAAAGGCATCGACTTATGCTTCGGCGATTTTCGTAACCAACCTGCCAATGTATTTGCACAAAGTCGAACAAACTGCATTTGGCTTCCAAGATTTATTTGCATCATCAACTTTCGAATCGAAATAAAGTTCATATGCTTTCTTTAGTAATGGTGTAAAGTTTTTCTGGTGAACACGATCGGTAAAATATCCGCACACGTAACAGAACAGATCAGCTGAATTTCTACAACTTCTAGAAGCCATATTTCGCTCAGAATTATTTCAAAATACAGTAACTATTGGAAAAATAGCGTAACATATGTCATGCATTTTATTAATTTTTAATAAGTTATGTAGTAAAAATGAAACGGAGCACATAACGGTTTCCCAAAAATATATGTATTCACAAATATCTTAAAAACCTGACGTGATAGAGATAAACGGATTTCAAATTTGAAATCAGCGCAAAAAACTGACATACTTATTTTTTAATAAGAAAAATGTTGTTTGTCAAAATTGCACATGCAGACGGAGACATAATGGCTATGAAAAATGCTGTTTCAATTTTACGGACAAAACTATCATACCGAGATGAACGGTATATATTTAGAGAGTGGATTCTTCCGTCCCACAATATCCTGTCTGATAATGGAAACGCTCATACCACAACGCTGTGGAGAAGAGACAAAAACGGATTACAATGCTTTGAAATCAGCGCAAAAAACTGACATAAGAACACTTATTCTTATATAAGAAAGAAAAATGTTGTTTGTCAGTGTAATTGCACATGCAGACAGCAGACATAATGGGCTAGTGAAAAATGCTGAACTTATTTTCCCTTCCAATTTTACGGACAACCGGGACTATCATGAATACTCTTCTTTAAGAAATCATACCACAACGCACAGAAGAAGACAAAAAAGACAAAAGATGCAATTTGGCTCAAAAAAGAAGACATTCCATTTAACGAGGGGTTTCTGAAACCTGAATTACTGTCCCTTGTTAAGAAATCACAAAAGACCAAGATATTCCATATAGACAAGTTGATTCAACAGTGTCAACTCCTCAATTTCTGCTGTGGATTTAACATTGACGCTAATTTAATACTTGGCTCATTATCTAAGGATACGATCACAAAATGAAACGGTTGACACAGGAAGATAACACTTTCTATAGGAATTCCAATTTTAATCATTTACTACACACAGTATAACCACACACGGCTGAAAACAATATGGAATACATAAAACACTGCCCGAGAAACCTCTCGAAGCAATATATCAACATGCTCCTAACAAATGACAGTATAACAGTACTATACAAACTTAGTGCTGAACAATCGCTCACTATGGCGAACTGGAAACTACACAATAGAAAAAAAAACCAACCCACTGGCAAATTATACTTGATGGCCTGACAATAATATTACTGGATACTAAACCACTCAAGAATTATAATTATGTCCACTATACCAAATCATAATGGACTGTATTCCACACTCCATGAAAAGGGAACCACAAAAATGCGCGTCACTCTCGGCCAGAGGCCCAGCGTCAACTGCCTTTTTCGTGCCTTTCTTTTTCCCTTCGGGTGTCGCCCGGACTAACCGGTTTTTCAAAAGTTGTCAGCGTTGCCAAAACTCGCTGATAACGATGTCACCAATTTATTTTTCTGCCACCAGAAAATATGCCGTGACATCCACAAGATGTCAACTCCTCTATTTCTGCTGAGGATTTAACATTGACGCTAATTTAATACTTGGCTCATTATCTAAGGGTACGACCACAACATGAAACGGTTGACACAGGAAGATAACACTTTCTACAGGAATTCCCTTCTAATCAAGCACTACACACAGTATAGCCACACACGGCTGAAAACAATATGGAATACATAAAATACTGACCGAGAACACTTCTCGAAGTAATATATCAAAATACTCCTAACAACTGACAGTATAACAGTACTATACAACCTTAGTACTGAACAATCGCTCACTATGGCGAACTGGAAACTACTGTTACGCCACTATTACGGGCGTGTGGGTATATCCTCGGCTGAAGATGTGTCTTATTTGAGCAGGGTATTTTATTTAATAAATTGAGTGTCATTGTTAGTTTTGCCTTCCGAACCCTGTTTACAAGTTCGTCAATATTATTGTTCTTTGAAGAGCAGTATCGTGTTTAAACAAAAACCATAGGATGAAAACATAATGCGTTAAAAAGTTACGCCAACTTGAGGATCAATCAATTAAAAATCAGTTGATAATCCCAATTTCATCTGAGTCCATCTGACAAATTTATTACATGAAAAATCACGAAGACATCATATATTATAGCATTGGTAATATATTCATTGATACAAATCATTTCCACTCAGTGCAAGTCCAGTCCACAATTATAGAACGATAATTAATCGTCGTCAGAACGTGGTGAGCTGTGTATACGCGTTACTGCAAGGCAGTAACCAAAAATGAGACTCGCCCGTCTACAACTATAGATCATAAACACATGATCAAAAAATACTCCCGTATTTTGGACTTCAATAATTCCTGGGTTTTCTCTTTAACCGTCCTTACCTCACATATAATTAGGCCTGACCCTATAGCCAACATTTTTATAACGAGAATACTTGCACTATCAATAATTTGGGAGTTGAACAGAATTGCGTCCGTCTCGCTCGGAGCTTAAATCAAAGTGGGTAACCGTGACTTGTAGACAAGCAGGACCATAACAATCTTGACACGTCATCATGTTACTATATACTTCGCGTTCACAAAATAAAGGGAAGCGTGAAAACCATTCTATCTTTTAACAAACATTTCAAGCATCCAATGTGCAATCCTACAAGTGCTCACACTGTAGCAGACGACATTGTTAAAACATGTCGTAACAACTACACAATGGAAAAACCAATCCACTGGCAAATTATACTCGATGGCCTGACAATAATATCACGGATACTAAACCACTCCAGAATTATAATTATGTCCACTATACTAAATCATAATGGACTGTATTCCACATTCCATGAAAAGGGAACCACAAAAATGTCCGTCACTCTCGGACAAAGGCCCAGCGTCAACTGCCACTTTCGCGCCTTTCTTTTTCCCTTCCAGTGTCGCCCTGACTAACCGGTTTTTCAAAAGTTGTCAGCGTTGCCAAAACTCGCTGATAACGATGTCACCAATTTTTTTTTCTGCCACCAGAAAACATGCCATGACAAACAGCATGGTCATATGTGTTTGAGACTGCCACCTTATCATTCACATTTAAACCCAATTGAACTCGTTTGGGCAAAAGTTAAAGGACAGGTGGCAGCTGAAAATAAAACTTTCAAACTATGCAATATAAAAGAACTAACATATGCCGCCCTCTAGCAGATAGACAAAGATTATTGGTGTAAATGTGAAGACCATGTCTTAAAAGAGGAAAATGACTTGCAAAAATATGGACTGTCGTTCGTTCAGCCGAGAATAGTCATCAATATGTTAGACTCGTCTGACTCAGAATAAGTGTGTAAATACCTTATATGTTTTATATGTTTTCTCCTCCATCTATGTGTATATGTAAACCAATTCATTTCTTTTTTATCTCCGCAATTTCACTACTATTTATAACATACCCAGTACTTTTACCCCTTCATGCATCCATTCACGTTTTAGTATAAAAAGTAACATTTACAACGAATAGGCGTTATTATTCTCTCAAACATTTCGAAGAAATAAAAAAGGACCTCACGTAGTAATGAGTTAACAAACCCCTCTAACTTTCGAATTGTATAGACGCCTATGCCGAAAATATGCAACTTCCTTCATTTACGGTAAAGTATTTTCTTCCAGGACAAAATAATTATTTCGTTAAAAAAGATCAAAGGAATTAGCCGTTGCAAGAAAAGAACACTGCCTGCTGTGAACGGATTGATGACGTCATTATATAAAAGATACCCTCAATTCTATCTAACATAAGAGACAACAGAGACTGATGACGTAATTCATAATTAACCTATAAAACAAAAGAAACTTAACATAGACACAAAAGACAGTTATAGGAAATGACGACAAGATGACGGTAACGTTACTAGTGCAGTAACGATGACATATACATAAATGGTGCACAAATAATTGTAACCAGTGGTTTTAGCCAATAGATTCATTGGGATAAAAGACATCCGTTATGAAGACTAATGTTTAGCAGTCTTTAGCTACTGACCTTGCAACGAGATGGTCCTGATATTGAGACAGACCGATGTTGAAGTAGACTCAGATAGACTCAAGCTATTTTATCCCCTGACATTGGACAGTGTATTTCTTGCTTTGACGCAGAAATGGTATGAATTCGCTCGATGTGATATATTATGAATTCGGTCGATGTGATATGTTATGAATTCGCTCGATTTGATATATGTCAATGACAAACAGTTATTTGGGTGTAAGATCGAACATTGTTAGAATAGTTTTTTGGAACATATTTATTTTGGAGATTAGCTCCCTAATTGTCTTCCACTCTCCCATCGTTCAAAATACACCAGCTTCTTAGTTGGTTTTGACGATGACATTCTGCATTACACAACAGCTACATACGAAACTGGAATAATACCAAATACTCTTTGGTACCAGTTTCCAACGTAATATAATAGAGTAGGACATTGTAATCTGCAACCGACACTATAATTATATGATCAAATCGTCTGTGAAAATTGGAAGACTTGTAAAATAAAGTTATTGTTGGAACTTCTATCATGGATTAGTTCTGCATTCAGTTTGGATGATCTCTGATGAAAGAGTACTACATTATATGTCACACAAAGTCCAAGGAAACCGAATCAAATAAAAACCTGGGTCCCGTAAAATATCGAAGAGAATTTCTACCTCTGGTGAACCAAACCAGTACTCTCGTTTTATGACTCTTCAGAAATACTTATTAGAAGGAAAAAGAGAAAAGATAAAAATATAAAATAAACTTTACCCAGTATGTAAAACGGGTACATACTTAGAGGGCAAGATTGGGGCGCCCTGTCACACTGCAACATTGAATTTTATAAAAACTTTGGGACATTGAAAAAATAAGACCACATGCAAAAAATCATGTTTATCAGTGCAAGGAATATGGAGATATTTGAAGTCAATCGTCGACCGATCTTTTTGAAACGCACTATAGAAGGAGAAACGGTGTGAGTTAGGTTTTATTCAGAAAAGGTATGTAGAGTGAATTCTAATACATATACATACAGTAGTCCTATTCTTCAGTGATGAAAGGGAAAGTAACAACCCCGGAGATGTCCGGTTCCATCAATAGATAACCTGATCACTGATATGATAGATAACAATAGACAAAGAAATTGTAAGGAAGAAAGAACAGAACTATAGATTATAACACATGAATGATCACTGATGGTTAAAAGGTCATAAGGTGTAGATTTGATACTGAACGAGAGAGAGTGAGGAAAGGAAGAACTTACACATTGTATAATTCTGTGATGGACCACTATTGTAGAAGTCAGAGTGACAGCAATGGTACACACACATGTAAATAAACCATTTCAGTTAACTATGGCGTTATCTCATCGCTTGCTGTGTGTGTGTGACTGTTGTAATCATTCATCATGTCATCGCTAGCTACTGAAGCAAAGAACATGGGCATGCAACGGCCATGTGAGGTAAACACCTGTTAGCGCAGGCGGCCACACCATTATAGACTGATACAGCGACTACCGCTGACCCATAGTATATTATTGGTGCCGAGACCAACTTCAAGAAGTATTGACAGCTACGCAGAGAGGCATTGATGGTACACAACAGCAAACAGCGCATCAAGAAACAAAATAACTTCAACAATAGACACAGAATCAAGAGACAGAACAACGTCAACAGCAAACAGCGCAGCAAGAAACAAAATGTAAACAATAGATACAGAAGCAAGAAACAGAACAACTTCAAGTAGCAACATTGTGGACAACTCGAAGTGTTGACATCGATAATCACCAGATGGACAATAAACAGAGAAGCAAGAAAGAAAATAACGTCAACAATAGACACATCAGCAAGAAACAGAACGACTTCGAGTACCAACATTGTGGACAACTCGAAGTGTTGACATCGAGAATCACCAGACCGAATCACAAGCAAGGCGACGAAACATTTTATTTTTCCTCTCCAACCACATGTCCGAGAAAAGGTCATCGCAGCTGTACGTGGTTACCGGTCAAGCAAGAATACGTGTAAACTCCTGTAACGTACTGTGTAGTACAAAAGTACCTGGAGCACAGCGGTTATGAAGGTGTAGCAAATCTACGTGTACAAGTGGACATTAGAAAACTAGAGCGCTCCAACGAAGAATCAACACAATTTGGTAAGGTATAGATACTGTAGGTACCATTTTAGTTAGTGATATTAGTTACGGATATAAGTGATCCGGTGTAAAAGCATTAACACTACGATAAGAGAAGTAAATAGTTAAACAATGACCACACAGTTGTGTATTAACACATATAATCTGTGTAACAGAATCATTTTTTTTAAGCGCCCACCCTCCCCCCAACAATTAATAATAAATTTCTTTTGGTTGCAGGTACAAGACAGTTTGATATATATACTGCTCAAAAAAAGTTAAAGGCCAGTTTCAATTTTTAGGTCATTTCAACTATGCTGATTTTTAAAAAAAACCTGAACACTCAGTCAAAAAAGTTTTGCAGCATTTTGTTGCATGCTTAAACAATGTTTGTTAATCTGACAATAAATCAAATCTGTATTACGTGTGTGTACCTCCAAGGTAAATCAAATGCACGTGGTGGAAAGGGAAATAATGCATGTTTGAAAATGCTTCCTATGGCAAAGCCTGTTGATAACATTGCTGAAATTTGCTTTTCACGTGCAAGTTGTGACTATGGTGAACACATTTCACTCACTTTTCGGAAGGAACGGGTAATGGGTATGTTTGTAACATTTACCATTTTAGCCATGGCTCAGCTAAGACGCTTGACCAATGTTGACAGATGGAGAGCGATGGCATGGCTGCAGGATGATGTAGGGCTGCGAGAAGTTGCTAGGAGATTAGGAGTTGCCCACTCTGTCATACAAACTCTGCCTGATCGTTATAATGCAACCGGCAGTGTCGCAGAACAACGCAGGTCAGGACGTCCAAGGTCTACCACAAGACGGCAAGACACGCTGAGCCATGGCTAAAATGGTAAATGTTACAAACATACCCATTGCCCGTTCCTTTCGAAAAGTCGGTGAAATGTGTTCACCATAGTCACGACTTGCACGTGAAAAGCAATATTCAGCAATGTTATCAACAGGCTTTGCCATAGGAAGCATTTTCAAACATGCATATTTCCCTTTCCACCACGTGCATTTGATTGACCTTGGAGGTACACACACGTAACACAGATTTGATTTATTGTCAGATTAACAAACATTGTTTAAGCATGCAACAAAATGCAGCAAAACTTTTTTGACTGAGTGTTCAGGTTTAAAACAAAACAGCTTAGTTGAAATGACCTAAAAATTGAAAGTCCCCTTTAACTTTTTTTGAGCAGTATATATTATTTTTGTTTTTTCTATTGTACTTGGTTAAATAGCAGTAGAAATAAGTAACTATTTTTCAGATTGAATGATGGCACAGGCCGAACAGACACAGTATAACATGCAAGACAGTCAGACTTTGGCTCTCGTAAAGACGATTACCGACACATTAGCCAAGGTAGACAACAGTGCTATATACACAAACATAAAAGATAATGTAGACTTATTTTCAGGTGACCCACACGCAAGCCGTAAGTAGCTTACAGATATTGACAAATATGCAATGTCAGTAAATGCAGATGAATTGGAGAAAGTTAAAATTGCGATTTTTTCATCTGCTGGTCTGATCACAGATTCTATCAGAAGGCCATTAGACACATTACTCAATGAAAGAGATCTTCAATCAGAGTCAAAATCATGCGATACGAAAGGGAAAGGACATTGTCACACTTGTGATAGAGAAAATAATTACAAAAACAAAATCCTAGAAACAGCTCCTGGACGGGCGAACTGGAACACACTTAATAAAAGGAGGCATAGAATGGCCGTAAGGAATTTCATTGCCGAGATAAAAAACAGAAAGATATGGGAGATAAACAACGTGACATTAGAGAACGGACGAAGGTGTCCCATAACAACAGAAGATGGATGGAGGGCACACATAGGTCCAATAAGATCAGGAAAGAAAGATAACAGATACCAACAAGTAAATTTAGTGAATACGGGGATAGGACACAGCACACACTTGGGAATAACATGCAACCCAGGCAGATGGAAAAACCAGAGGGAAAGCATATGAAGATGATTAGTGCCGGAACACAAACGGAGATAGATACTGTAGCGTCACACTTAGGGCCAGCACAAAAGGAGAAAGACGCCATGAGAGAAAAGGAAACATAATCACAATTGTTAGGCAATACGAGAAAATCTAAGATACCACTCAGTGTAAAAGGGACGACCCGACAAACGGCTAAAGAAGTAGTAGTACCACAGCATAGGGAAAACCCCGAGGTAAAGAATAAGAAGGATGAACCGATGCAGATATTACTGCAAGAGAAAGAAAGATCAGTGAAGGTGGACAATAGAAAAGATAGGATAGAAGAAACGCAGGACACTGACGCGTCGAACAGGCATATAAGAACAGTAGTAAGAAGGAATCCTAAGAAAACAGGTCCACAAGAAATACAGGACATGGACACATCTCATAGGCGTACAAGAGAAATACAGAAGAGAAGACAGGAAGAAATATATACAGTACATGAAAAGTACCAGCTTGACATAGAATCAGAATCCGATTCGTCAATTGGGGAAGATAGAGTTATGGACTCCGACGAATATGCAGAAGGTTACAGGTCGGACGAAGTCGATCATAGAACGGACGATGAAGGCAATAGAATTTATTGGCCGAAAAATGAGAATAGTGATCTTGGATGTATAAATCAGATAAAGACGAAGACAATTATCAAAATGGCTGAACCAAGTGTAAATGAGATAAAGAAGGCAATAAAGGTACCTTAAGAGGAGCCGATTTTAACACCTTGACAACAAGGAAGGTGCGGAAATTGCTGGAAGGAAAGTTTGATACAGACTTATCAAAAAGGCAAAGAGAAGTTCACAACATTGTGATCGAAATAATGGATGAAGAAACAGATATAGATGACACAGATAATGTGGATTACAAAGAAGAGTATAGATGGACAAGGAGAAAAAGTCGACAGGCAGTTAATGAAGCAGAATATAGCAGTAGACGGAGGTGGTCGTCAGAATCGGTGTCGACTGACTCAGACAGTGTAATGTCTGAGGAGAGTGACGGTAGTCACAGACACAAAAGAACTTATAGAAGAGGAGAGAATAGTAGAAGAATTAAGGAAGAAAGGAGTAAATATAGAAATAGTAGTAGAGAACGGCAGCACTCAGTATACAACCTGAATAAAATATTAGCGGACAGGGCAGAAAGGTGGATAAGTTATGCAGAGACAATCAGTCAGACTGCATGGAGGGAATTGTCAGAGGCGGATAAAGGATGGAAGGAGAGATATGGAAATGGCGGCGTTAGATAAGTCGTGAGTAGACTTTTAGTGGAGTCATTCTCCACCGAACATAACGGAAACCACAGGGAAATGGATAAGTGATGAGAGTCATGGAGAAGTGACGGGAGTATTGAGAAGCTACAGGAAGGATGGCACAGACATATAGAAGAGATAGTTCTTGAATGAACGAAAATAGGGGTGAGAAGCCATGGAGAAAATGGCAAAGAGAGATTTTTGCGGCAGTGGCCGAGTCTTATGAAGACTTTGGGGGGGGGGGGGGGGGAATTCATATTTTTTACTCCGTAATACATGAAAAGGAGAAATGGGTTGAGAACGTTCCAGGGAGGGAACGAAAAACATATAAATACGTTAAGTGCGGTGTTTGCCAGACTACAAATGAGATTCTATTGAAGGTAACCCTCACCGAACATATACTGTAGAAATTTAGACACGGGGAGACAGTGTTGTGGAGTAGGAAAGAAAAGGAAGAAGCAAAAAGAGAGGTTCCAGAGAGGGAACGGACATGGAGAAGCCAAATGAAAGTGACAGGTCAGCAGCAGAAAAACACGCAAGTAGGTAAAACCGACAAAATGGTTTAAGATAGGTAGACCCAAGAAGTTGAAAATATTTCGGCGTAGTAGACCAAGGACAGAAGTCTAGTTAGAAAAGGGTGGACAGGAGGTTGGCAATTCAGTGTTGCCATGATAGTTAAATGGCTCATGCCATCATGAACCATGTATATAGTGAGACAACACAGAAGACATGTTTGGCTGTATACGAGAGAAGAAAGGAGCCAAACAATTCACACCAGGTGTGTGGTGACAGAAAATAATACTATATGAGGTGTTTACATGTATGACAATAGGAGTGACTGGATAAGTAAAAGGGAATACACTTTTTATGGATATATACAGAGTGGGCAGAATGTGAGAGCGAAAGACAAGGGTCAAGAACAGTCATAAATGTAAAGAGGAAAGGTCACTTAAGGAAAGTGACGGGAAGAGAGTATTCTCTAGTTTTTGGTATGATAATATGTTGTAACATATGCAAATAATGACATGTTAAATGATATGAAAAAATGAAGACCACTAAAGAAGTGGAATGTATAACATGTCAAAAGTATGTATTTAAAATCATGTAACATGAGCAGATAAGACAAAGGAAACATACTTGTAAGTGTCCGTAAATGGGAGGTAAACAATTCTCCCAGGGACAGACAGGGAGACAGCATTAGAATGAGACTATGACGGCGGAATGGCTTACGCAGACATGTCGATGAATGAAACACTCATGCAGAGATGAAAACTGTACATAATAAGACAAGACACAGAGCAGGTTCTGAGTATAGTGAAGAAATGGTAAAAGAAAACCACACCAGGTGTGTGGTACATTAAAATTGTTAGCAAAAATAATGTGCTTGTGAGATAGCAGAAAGGAAAGATTGATTGTCAGGAAATAAACTTGGTCGATTGGGAATGAAAGAGATGGAGATTTAAAGGAAGATGATGTTGATGAATGTATTTACTGCTAAAAGGGAAGGGACAAGAACGTCCCAGTACAATTTGATTATGTTGTGTAAAAAGAAATTGTCTAATGTGCTGAACTAGGGTTATAACAGCACATTGCTAAGTTTTTTTTGTTTTGGTACATAGACAAGTACAATAGTGTTGGTACAGTTATGAAAATAAATTTTTCTCCTACGGATAAATAATTTATTTTTGGGGGGATAAGGAGATAATATGGCAGCAAGCGAACGAGTGACGGGAAAAAAGGGAACGAATAGTGAGAATCGAATATAGGAAAGTGTACATAGAGTAGAAAAAGGGGATGAGCGAAGGATGATGGGCATGAGAATATAGGTGAACAGAAATCCACTTAAGGCACGTTTTTCAGCGGCAGTTCAGAGGCGTGAGTTAGAGAGTGCGGATCGCACAGATACGCTAGTAGCCATGTTGAAGGAGTACTCAAGTAATTTGAGTGATGAATATTTCGCGGACAAGGAGATGAGTTTGGGTGATGATTAACCCAACATATTGAACAGTGAGAATTCTTGTCTAGAAGGAGAAACTGTGTGAGTTAGGTTTTATTCAAAAAAGGTATGTAGAGTGAATTCTATTACATATACATACAGTATTCCTTTTCTTCAGTGATGAAAGGGAAAGTAACAACCCCGGAGATGTCCGGTTCCATCAATAGATAACCTGATCACTGATATGATAGATAACAATAGACAAAGAAATTGTAAGAAAGAAAGAACAGAACTATAGATTATAACACTTGAATGATCACTGATGGTTAAAAGGTCATAAGGTGTAGATTTGTTACTGAACGAGAAAGAGTGAGGAAAGGAAGAACTTACGCATTGTATAATTCTGTGACGGACCACTATTGTAGAAGTCAGAGCGACAGCATTGGTACACACACATGTAAATAAACCATTTCAGTTAACTATGGCGTTATCTCATCGCTTGCTGTGTGTGTGTGACTGTTGTAATCATTCATCATGTCATCGCTAGCTACTGAAGCAAAGAACATGGGCATGCAACGGCCATGTGAGGTAACCACATGTTAGCGCAGGCGGCCACACCATTATAGACTGCCTTAATACTCATCACAATAAATGAGGTATTTGTCGCGAGGATTTGAAGGAGATAGAACAGCTTGGATGGAATGGAAGAATAAAGATAATAATGTCTTATTGATAGCTTCCGAGTTTGAAGAAACTGCCTCTCCTCGGGAAATAGTGTACTAGAAATTTACTTAAAAGAGAATTCTGGTACCTAAACAGGATATTTCCTGGACGATAAATTCTTCCTCAGGAATCCTACAAAAGGACTGTGTAAAGCACACAAGGTTGAGAAAGAGATTTGGTGTCCAGCCACAATTAAAATATCCCGACCCAGTAGAAGTTAATTGATTTATGGCTGAGCCCCCAGGGTGTAGATTTATATTTAAAACAAAATACAACCCAAATAAAGTTAACAAGAAAAATAACAACAGACTCTGTTATGTAAAGTTAGATAAAAGAGTATAGAATCTTACATTTCTTTATATACATATATATATGGAAAAAAGTGTAGCTCTACTGTTTAGACAAAAGAAAACAATATTATGTCATCATATGGACAGTAGATCTCTTCTATGGTAGTGTTGCTGGTAGGTGTTAATACTCATCTCCTCAAGGACTGTAGTAGCTGCGGAGATGATTTGTGTTCGGACTCTCTTGGTTTGGTCTGCCCCAGCAGGTTGGTCTCATAACAGTTAATGGGTTCAGAGGGTGTCAGAGTTTGCTTCCCTGGACTCAGTGCACATCACAGATAAGGATGGGGTACGTCACCTCTGCTGAATACATCTTCTGCTTATGGGATGTGTGGTATAGTTACTGGTTGATAGGATATGGTTGGGTATGATAACCTATGTGATAGGGTATGGTGGGTAAGAGTAATCTTTGGTACCATGGACTCGTACCCTGGACCTGGTTTAGGTATCTGGTAACCGCAACCTGGTTTTGTACTTTGTAACCGCAACCTGGGTTTGTACTTTGTAACCACAACCTGGGTTAGTACTGTGTAACCGCAACCTGGGTTAATACTGTGTAACCGCAACCTGGGTGGACTGGAAACAATTGAAGTATCGTTAGTGGTTTCAAGAGCAATTATCTCCTAAGTCTGATGGCCGGTAAGCGTCCATCAGAAATTAAATTAACACAATGCTACATAACATTTAGTAACAGTGTGTGATCTATTATTTATGAACTACTCCTTAACTGACATTATAGCGTATCTTGAGTTCTCAGTCTCTATCTGGCTGTCTGCTTATTTACAGCAGTGGTTTTCCCCATGTGGGCAATGAGTTTCGCAAACTGTGAGGTTTGGGGCTGGGGTCATCAAATGGTTGAGAACCACTGGTTCACCTAGTGCCCATAGAGCAGTATTTTAATTCTGGGATCATTGTCAACAATGGTTTGAGAACCACTGGGTAATAGTTTCCTATGCTGCTTTAACTTGGTGGGGTGTCATTGCTGCCAAGGTCTGAGAACCAATGATTTACATTCTTGCTTACTCGAGCAGTAAATCATTTGGAGGGTAGTCATGGTCTCAAGGCTTGAGAACTGCTGACTTACATTTTGTCAGTCAAGTGGTAAATTCATTAAATAGCTAAATAATTGCAAGCAGTCTTAAAGTCCTGGTTCCTGTAGCAAATAACATTCATATACTGATAATAAAATAGTTCTTCAATCATACAACATGGTATATGCATAGGATTGCATTAAATACATGTAAAGAACCTTCCATAATGAAAAACACATTAATGTCCCTTATGTGACAAAGTGAGAAGAAGTGATTGAGAACACTGTTATCAACTTTGTAGTCTTGACAGAGAACACAGAAGCCTTATAAGAAATAGAAAATAGAAGGACCACTAATACACTTGGGTCAATATGCAAATCTCAAAGTAACAACAATAATATAACCCTGTCTTATTTCTGCCAGGCTGTGAAATAAAGATCAGTGGTTAATTAGGTCTATGACCTCAGCAACTCATACATTAGTTTGAGTGATCTGTAAATATGCAAATAACAATTATTGTCACTGAAAATGGAAATGCATTTAAAACTTTGTTTAACAAAAAGTTACTGCAATAGCAAGCTGTTGATAAACATATGATTATTCATGTTATAAAATTAGCAGTATTAGTTAGATCTACTTACTTCGCTCAACTGAATTCACTACGGATATTTTGCAACAAGTACAAAGTAGCCTCGACAGAGGCCCATAAAATCACATCTGCTTTGAACGATGGTTACAAGAAGAATGACTTATAATTCCCTCCAAAATTTCAGGTGTATTTTTGGGTCGACCTCTTGGGTGGCATTGTTGCAAATACTGGTTTTGGTCCCAGGGGTATCCAGTCTCTTCATTTTTACTGGCCCTAGTCCCACTGCATACTTGTCCAGTTCGTGACACCAAGAAAGGCGGTCGACTTCCTGTTTGTAGCCTGTTTTTCACCTTTCAAGTAGAATGACTTTCGCTGGCGAAGTGAATAATTATTGCCTTTTAGCAGTGTGAATCCTGAGGCTAGCGAATACTGCGAAATCTAAGACTAGAGACAGAGAGACTTTTTCATTATAAGAATGAAAAAGATATCTGAAGAGATTTGTTTACAATCTAGCGAGAGATTTTAAGAGGAATAAAATAATAGACAGAAGAAAGGTTGGTGAGAAGTCGTTCCACGACAGTATTGTCATCAGACGTTATCTTATTCAACTTCAAAATTAGTCAGTCTTACTGAACTATCTGTCACGTGACTACGTAAAAGCAGAGACGTTTAATTAATGACAATTAAAAAAGTGTTTCATCAGCATGTGTATCATAACTATAAGGTATGGTCATCAGAGACTATCTTTTTCTTCAATCTCATATCTTATTCAACTTCAAAATTAATCAGTCTTACTGAACTATCTGTCGCGTGACTACGTAAAGGCAGAGACGTTTAATTAATGACAATTGAAAAAGTGTATCATCAGCATGTGTATCATAACTTATAAGGTATGGTCATCAGAGACTATCTTTTTCTTCAATCTCATATCTTATTCAACTTCAAAATTAGTCAGTCTTACTGAATTATCTGTCGCGTGACTACGTAAAGGCAGAGACGTTTAATTAATGACAATTGAAAAAGTGTATCATCAGCAAGTGTATCATTTTCAAAGAACTATCATAACTTATGAGGTATGGTCATCAGAGACTACCTTTTTCTTCAATCTCAAAACTAGTTAGTACTCATGTATCAACAGTCAGGGGCGTGTCAGTGGGGGATATAGTGATGTCATGGGATGCATGGGAGGGGAAGCAATGAGTGCAAATGTAGTTTTCTGAATGGTCCCGTGAACAGGGGTATGGGTGTCTCTGGGGAATTAGTATTATTCTCAATGTCAGCATTCTCATCAATCTGTTTCTGTCTATTACCTCTAATATTCATATGTGGCTTCAATTTGTAAACAGACCATAATAATATAATAATGACAATGACACTTAAAACAATATCAGCAATCCTAATACTTGGGTATGGTGGATCATAGCAGTAGGGGTGTGAATAGTATCTAGCTCAGGGATTAAAGAAGACATGTCAATAGAGTCAGGTGTAAGCAAGTTGGGAGGAATAGTAAATGTAGTCTCTGGATGGAGAAAAGGAAACAAGGGGTTTCTAGATTACAGAAGAATTGGAATTCAAGTTGATGGAGACATTGACGAAAGGTAAATCCTTAGTCATGACTGAGGAGGCTCGGAAAGCAGTGTCAATCCTAAAAATGCTCATATGAGACAGAGTAAGAAGGGGGTAAACGAATAAAATGAAAGGGGGGGGGGGGGGGGGAAGGGTGGAGTAAAGGAGAGTTTCATTCTTCCTGTAACGTTGTATCTAGGTATGTTCTCTGATCCACCACGGCAATATCTTGGTATGTTCTCTGATCCACTACGGCAATATCTTAGTATGTTCTCTGATCCACTACATTAATATCTTGGTATGTTCTCTGATCCACCACGGCAATATCTTGGTATGTTCTCTGATCCACTACATCAATATCTTGGTATGTTCTCTGATCCACTACGACAATATCTTGGTATGTTCTCTGATCCCCTACGACTATATCTTAGTATGTTCTCTGATCCACTACAGCAATATCTTGGTATGTTCTCTGATCCACTACGACAATATCTTGGTATGTTCTCTGATCCACTACGACTATATCTTAGTATGTTCTCTGATCCACTACATTAATATCTTGGTATGTTCTCTGATCCACTACGACAATATCTTGGTATGTTCTCTGATCCACTACGACTATATCTTAGTATGTTCTCTGATCCAATACAGCAATATCTTGGTATGTTCTCTGATCCACTACGACAATATCTTGGTATGTTCTTGTTACGCACATAATTTTTTCCTAAGACTGTGAGTAACTAAATCTGAATGAATTGTACACTTTGAATTTTTTGTAATCTAAGACAGATAACCTTGTTTATATTATTGGTACAGTGTACTATGAGGATTAACTCCTCTTGTTGGTTGACCCGTTGGTAATCTGATTTTGTGTCTTGACTCGCTGATTCATTTTTCGAACGATGTCTCCTTATACGGTAATGGTTGGTCAACTATTTCTTGGAATGATTGAAATCAGGATTGACTGTATTCCCATGTCCATTTAAGGCGTGATTTTTGAACATAGCTTTTGAAATTGTTCTTCTTCATCGTTCGTTGTGAGTGTTAGTCAGTTGTATGCGTTCTGCGCATGTCTAGACTTTGAGGAGTTGAGTTTCGTCTTCCGCCCAGGATATTGATCGAGATGTACTGAGCAGGGAAAAGACGCTAAGGCGTCTTGTGATTTTGATAGGGAAGTCCATAGTCTTTTGTGAGTTAGTTATCTAACTAGACTTTTCCCAGTATTATTCAAGCCGCCTGGAGGCATATGTTTTAGTGGTTGATTCCGAAGAAAGGTAATACCTCTTTATTGAACTTGACGATACCATCTAGTAGTTCGACATTTTGTTGCTCTCTGCTCGCTTGTGTGATTCAAAATGGAGAGGTACTTTGATTAGGATTTCGCCACCGGTATCTTTATACCTGAACAGTTTACATATATGGGTCGCTTTAGACCAACAGGACTATTGTCTGTGTTCCCGGATTCGCTATGCCAGCGATTACGCCTAAGTCAAAGGGTTAGACTTAGGAATGTGATAAAGGTCAGTTCGACTTGTACTCCTCAATGCTATTTCTCGTGCAAACGATAACGGACTTATTTATTACACCTGATCTGCCAGCATCAGGAGAGGAGTAATGATTATTATGTATGTGTACTGATGAAATGCAGCTGACACTGTTACACGATGGTATTGTATGGTTGATGTTACCTAGTGTGATGTATGAGGTCAGCTGTGAAGGCTCCTGAGATAAATGTAGATGTGAATTACAGAAGGCCCTTCTTACTACCACTTACGACCTCACACATATCTTTTTTTACTAATGAATGTGGCTACGTTAAAAGTCTAGGGTACTGATATGTAATGTGTTGTGGTAAATTACACACACACACACACACACACACACACAGATATTTAAGAAGTCTAATAATATTAATAAAATTTATAACACACTGAACTAACTCAGGCTGTTTTAGTTTTTTAAAGTTAAATCTTTTGATAAATTTATTTTGTTCTGAACCAAATGTTTAGTTGGTCAGAACATAAGAAATATTATGGAGTCATAAATGGAATGCAAAATCATATGACATAATAAAATGGAAAATGTGTACTTAATTATTTCAAATGACTGGTTAATAATAATTATATTAAGAAAGTCCCAGGAGAACTTATTTCTAGATATGCTGTTGAGATGGTGTCATCACTCCCAGTCTATGACTGCCAAACATTGTCCATTGACTTAAGGGATAAATACATAGTTTAATTTCCCAAATGTAATGGCTTTATTTGATAGTGAATTAGAGATAAATTAGTTGAAAATTTCGTTGGTGAAAGTCCAGCAGGCCAGATATAACTTATCTTGCCTGCGTCGATCTTGTACAAAAGTCTTGTGGCCCCACCTCTCCGTGCTGGGGGCAATATACGGCTGCTCTGACACAATGATAGACTGCTCTGGTCCACACTTGTATATATTACTACAGCATTTGACACCGCTTTGGTGCCAAATAGAAACTCACAGTTCTGAAACAAAAGTATTGGTCATGTGTCAGAACTCTATCTCCTGAACCACTTCTGCACACAACACTACACAACAACACCACACAGACTGGGTCAGATCTCTCTGACCACACAGCACATCTTACCAAGTTGGTTTCACATAGTATTAGTTCCCCAAGACTACATTACATCTGAGATATGTTCAATAGCTTTCTGCTATTGAATAAGATAGGTGATATGTTCCACTGATCTCAACACTAGATCCTTTTTCATAGTTTTATTTAGGCGTTCCTATATATTTTCTTTGTATGTATGTCTCTAGACCCTGAACTAGGGATGGGGATCTAGAGCGAACACTTACTTGTCGTAATCATTTTTATGATATGGCAGTATCAATCACTCGAATTATTAAAATATACCAAATAAATATTGTTCATTCTTACCAGAATTCAGAATTGAGAACCCAGTTAAAGTTTGCCAGCAAAACTCAGCTGAGCTGCTGGCTGTATGATGGCGTCCCACTATATAGTTATATTCTTATGGAATCAACACCACTATGGATTCAAACTGCATCTCTGAACAGACTTATGTCAAATGGCAAACTTTCACCTCTCTATCCCGCTACTATAAAATGCGTTGACCAATCGCCGACTTCCCCCCTAACTTTAAAATTCCAACCAAAAGTCACTTCAGTCAAATCTCAGTCAAGTATGTATTACGGTCTGTTAGTCCGTCTGTCTCTACTTGTTTTTTCATAAAAAACACGCTTGGTTCTACATGCATTTCCTTTACGAATCTGCTACTAAGTTATTTTTAGCTACAATGCTCCACCACATTCCCTCTCTTTAATTACAGCATGATTTTTACGTTTGCATGCTCAAGGCCAAGATTTTGGAAACTTTTAGTGACATGGGTTAACAATGCAGTTGCTCGTCTGATATGAACAATACAATCTTTTGTCAATATCTTCCTTATTATATATCCGTCTGTATAATTGAAAGCATATTATTTCTCTGCTGAAGATGGGCTATCAAACTAGCTAGGTTTTATTTTCATAACTCTATTATTAAGAAAAAACAAATTTTTCCTCAAGTTTGATTTTTGAAATTAGTTCGAGAACCTTCCCTCATGTGTTTTGCCGCGGCATTCAAATAAAGACCAAGTATCGAAAAACGTCCAAGAAATGACTGTCTCAAATAAGAGCTAAGGTCATTTTCTTGTCCATTTCCTTACTTCTGTCAACTAGTGACGTGAATTTTTGTCCTTTCACCACCAATTGCGTCTTTTTTGCCATTCGAACTTCAAACACGTGTTCAGTCATATTTTTCCTTTTTTGTGTCCTCCGTTCTCTCCCGTCTACAATGGGTAAACGTTCCGTTTGCACGTCTAACTAGATAATTTGAATGGTGGCGGTGGGAAAGGCTGGCATGGGCGAGCATGTCTCCTAGTATCTGACGCATTATTTTTAACCCTACATTTCATCGTTAAATTTGGAGATATTTTATCGTTGTATCATGGTGACATCATCACATACAGCAACATCAAAAACCAGATAAGACACCCTACACCACAACTATAATATATCGGGTGTCGATAGGGGTGGTATTGATGTCAGCCTAAATCCACCCGTATCAGTCTATGATGGCCAGTAGTTGGTTTAATCTGGTTCCAGCACTAAAAGGATTCAACAAACCCAGACTTCAGACTACAAGACAACATTACAGCTTCAACTGCTACCTTCCATGAAATTTTTTTGAAAGTACCCGGCGTTACTGACAGTTGGTAATATTTTGAAACTACCCGGCGCTGCTCGGCAGTATTGCAGTTTTCCTACGATAGAAGGACAAGTACCGAGCGAATCGATTTCCTGATCTGTACGGAAGAAGGACAAGTGCCGTAACAACTGTTCCAGTATCAGAAGCTCATTTTCCTGCGTCATGGCTAGCTATAGGAGCAGATGTTGATCAACATTGGATCATTATCCTCAGAATGCTGATCTCAACCTGTTCTGCACCGTGCTGACGTTTGGACACATAGAAGTTAAGTGGCCTGTTTTGTTTGTGATCTGTGCCCTTATATTCTAACTGAGCCTTCTGTACTTTCACACTTTCTCCTACTTTTTTTCATGCTACATGTTTATGTGTTATATGTTATTTGTATATTTATATGTTTATATTTCAGCGGGTTTCGGTTGGGTGGTGTCTTTCAGTAGAAGATATCACGTCACAGAGGTTTCTACTGTTAGCGTTTTCTTTAGGGACTCTACAAATTTCCTGTTGTGAAATTTGCTAGCGACAACCGTTGCTATATTTGTTTAGTTGTGACGAGTTGTGCTTTATTTTCGTAGTTTTTTGTATTACTTTTTTTCTTCTCTCTTTCTGTTCTTTAGTTCTGATTTCATTTGTTTGTATTTGTAGATCTCCTCTTTTCTATTAGGGAGCCGCGGTAGCATAGTGGTTAGTGCACTGGCTTCCTAACGCAGTGGTCTATGGTTCGATCCCCAGATGAGGCGGGAATTTTTTAGGCCACAAACGGCTCCTGGGTCGACCCAGCCCCAAATGGGTACCAGAGCATCTCTGGGAAGGTTAAGGCGGCCAGCGTGATGCCGACCACATCACCCCTAGTGTGCCGACGGTCAAGATAATATGGGCCTAACACCATATTCCCAATATGCCTAAATGGGCGTGTAACGGGTTCCTTTACCTTTTACTTTACCTCTTTTCTATTATTCAGTTCTTTACACCATTTTTGTTTATACACTGTAACGTCATTTGTTGTTTATATTTTCGCATTTGTCATCACATTCTTTGTGATATATTCCTTTTAGTTTTCGCTGTTTATTTAGTTGACTTTTGCGAATGTTTTCGTATTGTTTTGATCTTTGTTATTGTTTACATTGTCGTTGACCTTTGTTATTGTTTACATTGTCTTTGTTATTGTTTTCATAGTTCTTGCATAGTTAGCTTTCACTATTGTTACATATTTGCTCATGCACTATTGATTTATAGTGCACTTAACTAGTGGATTTGTTCATGCACTATTACATTGTGCAGTTATGATAAATAACTGATTGATTTGTGTTTATGCACTAATTTGTGTAGTGCCCTGATGATTAAGAAGTGACTAGTGTTATTATTACACATTTGGTTATACAAGGTCTTTATGAAAGACTTGTTTCCCACAGAGATTGGAGTAAACATTGTGATTATACAAGCACTTTATTAAAAGTCCTGTCACTATCAAGGTTGAAATAAGATTATTAATTATTTCAGGTTTTGGGACTCATAAGATAAATTGGAGTAAACATTGTGATTATACAAGTACTTTATTAAAGTCTTGTCACTATTAAGGTTGAAATAAGTTAATTAATTATTTCAGATTTTGACTCATATATTAGACATCATGTCTACACTTGAGTACTTTATTGTGCAAGGAAAATCCCTTGGTAAGACTGGTGATGATTTTGAAGAGTATGCAAATATTCAATGGACTAAAGCACTAAAGTCTGAGGAGAAAAGACAAAAAGAGGAAAATAAAAGATTAGACAGAGAAGCTGAACAAAAGAAGATAGATGCTGAGAATCTGAGACTGCAGATGCAGACAGATGAAAGAAAATTCCAGATGGAAATGGAAAAACAGAAAAGAGAAGCCGATGAGAGAAGATTGGATAAAGAGGCTGAAAATAAGAGACTTGAAAAAGAGGCTGAAAATAATAGACTTGAAAAATAGGCTGAAAATAAGAGACTTGAAATAGAGGCTGAAAATAAAAGATTAGAAAAACAAGCTGAGGCTGAGGAAAGAAGGTTACAAAGAGAGGCTGATGAGAGAAAAGCTAAAATGTAGCATGAAGAAAAACTCTTAGCTTTGGAGTTAGAAAAGTTAAAATTGATAAACATGGGTAATGCTAATGATCCAAATAAGGTATCATCTTCTGATAAGACTAATGCTAGTAATTTCAAGCTTAATCTACCAGCATTCAATGCTTCCATTGACGATATAACGTTTTATCTGGACAGATTTGAAAGTTCATGTAAAGTGCATAACATAGATAAATCACTTTATGTTTATCATTTGTCTAAAATACTTAGAGGTGATGCTTTGACTATGTTAGGCATGGTAGATGAGCCTGACGAGAACAATTATGAGGTTGTCAGGGCAGTCTTATAAAGAAATACCAACTTAACGAAGATGGCTATCGCCTTCATTTTAAAAATATGTTGCCAGAAACTGGAGTGGAATTCTCTGAATTCATTTCAAAGATACGTCTTACTTTTACACGTTGGGTTGAGCTGTCTAAGACAGAACATACATATGAAGCACTTATGGACTTACTACTTAGAGATAAGGTTATGTCTTCTGTCAATGAATCTTCTCTTGCTTTTCTTCACGAGCGTAAGCCTAAAAACATAAAAGAAATGGAAGAATACTGTTGCCAGTATGTCACTGCGCATCCTCATGTAACCATTAGCAACTCTAAAGTAAAAGAAGGTCTGCCAGTTGCTTCGGCAGCACCTTATGACCCAAATTTCATGTGTAAATACCAACAAATATTCAATAAAAAGAGTAACCGTAATTATGCTCAGAATCATAGCAATAAATTTCAGGGTGATTCTTCTTCGCAGAACTGGAGACAAGCTGATACTCCACGGTATACTACTCCCAATAATTTTAGACATTTTCGCAAAAATAGTCAGTATCGAGGAAACTATTTTTCGCGGAGACCTCATAACCAATATAATAGAGGTTCTCAACAATATAGAGATGATAATAACAGTTATGGAAACTGGAAGTCAAACCAGGATAACAATTACAGTAGAGAGTTTAATGATAATTGCAGAGGCAATAATGGTCGCGGTAGGTCGCAACATAAAAGACAGAGATATCAACAGACAAATTCTGTACAGCAAGAGTCTCAGGGGGCATGTAAACAAGGTGATGATAATAAAATCTCTAGTGCTAACTCATGTTCCGCCTTTGACTTTGGTAGGGCAACTAAATGTCCCCAATGCAGTACTTTGTTCGAACCGACTACCGTTACTACTTTAATCTGTGGTCACCCTCTTCCCGCTCTTCCAGCATCAGTTGCGCATGACGGGAGAGGTACGCTTATCCTACATAAGGGTCTTGTAAATAGTAATTCAGTCTCAGTCCTTTTTTATTCTAGATGTACTACTATTGGTGTTAGAAAATCTCTTGTAGATCCATCCTGTGCTACAGGAAAGGTGATCAAATGTGTCACATTTGGTGGCACTTTGGAAAAGTATCCTACTGCCATAATACATATTTCTACTCCCTTCTTTACGGGAGATGTCCACGCGTGTCTTCTTCCAAACCCTATTGCGGACCTTATTATCGGTCGTATTCATGGAGTTAGGGAATTTACCCCACAGCAGATTGCTGTTTGGGAGGAGCAAAACATTGAAGCTACCAATGCGGTGGTCACAAGAGCACATGCTCTGGATCCACCTCAAACTTCATTAACTGATAATAATGAAGTAGATAGCCAAAATAGTCACTTGATTATTTCACGTGACTCATTTATAAATCTGCAAGAAGAAGATCCTTCTTTACAAAAATTCTTCATTCTAGCAAAAAAAGGTGATCCTAATCAGAATACTAATAGAAAATCTTGGATTTCTATGAAGAACGGCGTACTTGTACGTATGGTACAAGACTCGACTACGTCCACCCATTCTCAAATTCTTGTGCCTAAGAGAATGAGATTGCAAATATTGCAACATGCTCATGACTCGCAATGTGCTGGACATATGGGCTTTTCCCGTTCAAAGTCGAGGGTTCTTGCGGCTTTCTTTTGGCCATTTGTGAGCAAGGACATACGAATTTACTGTCGTTCTTGCAAAGTGTGTCAGGAGGTCAAATCGAAAGGACCACGACATACTGCGCCTATCCAGGCTACTGACATTCCTATTCGCCCTTTTCAGAAAATGGCAATAGATATTATCGGTCCTTTTAGGATCAAGTCGGCCAGAGGACATCAATTTATCCTTACATGTGTCGATATGTGCACACGTTGGCCAGAGGCAATACCTCTTAAGAGCATCTCCACTGCTGATATCGCAGACGCTCTTTGGCTGATATTTTCTCGCTTGGGTTTCCCCGGAGAAATATTGTCAGACCATGGCACTCAACTTATATCCGACACTATGTCACAGGTAATGTCTGTGCTACATATTAAAAGGTCTCTCAGCAGTATCTATCACCCAATGTCTAATGGGTTAGTTGAGCGTTTGAATAGGACACCAAAAACTTTACTTGGGAAGATAACTGAGGATCATCCTCAGGATTGGGACAGGGTTTTACCCGCGGCTCTCTTTGCTTATAGAGAGGTTCCCAATGAACACACAGGGTTTTCTCCTTTTGAACTTGTCTTTGGCGCGCAATCGCGCGGCCCTATGTCTTTACTACACGATCTTATCACTGCCGATAATATTAGCGATGAGACTCAATCTTCTTATGAGTATGTCATTGCTCTTAGGCAAAAGATCATCGAGGCATGCAAACTAGCAACTTCTTCATCCGAAATTTCTAAAGAAAAGGCAAGACAGTTTGCAAATAAAAATAGATGTCTACGACAACTTTGTCCAGGTGACAAAGCATTCGTTCTTCTTCCGTCAAGGGAGAACAGACTTCTTATTGCATGGAAAGGTCCGCATGCAATAGTCTCTAAAATTTCCGATGTCGACTATGTTATCGATATTGATGGAAAGCATAAAACTTTCCACATAAATATGCTCACGGAATTTCATGAAAGACCTGACTATTTGCAGCCTATTTTCCAGGCAACGGACAATTCTCCAGTACCTCATGGTCACTACTCATCCCTGTCAGTTATACAGGATGAGGAAACTACTTTTTCTGATGTCAATCTTCCGCTTCCTGTGATCCCACTTTATTCAACGGAATCTTGGAAAAATGTTTCCGTTTCTCCTAATCTTTCCGCTGAGGAACATCGACAAGTCTCTTCGATGTTACAAACATTTCAGGATGTCCTTACCGACATTCCGGGACACACAAATGTCATTGAACATGACATAATTTTAACTGACCATAATCCTATCAGTCAGACCCTATCCGATACCTATCCATTTTCAGTCGCAAGTCGAAAAAGAATTGGATGAAATGATACGATTACAAATCATTGAACCATCCACTTCAGCATACTCTTCGTCTATGGTTATTGTTCGAAAGAAGGACAATAACATTCGCATTTGCGTTGATTATCGCAAATTGAACCAAGTTACGAAGTTCGATGCTGAACCTATGCCTTCATTGGAAGAGCTACTAAACAAACTTTCTAATTCTAAATTCTTTACCAAACTCGACTTATCGAAAGGTTATTGGCAAGTTCCTTTAACTGAACGAGCCAAACCCTTTACTGCTTTTTCTACACCTAGGGGTTTATTCCGATGGAATTTCATGCCTTTTGGTCTTATGAACGCCCCTGCTACATTCGTACGCATGATGCGTCGAATTCTCGCATACCGTACAGATGTCATAGCATACTTAGACGATATCTGTCTGTTCAGTGATTCCTGGGAAGATCACTATTTGGGTTTATACGAATTGCTGTCTACTCTTCGTGAGTATAACTTAACTGCAAAACCCTCTAAAGCCTTTATAGGATTTAGTGAGATTTCTTTCCTGGGTCATCGGGTTGGTCATGGTCTTTTAAAGACAGAGGACCACAATGTTTCAAAAATACTTAACATTTCTGTCCCTCAAACAAAAAAACAAGTGCGTAGTCTCTTAGGTTTGATACAATTTTACGGACGATTCATTCTGAATCTGTCCTCCATTATGGCACCTCTTTCTACTTTATTGAAGAAAGGATCGCCTAATCTGATCCGCTGGTCTCAAGAATGCCAATCCTCATTGAACCAGATTAAAACTCTATTTTCATCTCCACCTATCCTTAGGTTACCTACTATTGAGAAGACTTTTGTTCTTCGAAGTGACGCCTCGTCCACTGGGATTGGGGCAGCACTAATGCAAGAGTATTCAGATACTCTGCATCCGGTGATGTATATTTCTAGGAAATTAAATGCTGCAGAGAGGAATTACTCGGTTTTAGACCGTGAATTATTGGCTATGGTTTGGTCAATCCTCAAGTTGCAAAGATTCTTTCTAGGCGCACATTTCATTGTGGAAACCGACCAGAAAGCTCTTACTGCTATTCAGAGCAAAAACTTGAAGAGCTCGAGGTCCACTCGATATGCCATAGCTCTTCAACCCTTTCATTTCACGGTGCGAGCTATCCGTGGTTTGGATAATGTGATGGCAGACATTCTGTCTAGATGCCCACACGATTCCACTTAATTCTTCTGTCATATATATTCCCTGTTAAACGTCGAGATCTGTAACAGTTCTCTACTATAAGGATATATTAGCACATATGTGCTCATTTTGGGAATTTATAACATTGTAATTACCTTGTTCTGTTACTGATTTTGGTATAACGGAAGAAGGCTTAGTTAGCAATATACGGGCCAAAAGCTCACATGGCCACAATTTATATATTGTATTACTGTATTAAGAAATTTAGCATATACCATAAAGATTTGTGTTATTGATATTTTCGCAGCACATCTTTGACGTCTGCGACAGTATGGATATTATGTCTACCATGAAGCATGTCAAGATCTTACCTGCTGTGGAACGATTATATCTATGTCTTCGTCGATCATCTAATTTACGAGTATTAATTAGTAATAACTTGTATTATGATATTATTGCATAACACGATTGTATAATGTATTTTTTGTATAATGTATATCTGTATTAATACATTATGATGTTGCCATCATGTGGCGTATGTTGGTGGCACCTCCCTGGAATATGCGTGTACACTTAGGGAAATTTTGTCTCTAAGAATCTGAGATATAATCTCAGCTATCGCTCCATGCGTCGAGCTAGCCTCATATTAGGCATTATATCCGCGCATCATACGTGCGTTACGAGCCTGGTGTTTCTGGCTCTTGGATTTAAAAAAAATGTTTCATTTTTTTTCCCCGGGGGGTGCGGTAATTTTACGCACATAATTTTTTCCTAAGACTATGTGTAACTAAATCTGTATGAATTGTACACTTTGAATTTTTTGTAATCTAAGACAGATAACCTTGTTTATATTATGGGTACATTGTACTATGAGGATTAACTTCTCTTGTTGGTTGACCCGTTGGTAATCTGATTTTGTGTCTTGACTCGCTGATTCATTTTTCGAACGATGTCTCCTTATACGGTAATGGTTGGTCAACTATTTCTTGGAATGATTGAAATCAGGATTGACTGTATTCCCATGTCCATTTAAGGCGTGATTTTTGAACATAGCTTTTTGAAATTGTTCTTCTTCATCGTTCGTTGTGAGTGTTAGTCAGTTGTATGCGTTCTGCGCATGTCTAGACTTTGAGGAGTTGAGTTTCGTCTTCCGCCCAGGATATTGATCGAGATGTACTGAGCAGGGAAAAGACGCTAAGGCGTCTTGTGATTTTGATAGGGAAGTCCATAGTCTTTTGTGAGTTAGTTATCTAACTAGACTTTTCCCAGTATTATTCAAGCCGCCTGGAGGCATATGTTTTAGTGGTTGATTCCGAAGAAAGGTAATACCTCTTTATTGAACTTTACGATACCATCTAGTAGTTCGACATTTTGTTGCTCTCTGCTCGCCTGTGTGATTCAAAATGGAGAGGTACTTTGATTAGGATTTCGCCACCGGTATCTTTATACCTGAACAATTTACATATATGGGTCGCTTTAGACCAACAGGACTATTGTCTGTGTTCCAGGATTCGCTATGCCAGCGATTACGCCTAAGTCAAAGGGTTAGACTTAGGAATGTGATAAAGGTCAGTTCGACCTGTACTCCTCAATGCTATTTCTCGTGCAAACGATAACGGACTTATTTATTACACCTGATCTGCCAGCATCAGGAGAGGAGTAATGATTATTATGTATGTGTACTGATGAAATGCAGCTGACACTGTTACACTATTGATAGTAATGAATATTAATGCATCCAGCTCTGTGCCATATTATTTAGACAGATTTATGAATAATAACTTTATGACACTGTGAACCTTGAACTGTTGTTTACGCTATGACTGATGAGGATTGGATCCTACATGTCTAACAGTTGGCACCGCTATCATTATTGAATGCTGAATTCGTTAAACTATGTTGTTTATGACATATATATAATGACTGTCTTGTGGCGTGCAATAAATGGTATAAAACGTCAATCGAAGTTACCATTTCTATGACTCTACGCATCATGTTGCCTGTGCTGTACTCTGTGGACTATCCAACTACAACATACACAGCAACATCAAAAACCAGATAAGACACCCTACACCACAACTATAATATATCGGGTGTCGATAGGGGTGGTATTGATGTCAGCCTAAATCCACCCGTATCAGTTCTCTGATCCACTACGACAATATCTTGGTATGTTCTCTGATCCACTACGACAATATCTTGGTATGTTCTCTGATCCACTACAGCAATATCTTGGTATGTTCTCTGATCCACTACGACAATATCTTGGTGTGTTCTCGATCCACTAAGCCATATCTTGGTATGTGTAGGTAATGTGGCAGGTTTCTCACATCTTGCGAGAACTTCTGGTTAGTAGATCTTTGATTTCTCCAAGAGTTTCTCACTGGCAAATATGATTGAGCTCGTCTGGGATTTGAACTGTACATGGTCTGGGCTGGGTTCTGTTGGCTTTTCTGTAGCATGCATGGGTGTCCTTCTGTTATTAGGTTCACCGTAAGTCTGACATTTCGGTTCTGGGGACATTTCTCGTGGGTGTACACGTTTCTCGTATTAGCAGCTGTTTAACTTCTATTGTAGTTATGTGATGTGTTCTCTGTTCCAATACGACAATATCTTGGTATGTTCTCTGATCCACTAGGGCAATATCTTGGTATGATCTCTGATCCACTACGGCAATGTCTTGGTATGTTCTCTTATCCACTACGGCAATATCTTGGTATGTTCTCTGATCCACTACTGCAATATCTTAGTGTGTTCTCTGATCCACTACGGCAATATCTTGGTATGAGTGGGTAATGTGGTAGGTTTCTCACATCTTGCGAGAACATCTGGTTAGTAGAACTTTGATTTCTTCAAGAGTTTCTCACTGGCAAATATGATTGAACTCGTCTGGGATTTGAACTGGACATGGTCTGGGCTGTGTTCTGTTGGCTGTTCTGTAGCATGCATGGGTGTCCTTCTGTTATTAGGTTCACCGTAAGTCTGACATTTCGGTTCTGGTGACATTTCTCGTGGGTGTACAAGTTTCTCGTCTTAGCAACTGTATAACTTTGCGCAGCTGCGTATGTTGCTTGGTTCTCCTTGATATAATAATTGTTAACATATCCTCCTGGGCGTAAATAATATTGCACATTCCTTCTGGGTATGTTGTTGTTGTTGTTGTTTGCGTTCGCTCAGCCATCTCTCAGAACTCTGGCCAATTTGAGCGGTAATTACGTTGTGTCGTGGTTTACAGCTATGCTGCGATATCTGAGCCTTTCGGCCAGACACATCCGATTTCAGCAAGCAATTTTTACGGGTTTGCTTCCCTGCCACCTCACGCCTATATAGTATGCTATACCTCATGTCCATACGATAGTTCTGTGAGGTGACTGCACCAGTGAGCGACAACGGAGACGGAACTGTGCCTCGGAACTGGGAGGCCCCCGATTCCGGGAACCACACACAGCCAATTGAGGCAACGGTCGTCGAAGTGGATAGAGACAAGCATATGACTACTGGCAGGATCAAGCAGATAACTGTCTGACTGAACATAGCATTTCGTCGCTCGCGTCGCACGGGGAGGGAGACAGCGCTCTGTGCAGAGCGGATCCCGGCGGCCCCGGCGATTTTATTCTTGCGAGAACCACTGGCCGCCTGCCCGACTGACTGACTGACTAGTCGGACAAGACTGGCCGAAAGCGACACCAGCTTACTGACTGCCGGCCCACGACTCGTTGCGAGAGCGGGACCGTTTTTCGAGACTGTTGTCGAGCCACGATACGGAGATGCGACTGCTTGCTAACATCACGACCGAAGGCTGCGATTTACGGACACAGGAGCCAAAACTACTGCCTAGCTAACCGATCAACTGGGAGGGCCCGGTTATACCGGGATCACCACGCACAGTCTCTCGAGACAGCGACCGCCAGCGCTCTTGACGAGGGCAACGAAACGCTTGCTTGCCCCCCACCTTCTGGGTATAAGAGTGTCGTTTATGTTTCTGATAGTTCTGTATCCTCCTGTTTTTGCATAATACATATATTCCTCATGAGTCGTGGGACGTTCAATCAAGTTCTTTTCTTTGAAATATCCTCCCGGCAGAAAATTGTTATATGACATATCAGAATCAGAGGGGTTGCGTGATCCATATTGTCCGTATCAATTAATTTTTTCAGGCAATAATATTTCCTGTAATAATTTACTTTACTGTCCATGGTCCTCGGTAATGCTTTGCTGTACTATGGCCGCTCTCACTAAGAGGACTGGTCACTTGGCACCATTTAACACTCTGTGGCCGGTGTTAATTTATTAGGAACTGGGTACGGCATCATTTAACATTATATGTGGCAGTGTTAGCTAATAAGGACTAATTGAGTTTGGTATACTTGTATATTCCAAGTTAGAACTTTACTGGCTTAGAGTCCGCCAGAGATATCAATTTTTTGTTTTCAATCTTTTTTATAACCTAGGTAGGTTCTTTCCTCTTATGATGTGTTTGTGTGAGACAATAGTGGTGATGATGGTTGATACAGTACAACACTTGATACAGGTTCACAACTAAGGGTCTAGCTCAACTGTAAAGAATCCTTAGTAACTTCTTTGATAAAATATCAAGTAATATTTAACCATTGAAGATTTTCCACATAACAGCAACATTTGTACAAATTCACAAGTTACATTGGTTTTCAAGTACAGAATCCGTTTCATGTATTAAAATTCTTCCATATTTTGTTTCAGTCCAATTGATATTCTTCAGTATTTTCATGTTTTCCTTATTGAGGTTAATCTAGTACAGGGCGCCTTAGGTGGAGGGCCTCTGCTTGTTTTATCTCTACTTCCACTAGTTTCATTTGTAGCCTTACTTAATCATAGCATGTCTCTAGCAGGCTGAAATAAAAAAGTTCGTTCGAGCTACTTACTTGTGTACTACAAGTTAGGAAAATCTGTTTCATTCACTTTTCTTAATATGAAGGAAATACTTTCTTGCGTCCGCAAATACTTGAAGAGCAAGGAAATACACTAAGGTTCTTGTTGAATATCTCAACGTAGGAGCCAGGACTTATGTGACAGACCGGGGGTACGTTAGGTTGTTCACTACTCAAAGTTAGAATCACATCCTTCCTCCAACGGCTCTTTTCTACAACTGATTTTCAGAAAATTATTTCTGAGCGTCTTTCGGTGGTGGGCGATTCTGGCCACCGTTTTATTGGACAAACTATTATTTTGTTAATTTATTTACTGGTCATTCTATCAAGCAATCTTACAGGGAGTAAGGCTATTGCTATTTACGTCACTATTTCTATGGCAACTCCCGCCGATGTTAGCGTGGCTATGCCACTTTTATGCTTGACATAGTTTTAGTTACATATTATGACAGCCTATACTCAATGTATCTCGTGTTTATGATTCACTGCGAGATGTCGTAGCTGCACTGTTTATTTTCTATAGTAGAAAATAGTAATTTCTATTATTTTATTATAATTAGTTTCTAGCACGAATAAATGCTATGGTAGAAGGGCATGCGGTCACAATGCTAACTTCCATTCTGTATCAGTGTGTTATCTATTTTCTATGAAATACTCCTTCTTAACTGACATTGTAGCGTATCTGGAGTTTTCAACCTCTATCTAGCTTATTTACAGCAGTGGTTTTCCCCATATGGGCATAGAGTTTCATAACTGTGAGTTATGGGGCTGGGTTCATCAAATGGTTGAGAACCACTGGTTCACCTTGTGCCCATAGAGCAGTATTTTAATTGTGGAGTCACTGTCAACAATGGTTTGAGAACCACCGGGTAATAGTTTCCTATGCTGCTTTAACATGTTGGGGTGTCATTGCTGCCAAGGTCTGAGAACCACTGATTTACATTCTTGCTACTCGAGCAGTAAATCATTTGGCGGGTAGTGATAGTCTCAAGGGCTTGAGAACCGCTGACTTACAATCTGTCAGTCAAGTGGTAAGTTCATTAAATAGCTAAATAATTGTAAATATTCCTAAAGTCCTGGTTCCTGTAGAAAATATCATTCATATAACTGATAACAGCATAGTTCTTCAATCATCAAACATGGTATGTGTAGAGAAGTGCATTAAAAACATGTAAAGAACATTCCATGATGAAAAAAACATTAATGTCTAATATGAGACAAAGGGATAAGAAGTGTGATTGAGAACACTTTTATCAAGTTTGTAGTCTTGCTAAAGAACAATGGAGAACAAGAAATAGAAAGTACCAGGACCACTATGATGCTTTCTGCTTGGTTCAGTATGCAAATCCCAAAGTAACAACAATAATATACATCAACTGTTTATCCCTGTCTTGTTTCTGCCAGGGTGTGAGAGAAAGATCAGTGGTTGATTTAAGCGAACTCGTACATTAGAAATAGTTGAGTGACCTGTACATAGTGAAATAACAATTATTGTCACTCAAAAATGAAAATACATTTAAAATATCTATATCGACAACATACCCGCTCAAGGATTCCACTTCGGATTTTAGCAAATAGTAATACCCTCACTGGGGCCCATTAGCTCACGTCTGCTTCGAATGATGGTTACAAGTAGAATGACTAAACAATATCTCTTCCACAATTCCAGGATGGCCTCTCCCGGTGCATGGGTGAGTGACCTCTTGGGTGATAATTGTTGCAAATTCTCCCGAAGTCCCACATACACACACACACGTTTTGTGTCGTTAATGTTGGTCGCAGGGTGATCAAATTCCTTCATTTAACTGGTCCGAGCATTCTCGTGGTGCAGGCTTCCTTGATTTATGTGCATCAGTACTTGACACAAAAGAGTTACTTCCGGGCTGGTCGATCTAGGCATTAATTGTAATCTAAGAACTGTCACTTCAGTGACCATGTCAGGAAGATTTATGTGCCTTGGCCGGGAGAATCGCGGGGTTAGCAGGTGCTATTGTAATATACGACTAGGGAGAGAGAGAGACTTTTCTCATTATAAGAATGAAACAAAATCCGAAGAGAACTAGTTTCATGTCTAACAATAGCAGAGATTTTGAGAGGAATAAAATAGACAAAGGAATAGTCGGTGATAGTGGTTCAGCACTTAAGCCATCGTTTGAAAGTTCGGCCACCGGCCAACTCAGCTCGAGCCGACTCTTCTTTTATGTCGGACACTACATTCATGTATCGTGTCCTCCGTTACTTCACTCCAAATGTTTCCTCTTTTTCCTGTTGAACGGTATGCCTGTAATCAACTCATGGCTATCCGTTCCCTCTTCAATAAGAAGTAGAGATAGGTTGAGCAAGCCTGCTCGCAAGAATTTCCCTTTCTTCTTTTCCTCCTTATGGATCCTCCACTGACGGTTGCCTCCTGACAAAGAGCTTGCACTAAAGCCCACACTCTGCTTACAATTGGATCTATAGCAAATAGTTTTGCGTGATGAGGTTGCCAGTCTCATACACAACCTTATTTTAATCATATTGCATTACCAGCCTAAGGACACATACCTATCTCCCCAGGTATGAGAGTGTGTATGCTCCTCTTTTGCTGTTTCTCCAGTGACAGACAAAGATAAGTCTGTCGGTTGCTCCTGCTCAGCAGGTACCAAAGACATTTGGACCCGCTTCACTTTTTGATCCCAGAGAGTGGGTGAGGTTATAGAAACTGGGTGAAGACTAAGTGCTCAAGATTTATGTTCCTCTCCAGCTGTTTCTCCTGTGTTAAAGGAAGACATTTCTGAACCCTGTTTCATCCCACCAAGTACCAAGAAACTCTGGCCTGGCTTCACTTTCTACTCACAGAGAGTGGGTGAGATTATCAAAACTGGTTCAAAATTAAGTGCGTGGGGGTGGGTATCCCTCTTGCACTTTATAAACTTTTCTATGGGAATGTTGGTGGTAGGCTTTGGCATTGGGGTTGCCTCAGCCGGTTCAGTCAGATCGTGTATGGATCGTGCTCAGTCTCCTAGGATGGATGATATATTTCCCACCTTGAGGTATGGGATAAATTCGTTCATCCAAACATGCGGCCTTTACTCTGCCGTTTACAAAGTTCGACCTAATTTCTACATAAGCTACAGGCAACATCATCCTTCCCTTGATTATCATAGGTGCTATTACCTCTATATCCTCCTCGATGACTTGATCAGGGTCAACGACAGAGATTGTGACAAGGGCATCACACCCAAGACCTTGATAATGCATACATGTGATTTCTTCTCCATTTACTGTGGCAGTCTCCACATGTTGAGAATATCTCTATCCACTCCGGGCCTTCCTGAAGTTCCCATCCATGGTAGGGGCCTTAGCTTTTTTGTAGTCAATGGGGCTGGGTCTCGGCGCAAACAGTAAAACTGATATAGGTTGGCCAACAGGTGATGTTCAAGAACATCCATTCCCTTCCCATAGGGTTGCATAATCCTTTTCCGTTGAGCGATCCTTTTTTTTCCAGGTTTTTGTTGTTGTATTTGTTATGCCCATTGTGAGTTTTCCTAGAGGTTGAGGATACTTCCATCAGATTTCTGGCAGCTTGATGTTGTATCTGATTTGCAGAATGGTCCAGCTGTCTCCCTTTTGACATCTGCTCCTCTGCTCTGTCTGAGACTGGTGTGGCGTTATTGTTTATATTCTTCAGTTGATTGTTTGTGCTCGTTTTCACACTGTGTCTAGGTTTATATATCATAGGTCCACAAGATTCAGGACAGCCACAATAGTTCATTAACGATACTTTATATGACTCGAAGATTCCACACAACGATCAATATAACAGCTGGATATTTTAGTAACATTCCATTTTTTATTCACGTAGACAATACATCATTACACAGCATGCATAATTAGGTAGATTCAGCAACTCCTATAATCCGTAGGTCCATATAAACATTACCTCATTCCTATTCCTACCTTTAGTTGTATTTAATAAACATTAAAATGTTTCAAGACACTTCTATTTTAACATTTCCCATATTTCTACCATTGGGTAGAACACACACACAAGTCGCCCATTCAGGGTCAACACACGCTCTGTCCATCTTTCCTCCACACTGCTCACGTCATGTGCGCAATACACATATCGACAAATCACTATCGCGCAGCGCTCATCAGCACCAAAATCCTATTTATTTTCTGGCGTGTGGCGTGCAATAGCCAGCGCCACATTACCCCCCCCCCCCCCCCCTCGAACAACTGAAAACTTAGTTTTCAGTCAAGCAATTATAATGTGAAGCGAGATTAAATCATTCATCTTATCCCTAATGCCTTATGATTACCTATCATTTATTAAATGATATCTATCTAGATTTTAAAGGAAAAAAAATAATGTCAGTAATAACAATATGAATAAATAAGTAATTATTGTCCACTTCCGTATTCGAGTTATTACATAACTCTAGAGAGGGTGTCAGCTAGGACATTGTCCTTTCCTGCTATTGGTAAAACGTCAAAATCATACCCTTGCATTTGTAGCGCCCATCGGGTGAGACGTTCATTAGTCGATTTCAAAGTCTGTAAATATGTGAGGGCTTTTTGATCAGTGTATAACTTAAAATGTGTACCCACCAAGAACTTCTGTAGTTTATGTAATGTCCATACCAATGACAAAAGTTCCCTTTCCACAATTGGATATCTGGATTCTGTCTCTGACAGTTTTCTGCTGAGGTAGAATATCGGGTGGCACTCGCCATTAAAGGTCTGCATTAAACATCCCCCGATTCCTTTCAGAGATGCGTCTGTAACCACGAGAAAAGGTCGTCGTAAGTCTGGTAGTCTTAGTATTGGACTTTTTGAAAATTGTGTTCTGATGTTCTGTAAGGCATGGTCACACTCTTTGTTCCATATTATTTTTTCAGGCATACCCTTTTTTGTCAGAGCAGATAGAACAGAAGTTAAAATGGAAAATCGTGGTATAAACCTGTGATAAAAGTTTATGAGTCCCAGCAAACTACGAACTTGTTTCTTAGTAGTTGGTATGGCAAGATCTAGTACCCTTTTTAGTGTAGACTCATCAGGTTGTATTGTATGTCGGCCAATCTTATGACCCAGAAATGAAATCTCAGTAAACCCAATTTCGACTTTGGAAGGTCGAGCTGTGAGGTTATGTACACTGAAAGTTTGGAGCAACGACTGTATCCCAGCGATATGCTGTTCCCAAGTATCATGAAAAATGCTAATATCGTCCATATACGAAATGAGATCGGTGCGATTACCTAAAACGCGACGCATCATGCGTACAAATGTCGCTGGAGCATTCCGTAAACCAAAACACATGACATTGTAATGAAACAATCCACGAGAAGTGGCAAAAGCAGTCAAAGGTTTTGATACATCAGCCAGAGGAATCTGCCAGTAACCTTTAGATAGGTCAAACTTGCTGAAGAAAGTGGCGGATGATAGGCGTGGCAACAAATCCTCCAGCAAAGGCATTGGTTCAGAATCGGATATGGTCACCTTGTTAAGGCGACGAAAGTCAATACAAATACGAATTGACTTGTCTTTCTTTCGTACTGCCACCATAGAAAAACAGAAAGGTGAATCAGACGGTGAAATAATACCCAGTTTTAACATACCATCTACTTCACTTTCCACCTGATCTCTAACATGTAGAGGAACGGCGTATGGTCGTAATGAAATCGGGGTGTAATCTGACAATTTGATTTCGTGTGTGATAATGTTAGTACGTCCCGGAAGATCAGACAAAACATCCTGAAAGGATACCAACATAGAACGAATTTGATCCCTATGATCTGCAGGTAAATCAGTACAAATTATAACATCATTCCATGTTTCCGAAGACTTAATAGGTGCTACCGGAAACGTGGAAGGTACATCAGCGAAATTGGTTTGCACCTCATCCACCAACGCGATAGATGCATGATGGGTAGGTTGGTTCATGATAGCATCACAAATGAATTGTAACTGAGGAGGACGAGTGATGTATGGTAGGAGCATGTTAACATGGAATGTTTTTTGTTTACCCCGCATATTGATGACGTAGTCCACGTCCGTTCTCTTTGCAACCACTTTAAACGGACCTTGCCATGTTACTAACAAGTGATCTACTTTGAGTGGCAGGAGAACAAAAACATCGTCATTGATTGAGAAAGACGTTAGTCGTCTATCTCGGTTAATGCGAGATCTGGTCTTATATTTTGCCATCTCAGATGCTTCAGTCGCCACCTGACATGCATCCACAAGATATTGGCGTAAATCTGTAACGTATTGATAAGTGGATTTCTTCTTCTTATTATTATTCACATCAGATTCCATTAACAAATCATGTAAGAGAGACATTGGACCTCTTGGGTTCGCACCAAATACCAACTGAAAAGGCGAAAAACCAGTATGATTAGGAACCTCTCTGTACGCAAACAGTACAGCAGGAATAAAACGATCCCATTCTTGAGGAAATGATGTAGTCACCTTTCCCAACAATTGTTTCAATGTCCCATTCCAACGTTCCACGACCCCGTTAGAGCTAGGGTGAAATATAGCACTAAGAGAGTGACGGATACGAAGTGTGTTGAAAACATCTGACATCATACCTGACACGAACTGAGATCCATGATCAGAGAGGATTTCTTCCGGAAACCCGATGCGTGAAAATATAGACAGCAACGCATCTGTTACCGACACTGTGGTAATATTTTTTAAAGGAATGGCTTCTGGCCATCTCGTACACAGGTCAATACATGTTAATACGTATTGAAAACCTCTGGTAGACCTTACAGACAGTGGTCCTATGATATCAATAGCCAATTTGAAAAAAGGGCGTACAGCAATATCCGTGACCTGTAAAGGTGCTGATTGATATGCACCCTTACGTGCAACACTTCGACATTCAGCGCAAGATTTACAATAAGTTGAAATGTCTTTATTTACCCCAGGCCAATAAAAGTGTTTTAGTAATCTATAAGCCGTACGGGAAATTCCCATATGTCCAGCAAATGGTACGTCATGCGCATTTGACAAGACTAGTGCGCGAAATGACGTAGGTACTATAACTTGTTTGAGAATGAAAGAGTAATTATCAAAACATCGTATCATAATATTATCCAGCATTTGAAACCAATGTCTTGAATTTTTAGAATGTTTAATAGTTCGAGCAATAGCTAATGGGAATAAATGTCCCAAAAGAAGGATCCATTTGTTGTTTTGCTATAAATATATTTTTGTCAATGTAATGACAAGTTGTAATGTGTTGAGTGTGTATAGAAGAATTTAATTCAATTGTCTCTGCAGCTTGTTGTGCTCTGGTTGTGATCGCGTTAGCAAAGGAGGGATGATTTCTCTCCCAATCAATAATATCCTGTTCAGAACACTCTTTAACCCCCTTTATGTTACCGATAAGTAAATCACAACAAGGTCGATCGAGAGCACACACTCTTACTTTTCCCGAAAAGAAAGGAGTATCTATTACCACATCTGCCAGTGGATAAGATTCAACAGTTCCACCGAAAGTTACGCACTTTATAGAGGTTCCCGTAAAGCAAGAAGAAGGAATTAGTGCCTTCCTTAGGCCAATGGTGGTGCATCCGCTGTCACGTAAAATAGAAACGGGTGTGTCAAAAACACAACCTCTATGGATCACGAGTGAGCCAACCCCATCATTTAAAGACAAAACTGGCAGAGCATGTCCACATCTCAGACGTGGAGTAGATCCAGGTTGAAATAGAGTCATACATTCTTTGCAATTACCACTATTTTCCAGATCAAAACTACATGCATTGGCATGAGTATTTTTCTCATTATTGGAAATATTATCATTACCAACGTCAAGCTGACAAGCGTGAGCTTGTGATCTTCCTCTACTTTGACTCCTAGAAAAATGTGTTCCTCTCCGATCCACTGGACAGTCAGACGGATAGTAACTCTTTTTGTCCGTGCGAGAAGAATCATCACGAGATGGTGGTGAGACATGATGTTTGTTATTGTAATTACTGTTATTGTAATCATTACGTGAGGGTGCCGAAAAATGATGTTTGTGAGTGTAATTATTATTGGAGTATTGATTATTTCTTTGCCATGACTTTTTATTATTATTTTTAAAGTTGCGTCTCTCTATACCCTGTGAGGGCGAATGATTATGAGGGAAATTATATCTACCTCTATAGGAATTTTGATAGTCATCCCTATACCGTCGGTCCATGCTGTGAGTGTGTGATCTATCATGAGTGACCGCACAAGCTGGCAAAGTTTCTAGGACCTTCGTCTTACCTAAAGGCAAGTTTGGGTGTGCGACCGAAAATTGTTGAGCTAATTTTTCCATTTCTCCTATATCGGTAGGCTTCCTTTCTTGAAGAAATGAGAAAATTTCCGTATTTACAGAAGATAAAATTTTGTCTCTTAAGATGAGATCATAAAGTCCTTCAAAAGATTTAGTAATATTAGACAGTTCAATCCATCTGTTTAGACACATCTTCACTGAAGACACAAAGTCTTCGACATCCTTACCTTCCATAGGACCAATCGATTTAAACTTTAAACGATATCCTTCCTCGTCTAAACAATATTTGCGAAGAAATACTGATTTTATGGATTCATAGTCATTCCTTTTATCATCGGCAATGTTAAAAAAAGTTTGTAAACTTTCACCAGTAAGTAACCCGACAAAATGTTCAGGCCATGAGGCCTTAGGTAAATTTAAAGCCGTAACTCTTGATTCAAATCTCAAAAGAAAGAATCCTATATCGTCATGTAATGAAGAAAAATTTGCTCGTTTTCACACTGTGTCTAGGTTTATATATCATAGGTCCACAAGATTCAGGACAGCCACAATAGTTCATTAACGATACTTTCTATGACTCGAAGATTCCACACAACGATCAATATAACAGCTGGATATTTTAGTAACATTCCATTTATTATTCATGTAGACAATACATCATTACACAGCATGCATAATTAGGTAGATTCAGCAACTCCTATAATTCGTAGGTCCATATAAACATTACCTCATTTCTATTCCTACCTTTAGTTGAATTTAATAAACATTAATATGTTTCAAGACACTTCTATTTTAACATTTCCCATATTTCTACCATTGGGTAGAACACACACACAAGTCGCCCATTCAGGGTCAACACACGCTCTGTCCATCTTTCCTCCACACTTCTCACGTCATGTGCGCAATACACATATCGACAAATCACTATCGCTCAGCGCTCATCAGCACCAAAATCCTATTTATTTTCTGGCGTGTGGCGTGCAATAGCCAGCGCCACATTACCCCCCCCCCCCTCGAACAACTGAAAACTTAGTTTTCAGTCAAGCAATTATAATGTGAAGCGAGATTAAATCATTCATCTTATCCCTAATGCCTTATGATTACCTATCATTTATTAAATGATATCTATCTAGATTTTAAAGGAAAAAAAATAATGTCAGTAATAACAATATGAATAAATAAGTAATTATTGTCCACTTCCGTATTCGAGTTATTACATAACTCTAGAGAGGGTGTCAGCTAGGACATTGTTCTTTCCTGCTATTGGTAAAACGTCAAAATCATACCCTTGCATTTGTAGCGCCCATCGGGTGAGACGTGCATTAGTCGATTTAAAAGTCTGTAAATATGTGAGGGCTTTTTGATCAGTGTATAACTTAAAATGTGTACCCACCAAGAACTTCTGTAGTTTATGTAATGTCCATACCAATGACAAAAGTTCCCTTTCCACAATTGGATATCTGGATTCTGTCTCTGACAGTTTTCTGCTGAGGTAGAATATCGGGTGGCACTCGCCATTAAAGGTCTGCATTAAACATCCCCCGATTCCTTTCAGAGATGCGTCTGTAACCACGAGAAAAGGTCGTCGTAAGTCTGGTAGTCTTAGTATTGGACTTTTTGAAAATTGTGTTCTGATGTTCTGTAAGGCATGGTCACACTCTTTGTTCCATATTATTTTTTCAGGCATACCCTTTTTTGTCAGAGCAGATAGAACAGAAGTTAAAATGGAAAATCGTGGTATAAACCTGTGATAAAAGTTTATGAGTCCCAGCAAACTACGAACTTGTTTCTTAGTAGTTGGTATGGCAAGATCTAGTACCCTTTTTAGTGTAGACTCATCAGGTTGTATTGTATGTCGGCCAATCTTATGACCCAGAAATGAAATCTCAGTAAACCCAATTTCGACTTTGGAAGGTCGAGCTGTGAGGTTATGTACACTGAAAGTTTGGAGCAACGACTGTATCCCAGCGATATGCTGTTCCCAAGTATCATGAAAAATGCAAATATCGTCCATATACGAAATGAGATCGGTGCGATTACCTAAAACGCGACGCATCATGCGTACAAATGTCGCTGGAGCATTCCGTAAACCAAAACACATGACATTGTAATGAAACAATCCACGAGAAGTGGCAAAAGCAGTCAAAGGTTTTGATACATCAGCCAGAGGAATCTGCCAGTAACCTTTAGATAGGTCAAACTTGCTGAAGAAAGTGGCGGATGATAGGCGTGGCAACAAATCCTCCAGCAAAGGCATTGGTTCAGAATCGGATATGGTCACCTTGTTAAGGCGACGAAAGTCAATACAAATACGAATTGACTTGTCTTTCTTTCGTACTGCCACCATAGAAAAACAGAAAGGTGAATCAGACGGTGAAATAATACCCAGTTTTAACATACCATCTACTTCACTTTCCACCTGATCTCTAACATGTAGAGGAACGGCGTATGGTCGTAATGAAATCGGGGTGTAATCTGACAATTTGATTTCGTGTGTGATAATGTTAGTACGTCCCGGAAGATCAGACAAAACATCCTGAAAGGATACCAACATAGAACGAATTTGATCCCTATGATCTGCAGGTAAATCAGTACAAATTATAACATCATTCCATGTTTCCGAAGACTTAATAGGTGCTACCGGAAACGTGGAAGGTACATCAGCGAAATTGGTTTGCACCTCATCCACCAACGCGATAGATGCATGATGGGTAGGTTGGTTCATGATAGCATCACAAATGAATTGTAACTGAGGAGGACGAGTGATGTATGGTAGGAGCATGTTAACATGGAATGTTTTTTGTTTACCCCGCATATTGATGACGTAGTCCACGTCCGTTCTCTTTGCAACCACTTTAAACGGACCTTGCCATGTTACTAACAAGTGATCTACTTTGAGTGGCAGGAGAACAAAAACATCGTCATTGATTGAGAAAGACGTTAGTCGTCTATCTCGGTTAATGCGAGATCTGGTCTTATATTTTGCCATCTCAGATGCTTCAGTCGCCACCTGACATGCATCCACAAGATATTGGCGTAAATCTGTAACGTATTGATAAGTGGATTTCTTCTTCTTATTATTATTATTCACATCAGATTCCATTAACAAATCATGTAAGAGAGACATTGGACCTCTTGGGTTCGCACCAAATACCAACTGAAAAGGCGAAAAACCAGTATGATTAGGAACCTCTCTGTACGCAAACAGTACAGCAGGAATAAAACGATCCCATTCTTGAGGAAATGATGTAGTCACCTTTCCCAACAATTGTTTCAATGTCCCATTCCAACGTTCCACGACCCTGTTAGAGCTAGGGTGAAATATAGCACTAAGAGAGTGACGGATACGAAGTGTGTTGAAAACATCTGACATCATACCTGACACGAACTGAGATCCATGATCAGAGAGGATTTCTTCCGGAAACCCGATGCGTGAAAATATAGACAGCAACGCATCTGTTAGCGACACTGTGGTAATATTTTTTAAAGGAATGGCTTCTGGCCATCTCGTACACAGGTCAATACATGTTAATATGTATTGAAAACCTCTGGTAGACCTTACAGACAGTGGTCCTATGATATCAATAGCCAATTTGAAAAAAGGGCGTACAGCAATATCCGTGACCTGTAAAGGTGCTGATTGATGTGCACCCTTACGTGCAACACTTCGACATTCAGCGCAAGATTTACAATAAGTTGAAATGTCTTTATTTACCCCAGGCCAATAAAAGTGTTTTAGTAATCTATAAGCCGTACGGGAAATTCCCATATGTCCAGCAAATGGTACGTCATGCGCATTTGACAAGACTAGTGCGCGAAATGACGTAGGTACTATAACTTGTTTGAGAATGAAAGAGTAATTATCAAAACATCGTATCATAATATTATCCAGCATTTGAAACCAATGTCTTGAATTTTTAGAATGTTTAATAGTTCGAGCAATAGCTAATGGGAATAAATGTCCCAAAAGAAGGATCCATTTGTTGTTTTGCTATAAATATATTTTTGTCAATGTAATGACAAGTTGTAATGTGTTGAGTGTGTATAGAAGAATTTAATTCAATTGTCTCTGCAGCTTGTTGTGCTCTGGTTGTGATCGCGTTAGCAAAGGAGGGATGATTTCTCTCCCAATCAATAATATCCTGTTCAGAACACTCTTTAACCCCCCTTTATGTTACCGATAAGTAAATCACAACAAGGTCGATCGAGAGCACACACTCTTACTTTTCCCGAAAAGAAAGGAGTATCTATTACCACATCTGCCAGTGGATAAGATTCAACAGTTCCACCGAAAGTTACGCACTTTATAGAGGTTCCCGTAAAGCAAGAAGAAGGAATTAGTGCCTTCCTTAGGCCAATGGTGGTGCATCCGCTGTCACGTAAAATAGAAACGGGTGTGTCAAAAACACAACCTCTATGGATCACGAGTGAGCCAACCCCATCATTTAAAGACAAAACTGGCAGAGCATGTCCACATCTCAGACGTGGAGTAGATCCAGGTTGAAATAGAGTCATACATTCTTTGCAATTACCACTATTTTACAGATCAAAACTACATGCATTGGCATGAGTATTATTCTCATTATTGGAAATATTATCATTACCAACGTCAATCTGACAAGCGTGAGCTTGTGATCTTCCTCTACTTTGACTCCTAGAAAAATGTGTTCCTCTCCGATCCACTGGACAGTCAGACCGATAGTAACTCTTTTTGTCCGTGCGAGAAGAGTCATCACGAGATGGTGGTGAGACATGATGTTTGTTATTGTAATTACTGTTATTGTAATCATTACGTGAGGGTGCCGAAAAATGATGTTTGTGAGTGTAATTATTATTGGAGTATTGATTATTTCTTTGCCATGACTTTTTATTATTATTTTTAAAGTTGCGTCTCTCTATACCCTGTGAGGGCGAATGATTATGAGGGAAATTATATCTACCTCTATAGGAATTTTGATAGTCATCCCTATACCGTCGGTCCATGCTGTGAGTGTGTGATCTATCATGAGTGACCGCACAAGCTGGCAAAGTTTCTAGGACCTTCGTCTTACCTAAAGGCAAGTTTGGGTGTGCGACCGAAAATTGTTGAGCTAATTTTTCCATTTCTCCTATATCGGTAGGCTTCCTTTCTTGAAGAAATGAGAAAATTTCCGTATTTACAGAAGATAAAATTTTGTCTCTTAAGATGAGATCATAAAGTCCTTCAAAAGATTTAGTAATATTAGACAGTTCAATCCATCTGTTTAGACACATCTTCACTGAAGACACAAAGTCTTCGACATCCTTACCTTCCATAGGACCAATCGATTTAAACTTTAAACGATATCCTTCCTCGTCTAAACAATATTTGTGAAGAAATACTGATTTTATGGATTCATAGTCGTTCCTTTTATCATCGGCAATGTTAAAAAAAGTTTGTAAACTTTCACCAGTAAGTAACCCGACAAAATGTTCAGGCCATGAGGCCTTAGGTAAATTTAAAGCCGTAACTCTTGATTCAAATCTCAAAAGAAAGAATCCTATATCGTCATGTAATGAAGAAAAATTTGCTCGTTTTCACACTGTGTCTAGGTTTATATATCATAGGTCCACAAGATTCAGGACAGCCACAATAGTTCATTAACGATACTTTCTATGACTCGAAGATTCCACACAACGATCAATATAACAGCTGGATATTTTAGTAACATTCCATTTATTATTCATGTAGACAATACATCATTACACAGCATGCATAATTAGGTAGATTCAGCAACTCCTATAATCCGTAGGTCCATATAAACATTACCTCATTTCTATTCCTACCTTTAGTTGTATTTAATAAACATTAATATGTTTCAAGACACTTCTATTTTAACATTTCCCATATTTCTACCATTGGGTAGAACACACACACAAGTCGCCCATTCAGGGTCAACACACGCTCTGTCCATCTTTCCTCCACACTTCTCACGTCATGTGCGCAATACACATATCGACAAATCACTATCGCGCAGCGCTCATCAGCACCAAAATCCTATTTATTTTCTGGCGTGTGGCGTGCAATAGCCAGCGCCACAACTGGATCATGAGAAATAGACATGGTTCCCTGTGGCGTAGATATAGTTACTGCCTGAAGGAGGGATTCATCTGAAGCAGGAAGGCATGGGGGGTGAGGGGGACTCGTTATGGATTGCAAAGGTTTACTGTGCAGAATTTGCACTTCCAATGCTGCTATCTTTGGCCTATGTTCCTGTTCTTTCTCCTTATTCTCCGCATCTCTGCGAGCTTTCTCTTTTTCTCCCTCTGCATCTCTGAGAGCTAACCACTGCAGATCTTACTCCAGTTTTTTCCTCTCGTTTTGCTTTCTCGAGTATTCTTCCATCTCCTCTCAAACAAACTTTTCCAGAGCATCCCTGTTGAGTGCACACCCTGGGATGAGACAAATTTGAAGATTTGCTTCACACTAGGATATGCCTCACATAAACGATGAATATTGGGTTTAGGATCTGACGAATCGGCATAGTGAAGTATGACGAAAACTTGTGTATCCAGGGGAGATATTCGGCAGTGTTCGTCGAAGGGGGATGTGTCCAATGGTCTTGGAAGTGTAGAAATTCCTCTACTGAAGTAAATGTACAGGGGTCTGACTTGACTCTGGAACTGAGATTGCGTTACAAATATATTTCAAAATGAAATGAGAAAGTGGAACAGAAATACGGCTAGAATTGCCAAGAATGTGTGATAGACTTATCACTAAGGTTAGTATTAACCTCGAATAATTCGTATGTAGAATGTCGAGAAGCGTGAGTGTCGACTACCTCAACCACCCCAGTTGTTAAAAAAAGTTAGTTGCTTATCCTTTACAGGACGTGGCAATCAACCCCAGCTTTTATTGGCTGTTTGTGATTTTTCTAGGCAATTTTTTTCATTCAGTAGTTTGCCATTGCTTTCTGAACGGTACGGCGCTTATACCATTGTTAAAAATCCACACAAAGCGATCTGCTACCAAACCGCCTGCAGCAGGTTTCGAACCTGGTATATCTGGATTATGAAACTGCGTTCATATCCATTAGGCCCCAGTTTTAGGTGAACAAAATGTATAAGGAATATTTGTGAATACTCCTATGTTGATCCATTCGGAGAATGGAAGGATGTAAAAACAGTGTGGACGTTAACAATAGGCGAACCAAAGTAATAATGTGTTCAGATGGAACTTTATTGTAACGATCTCATAAGAGTAGAAATGAAATATGTAGATAGTCGATGATACTTAAAGCACACGAGGACGATAATATTGAATCGAATAATGACAGTGAATCGGACATGGTTCATTATAGTGATGTATCTTCCATTATGTGAAATCGTCTTGTGTAAAATTAAATGAGTCGAAATATTGAATGGACTTCGACGTTGATGTCTATAGTTCATATGTTTATTGAATTGAATTAAGAAGTATTTACAAGTTCCACAATTTCGGGCACAGGGCAGTCTAAGTAAATGCTACGAATTTACCCATAATCGATTATGAAGAAAATGAAGCCAGATTTTTCTGTTGATGTAGTGTTGAAATATGAATTACCTAGACCATGAGACTAGAACCCGAGACGCAATTGGAAGATTTTCACCAGTATAATACAATTATGAAACAAAAACCACACTCATACAAATTCAACAGACAAGCAGCAGCATCATCACTTAACAGAACCAACGGGAAAAATTCTGTGGGCTTGTCTTCTATCCACTGCCAAGCCTACTAAAGAAAAAGTATCAGAGAAAGCGACTCAGGATATATGCGGAGATCACACACGGATCTTCCCCACAAGAAAGTAACTGGCTTTGCAATTGGGAAAGAATATATGAACGTCAATAATAAATAACGATTATATAAACGGGTCTATTACGTGCAACTACAAGAATGAACATTAATGATCGAAACATTACTCAAGGACAATGGCTGACCTTCAACACCATCATCAAGGTACACGACTAAGACGCAGTGACCAACATTGAAAATCATTCTATCTACAAACTATTGTCGACGGCAAGAGGACAAACGCACAGAACGAACATTCAAGTCAAAACTCGATTTAGCCAACAAATGTTTAACTGGCAACTTCAGCGTTCATGACGTAGGCTGGGAAACAGACGAGATTGGATTCAGCAAAGTTTATACATTGTCGTCTACCGGCTGGTGTAAACAAAGCATTACAAAGACATTTGCATTCCTCGTCTGCTCAAACAACCTCAGGCATCTGTTATGGATAGATTTGGGGAAATATATTGTAGCATGTTTCTACACGCTAGCACATGTCCATTTTATTTGAGGAATTGTGTTCGCCTGTAAACAAACTACTTTTTGCACGAAACGTTCACCCGTAGTGAACGACAGTCATTAGTGATGTCGTTCGTCACGTACCGTGGGTTCGAATTGTTAATTATTCTCCATTTATTGGTACCTGTGTAGACGGATCATCACCACATCCGACCCACTTCAGGAAGCCTGCACCAAAGCGTTCAAGAGTAGACGGAGCATCACCACATCCGTCCCACTTCAGGAAGCCTGCACCAAAGCGTTCAAGTGTTTTTGCTGCGGTAGGTTCTGTGACCGCGCAATGGCTGCATGCTCCATCTGCTATCAAATAAACTATAGCTTAATATAATCAATCATAAAGATAACTTCTAACGTGCAATCTAAAACATGCAGTATTATTTCTCACAATTTAATTGTAGCAAAACTGAAACTTAAGGTCATCTTCAGTCCCAGTTGATCCTGAGGCCGTGAACTGTCAATCAAGTAATTCAGTAGACTAAACATTAAACAGCACTGGTATATCAGTTAGCATCACGTGCAGATCACCACGTACGGCATTACGCTGTAATGGCAACTTTTAACTGACAGCTATTATAATTTTATACAATGGTTCTCATACTTTTCAAGGCTACTCTAAAATAACACAAAACAGAGACAAATTAACGAATTTGTGACTGACATCTTGTAAAAATTAATAAGCGAAAGAAATGTAATGTTGATAGATATAAGTCACATTTAGGAAAATGAATTTTATTTTAACCTTGAGTACTGAACACCTTTGCGTGTGAAAGGGACGTGTTATACGAATGATTGATAGTTTTAGTTTCGCTTTAATGAGAATACTTTAGAAGTGTATTGCTGTGTAAAAATTAGGACATGAGAATCGACAAAAATAAATGCTGAAATCAGCATTTGTCAAGGTTGTCAGGTTTACAAAGTCAGGAAATCCTGACACTTTTCATAAAATAACAGAGGAAAACATGTGCCGGGTGCAAAAATAGATTGGTATAAATACTAGAGTTAGAAGAGTCAAAGTGATATTTTTTTAGAGATTTAAAACTAGAGAGAAAGAGATTTTTTATAAATAGAGACAGATCAAGATTTTAGAGAACTAAAAATGTAGGAGGTTTCGTATAGGTCCGTATGCTAGAATAGCCGGCATATGGATGAATGATAAAGTAGGAAAGTTATGTAGATCTGAACAGAAAGTTTTTGTAGAGAATAGCTAATATTAATAATACAAGTTAAGAAGATGATTTCTAGATAATGTTAGCTAGTGCTAGAATAAACTGTTTTCCGAGTACAGATGACGGGAGAGAGTAATTATCGAGGTTTAGAATTTTCGGGCAACTCTGTAGTTCTCTGATATACTTTTTATGGTTTGCTTTAGTAGAGCGGATTATTTGTTGAGTAATAGAGTTTGGGCGAGGTGTGACGTATAATGGAAATATAACCTACAGTATCTGACAGCCCGGAAATCGCGTTTGCGTTCTTTGATTTGATAGTAAAAGTCATGCATTGACAGCCTGCGTTTACTCATTTTTAATCCACGGCTCTTTTCTTTGAGACATGAACGGAAAGTTTACCAACTTCTGCGACCTGCCAGTCATAACAGGGAGCGAACCTGGTTTGTTTATCTGAGTTTTTCACGCGAGCTGATCTGTCAATCATCGGATATCAGACAGACGCACGTGGGATAACACCGGCTGTTTTGAAGTAAGACGCTCGGCCAGAAATATTTTCCCGAGGGACCCTTTGATGTCCGTACATACTGGGGGAGAAAAATTTTTGATCTTCAGAAAAGGGGAAAATCTCGGAAGGAAACCCATTGCACGGTTCCAAGTCTCTGTTGTCGATTACCAACGCCGACAGAGCGACCGGGAAAAAACTTTTTTTTCTGGGAAACGTAGTCTCCTGATTTTCTGCTATGCGCTATAGTGTGAAAAGTAACGTCATCTATAGATCAGAGAGACAATAACGTATATAAACTGTGGCTACCCAAACCAGTTACCAGTTGCTCAGAATTTTGGATAGTCTAAACACGTAGTCTTGAACCGTTGTGGTAGATGTGTTAATAGCATTTCGTGGGGATTTTCATTTCTGATTTGTGGTAATAGAAATTAGCATTTACGTGATTTAATGTGCTAAGTTTTATCATCGTAAATTTACTGTGATTTTCTAGCTGTTAGAACTAGTGCAATAAATAACGCGTAGCTATTTTTTTTTACTAGATGTGCAGTTATAATGTAATTTCCATCACCCGCTTTCTCACACAAGAAGATACATTTAGCTGACTAATATCAATATGCTCGGCGCGACTGATAGTGGACCATAGAATTCACGTTATATTTCATTTAGTGTAATTTTAGTAAGTGACTGTTATTTAAATACCATAGGACGACCCACAGACGCCGGCAATCTAATAGCTATTAATGACAGGCGATATTTGTTAAGTGCGTGTATGGATAATTAAATAATAATTGACATTGTACACTGATCGTTGACCGGGGCAGGAGGGGAAAGGCTGCATGCCTCAACTAAACCTGCACTCGCTAAGCGACGCGCGATAGAATAGGCTAGAGACACTGTGTGCCTTTTAACTTTAATCAGGACTGACGAAGAGGATAAGAAATCGTCTTGTCCCCTTCCGTGTTCATATTATGTAGGTATTTAGAATAGTAGCATTTTTTTCATAAATGTTCTTTATTTCTCGCAGACCTGATCAAAGAGCGACTAGCGGTCTATTTTTGGTCTTTTTTCTTCATCTACTGATTGATTGATGTTGTCCTCTTTTTGGCTTACGCGTCCCCAAGTTTAATTTGCGAATAAGATTGGCCAAAGAGACAAATTAACATTTTAAATATTAGTTAACTAGACTTATCAATACTCAGATAGTTATTCAATTTTATCAGCCCACTGTGGCGTAACACAAATAACATTACTATCTGACTTTTGATAGTCGTATCAGTGGATGTATCCAGCAAGTTACGCTGTTTCTAAATCGGCACTCACCACAGAGCTAGCCGATAGGATTTACTATCATCATCATAATTAACAGTTTTTAGCAATAAGATGTTTCTCACTACTGGAAGTATTGTCTACTGTTCACTGTGAACACAGGATCGAGGTTTTGCTACATTAACTATTCGAAGTGACATTTGTCTACCCAGAAATCAACCACCAAATTAGGCGTCCCCCTTATAAAATGTAATTATTAAAGGAGGAACTGGGGCCAATTTGGAAGATAAAAACATTGCAATATATATATATAATAGGGTAAGCGTGATTGAGTGGCACGTATGTCAGAGAGAGTGAATATTTTCTTTGTTACAGGAAATTGTATTATCTGGATTCTGCTTACGTATTGTTTAATTTACTGGATAACATTTAGTAGGAACTTTGTTCTTTTCTTTACTGTCTATTCTGTAACATAGTGCTAACCTTTGACCTTCGGGGTTATTAACTTGTTGTGTTCTTTTTTTTCCATAAAGTGGGAGGGCACATGTATTCTGTTATTTTTCTATGTATGAACTGATTTATTTGATCTTTCTTTAGTTATTTGATGTTGTAAAGTTTAATGATAATAAACAACAAAAGAATTTATCTTAGTGTGTTGGTCAGCCACATACCCAATTTACCATAGTTTTCACGTTTGTGTGTCTTGTTGTCACCTAGTGTCGTGTGGTGAGTCACTGGGGCAACTACTACAGTAGTTTTTGCCAGGAATAGTCTATGAGATATAGATATAAGGTCTCTAGAAATTGGCTTGTTAAGAAAGAAAAAAGACCTATTCGAGATAGGGACAAGAAGACAGGAATGCGAATGCTTTCCACTAGACAGTGTTTTCTATTTAATTATGGAAAGAGTTCTGTTTCCCCACGACCTTAGCTTCTGCCCTTAGATCCCGTAAAGAAAAAGCCCCCAACCTCATCTGCGTAGAGAAATGTTCCTATAGGTGAATATGTAACACCGACAGCACGAGTGATACATTAACAAACTCTTGATAATGATCAACCGATCGTTGGGTTTATTAATGAAATATCCACACATATAGGGTTAGTAATGGTTAGATCGTGATGATGGTGAAAGACGATTCACACAAAACACACAGATGAGATAATAAAATTGCAGTTAATTAAGTAATAGTTAATTAAGAATGAACTGGTGTAAAGTGAAATGATGATGTGATATGATACGTGTTACGAAAATGGTGAGTACTCTACACAGTCCATGTGTCTCTAAATGCTTCTCCGAGATATGAGGATTCACATGTATGCAGAAAATGTCCCAAGTTGTTATACGTTATGTCGAGTGGGGTATCTCTAAGCTGAGGACGTTCTGATGAATACTGTTGTTGTACTGAGAACGCTGACGAGATATCTATGTATATTCCTTCACTGTTTGAGTATATCTCTGTAGTGTTGATCAACAGTTAATAGCTGTCATATGAACAAAAGGTCTGTTGTCTAATCTCCCGAGGGTACTGGTCAGACTGGATATCTTCACGAAATGTTAGTGATATGTAGACTCATAACCTTGCATATGTAGTCGTGATTCATAAAATATATATATATATATATATATATATAGTCTGCTTCATAGAATGCGCTTAAGAGGGTGTTGCCCTTGCTATAAATATGCGATTCCTCTTTTGAGCTCTTTTGCTTGACTTCAGATAATAATGATCTTTCGAGTGATTTGAATTTATGATGACTCTGTATTGAACTTGGGATAACTCTGTATTGAACTTGTGAGCAAGCAGTATATGGTGACGAAAAATGCTGCGTCCACCTTCTGACTTGTGGGTGAGACAATATTCCTTTTTAATTGAGGAATGAAAGATGTCCTATGGCGAATTCTGCTAGCCAAATGTCCGTTTTTGATAACTTATTTCTGGTTAGACGTCAGACACGTTGCGTGTAGACTCAGACTTCTGATGAACTGAAGACACACAAAAGTCTTCGTAAGTTTTTCACATTTAACATCACTGGTTGACTTGCATTTAAACTACTGCTCATTATTCATCTCTCTCTGAGTTCAATTCTAATGATGTTAAATATCTTGTGCATGAGAGTGTGTGCGCATGGGAGACTGTGATGATGATGAAGGTGACGTATGAACTATTAATTACCTCCTATCATCCTATCATCTTCTAGGAAAATCTTCTGATTTTATTAATCAGTTATGCCAAGAATTATTTGAAACTTTATCTTTCGCACATTTTAGCTGTGAGGTTAAAATAAACAAAAATAAGAAAATGTATTAATAAGTATAAGATCTACTAACCTTCTTTTCCCTTCGCAAAATCCTTTAAGAACACAATTCATCACAGAACTGAATTATATCCACTCTGAATAAACACGTGTATCAGGCTAGGCGTTTTTGGGATTAATCTCTTCCTCACTAGGTAAAAAACTGGACTCCTTCCCAGAACAAGCTACGCAGTAGATTATATTTCTGCCAGTCCAATATGGGTTTCTTGTACAGCTCCGCCCATACCAACCAATCCTTAATGGGCCCTCTGGTCACTCATTCACAGGATCGCTCTTGTCCCCTGTCAGTCCAAACGTGGGTGTAGTTTGACCTCTGATTGTTTATTGTTCACCTGGCCAAAGTGGGCGTCCAATGTGGTAAACCAACGCTTGTCTGAACAGCGGCCGACCAAAGATAACACCATTACAGCATGAGACGTTTTCCCCTGGCCAATCTGGGTGTCCAATGTGGTGTCACAGAAATTACAGCATGCCCAGATGTTTGATTCGGATGACCAGATGTGTTTTTACCAGATTTATCACGATGCAATGTGGGCTTCAAACGATAATGTCGGGCATGGGGACTCAATCAAAGGACTTTTATTTCCCCCGATGAAAGAACAAATGTGGTTCTCTAGATACCGGTCGCGAGTAATCACAACGATGAAATAGCAAATGTGGGTCGCAAATATAGGATGAAAGAGCAAATGTCGGAGAAAATACAATATGAAAAATGTAGGAAAAGATGGAGCAAAAAGGCCTTTGCGCTCGTTTATCACACCTAGCATAGTTGTGTGTGCAGTTAAACTTATATTTACATATATAGGGAGGTGCAATATTGTCTTGTACTAAAAGATAGTCGTATAGATAGGCTGCACTAGAGAAACTACTCATTCCAGAGACAGATCTTCTCCTTAAACTGTTCACTCGTGAAATCTATTCTCACACTTTTATTTTTCCCGTACTTATCACCACCCACTCTACTCAGGCGGGACTGTCAGGATAGCTGTATTATGCGATGTTCCCAGATGTCAGAATACTGTATGATGTACCCTGCTTGTCAGGAACACGATTATTATGGTGGGAAGTGGGTTGTATGTAGATGAAGATCAACAATGGCTCGTACGAATTAACCCAATGCCACTGGTACAGTTCCAAGACATTTATTAGACTGATATATACATCATGGAAATCAATTACAAGTAGCAAGCATACTGACTCACCTCCAGGCTGACATTGCCTGCAGGAAATAACCCTGACTCTCGTGTTCACGAACTGACTTTACACGAACACACACACTAACAGTTACATATAAAGTCCTCGGTGCGGCATACCTTCCTCGCACAATCATAACACCATCCAGGAGTGATCCACTTATTATTAGTGGTTGACGGCATTAATCATCGCCATCTAGATTCTCGCAGAATCTCATCCATGGGGGAATTCAACAACTCCTGTATTATTCCTATACTGCTACAAAGGCGGCATACGCGTCGCCTTTCTTCCAGTAGCTCCAGGGGCGGACACTGCAACGCCCTATACTGTTCTCCGCGAACAGAGTATAAATGTGGTTCCAACAGGAACACTTCTAGGCGGTACAATAAACTTCGCCTGTACAATAGGTTGGACCTACATAATATATAATAAATATATCCTCACATATTAGAATAATCACATCTGTGTTTCTCCACAGTCACTCAATACAAGCTCACCGCTCGGCTACTAATCACAGACTCGAGCGTTCCGCTCGGCTGCCAAACACAGACTAACGCAGTCACACCAGACTTGTATTCACTACATGCTTTCTCCCAACGCATGCACAAGTCACACCATGTTGACATAAAGTCAGACATGAACTCATTACCTCAGTTACAAGTGTTGACAACAGTTCAGTGACCCTTAACGCCAATCACTATCATCATTCATACTCATATAAATGTTCTGTGACAGGGACCATCAATATCTTTCAAACCTATCTATATTTATGACACGAGGCTCTTAATGTTCCGAATAGCTCCGAGGATTTAAGTGAAAGTAGAAAGAGAGATAGTGGTTCTCAAGCTGTTAACAAATGATTTTATCCCATAAGGTGAATAGTGGTTCACAGGCGGCTCTTGAGTCATTTTAAGGATAGTGTTATTCTGCGTGTTAACGCTATTGAATATGTAATGAATATTTATATCCTCACGCAGTTGGTGGAGCGGTTGTATTGAAGTGAAAATGAGTGATCCTGCTGACTGGCAGGCAATAAAGAAATAGTGGTGATTTTTATTTCAAACATCGTAGCTGTTGATGCCACTTGTAAGTAAACATATTCAGAACAACTGACTCGATTCATAATTATAGATACTGTAAAACGTAATGAGAAATGTTCACTGAATATTAAGAAAGATGATGTTGGTAATCTATATGAGATTTTGAGAATCAGAGTAACTTTTGAGTTGAAACATTTTTATGTAATAATGAGAACAATGATTCTCAAGGTTTTTGTCATCATGGAAACAAGAATATATAATCAGAAATAATTAAGAACAAGGATTCTAAATTTGTAAAGAGTAGGACCAGATATAACTAGAGTTAGAGTTAGAAGGAAATGAAACTATACATAATATTGTTGGTTTTGTAAATAGGCATGTGTCACAGCGTTATGTCGCCGTGCATTTTATATCTGGTGATCGTTGAAAAGCCGGTTGGGAAAGACCGAACGGACTGGCGGTGTTAGCCGACCCGGCGGGTCATGTGACTACCGGAAATCGGGGGGAAAAGGCGCGAAGATGTGAATGAGAAGTCAGCCTCTTGTCCGGGAAGGACATGTTTTTTCTTAGCCAGCTTGATTGCTGTGTGTTCTAGATTGGGATACTGTAAGAGTAGGGCCTGCCAGGTTATCGGGTCTTGGTGATAGTTACGTTGTTTAGTCTAGAGCATTTGAAATGTCTAGATGGTATTATCTACAGGCCCTAGTTTGATAAAATGTCGATGATTATGAGTGTGTCATTGTCATAGCTTTTGCCGCTCGGGTGAGCGACATTCATAGCAGCCATTTTGAGGCATAGTTTGTATCATCGTGTGTGGAGATGATAATCTAAGCTACCGAGGCAGGTTTACATTGGTATTCTTATACTTGAATTTGATGCATTATGATGGCCGTGTGAGGCCTTGTTGTATGTATTGATTCATTAAAAGGAAGTACCTGTTTAAAGGTGGTTATTACTTATGTCAGCCATTGTTTGTGTGGTCATACCCTTAGGAGGGCGAGCCTATAGTTCAATACCATAAACCCACACAGCAGCGGTGTAGCCCTTGGAGTGCTCTCCGTGATAAGTGGTTCCTGACAGCTTGCTTTAATATTCGTTTATTTAACTTTTAATCTTAATAAACATGTTATCTTTTATTTGATTTGTTGACAGTAATTATATCGATTATTGTTAGTATTTTTCGAACATGTTTGTCAGTGAAACAGTTAGTTATCGTGGTGACTTTGTAAAGTGTCGTCAATGACTTGTGTTCTACTGTGGAGTGAATTGTGTTAACAAACTAAGGTGAGCACGAACATTACATTGTGCGTTACATCACGTGCCAAGAAACACCAACATATAGCTGCATTCTCATCCGGAAGAACGAACCTGGGTTGAACAAAGTTGCACATCTTCTCATGATGGTGGAAATCAACATCTAGGGCGTGTAGCCTTTCAGACCACTGAACACTGATAAGAACACTTACAAGAACATACCATTTGCATGGTGTTAATACGGTGCAACCCAACTTGAACTGAACAGTGAACAATTGACATGTTATTAACACACAGCAAGCGCGCTGTAACAAAACATTATTTGGTGCCGTGACCTGCCGAAGATAGTGCTTTGCTACATGAATATAACCTTCTTTGGTGCCGTGAGATCTGACTGTTAGATTTACTGTTATTTGGCACCGTGACTTGCCGGATACAATGCTTGGCTACATGACTATTATTTGGTGCCGTGCATACCCGCTGCACTTGACATTTATAATTTATTTGGTGCCGATTCCTGCCAGACTTTGCTTGGTTACATTTCGTTGACACTTATCCTGATATTATTTCACCTAGCCGGTGATCATGCATCCATATCGTACTTTTACGTAGAATATATCCATCACTGTATCTACTCATGGGAGATCAATGCTACACTATCGCATTGCTATTAGAACGCTCAACGTGGATCTGGAACTCGACGACACGCATCACTGACATTCAGTTTTCGTGAATCACTGACATTTATTTTAGTTTTAGAGCATCGCTGACGTTGACATTTAACTAAACGTGACATTTTGTTGTTCTCTGCAAAACATTTTATGGCATGACCTTTTTGTTTTGCATTGAATTTTTTTCCATGTTTTCTCTGCTTTTGAGCATTTTCTTTACTGCATGGCTTTTACTGTTTGCTATTTTTAAATTGAACATTGTTGGTTTTGCTATTTCATTTGTATTTTTGTCTCTCTTTTTTCGTGTCGATAGTTGTAGGAGAACTGTACATTGATGGCTCTCCACTGTGATTTCCAGACTTCACTGATATGATTTATTTATTTTTTTATTACGACACACCATTCTTATCATTCACTTGCTTGAGTATTATTTTGGGTTTTGTTTTCGTTAATTATTTTTATTATTTCTTAATGTGCAGATATTCTGGGATGTTTCCTTTTTTTCCAGGAATTCAATACTGTTGCCAGTTTTTTTCTCTTTGTGGCAGTTGTCATATGGTAATTTGGTTATTGTTTTGTGGTGTTGTTACGTTATATTTGTCTTTTTTTTTATACAGGAAATTCACCAGTGTTGGAAATTTTTTATTTGACAGTGTTGCCATTTTATAATTATTTTACTATATTTACCATGACAGTTCTACGTTGTACAAAAATTTCATTTTTTTAAAAATGGGACATTTCCAGTGTTGACACTTTTTTATATACCAGCGTTGCAACTTTATAATTATTTCAGTGTTACCCTGGCGTGACACTTCATTCTGGTGAATTGTTTTGATTTTATTTACAGATTTCATCCAGTGTTCCTAGCATTTAATTTTGGCGATGTTGCTACTCTATAACATTTTTGGGGAAATTGTTGGCATTTTAATGATAATTTTAGAGATTATTCATGAACGATTTTGATGTAATTAGTTGCTGTTGCATCTTTTTTTTCACCCGGTGTACCATTGTGTTATATTTTAGGTTCTTCTTTTTCAAACAAGGTCCTTTTAAATTCACAACCTGTTTACCTGATTTTCGTTTAGCTTTGTGTTCTTATTACTATTTTTATTATTCTTTTGCAGTATTGCCAGATTATGTCAATTTTATGGTCAGGTTCTTTTTTATGAGTCATGGTTTTCCATCTCTCTCTCTCACGCTGGTGGATTTGATGTTATCGGCTCCAGATGTTGCATTGTTTATTTTATTTTGGATTAACTTCCGTTTTTATTACGTTTTTTAAACTTAGAGATTATTTTTGAATTTTCTGTGTTTGGTTTTTTGCTTTATTCAAGATCCTCTCACACTTCTTCTTCTTTTATCCATAGCCACCGACCGTCAAAGCAGTCAGTGGCCATTACGCCTGGTGGTGTCTTGTAGGGCAGCAACAAATTGATTCCACTTTGCTCGATCGGTAGCCATCCTTTGTACAGGCCCCAACTCTGGTTCATTCTATGCATCTCAGCGTCCACAGTCCTCCGCCAAGTTGTTTTCGGTCGGCCTCTCTTTCGTTTTACTTCCGGGGTCCATAGCATAGCTGTTCTTATGATGGCATCGGGGTCTCTTCTGAGGACATGGCCCACCCAATTCCACCGTCTGCCAGTTATGATGGTGTGCATGTCCTCTTGCTTGCTCCGAGTAAGCAGATCTTGGTTGGTGATGGTATTCGGCCAAAAGATTCGGACAATTTTTCTTAGCCAGGTTGTGTGGAAAGAGGACAATTTTGACATTTCCTTCTCTGTTACTCTCCAGCATTCCGCACTATAGAGAAACACAGACAGTACACATCTCTCATATAATCTTAATTTTGTGTTCGTGTTGTAATGAGAGGACTTTCAGATGTTGTTTAGACTAAAAAAGGCTGTTCTTGCTTTGTTCATTCTGTTATTGATGTCTTTGCTTGCTCCGCCGTCTGGTGTTACTATCCATCCTAGGTATGTAAAGGTGTCTGTCTGTTCCAGTTGCTGATTCCTTACTGTTATGGGCTCAGGGTTGCTCACATTGAGCGTCAAGACTTCAGTCTTCTTTAGATTGATGTTCAGACCCATCTGCTGGCTATGGTTGTTAAGTCTATCCGTTTTTTCATGGATATGTTGATGTGAATGTGCTAGTATTGCAATGTCATCTACATATTCCGGATCTTCCAATGTAGAAAGCGTAGTCCATCTTATTCCTCTTTGACTGCCCTTTGTTGTCTTGCACATCACCAAGTCTATGACTGTTAAAAATAGAGTGGTTAATAAGGGGCATCCCTGACGTACTTCTGTCTTTACATCAAAGGTTAGGTTGCTCTGCCCAAAGCTACACGTAAAGTTGGCATAGAAGCTTTTTATGATTGACACTATGCAGCTTGGAATTCCATAAGCCCTCAGTATTTTCTATAAACTGTCCCTATGTATACTGTTAAAAGCCTTTTCAAAATCAACGAAATTAATGTACAGCAGTTTCTGCCATCCTGAGCACTGCTGTATAATGTTCCTGAGGGTAACTATATGATCTACACATCTTCTGTTCTGCCTAAATCTTGCTTGTTCTTTTTTCAGTTTGTGGTCTACTGCTTTTAATATTTCTCTGTATAATTATCCTGCCTAGTATTTTGATAGGAACTGAGAGAAGAGTGATTCCTCTCTAATTATTGCAGTCCGCAAGATCTCCCTTCATGGACAATTTGACAATTATTTCTTTGTTCCACTCCTTTGGTGTTGTCCCTATTTTCCAGACTTGTGTAAATAGTGGTAGTTCTGCTGCTAGCTCAGGGTCTGTCCTAAATAGTTCTGCATTTAAGTTATCATGGCTATGAGCTTTTCCATTCTTTAACCCTCTGATTGCTGTGATGATTTCTTCTTTTCGTGGAATGTCTGTATTAACATCTAGATCATTTTCAGCCTCAGGAACATTCAACTGTGTCTCTGGTGGTTACTTGATCAGAGTTTCTTTGAAATGCTTTGCCCATTTTGTTTCCTGTCCCTCTGCTGTCGTCATGAGATTTCCTTGCTTATCTCTTACTAATGTAATATTGTTTGCACCTCGTTTTGCGCTGATGATTTTAGTTGTTTTGTTTACTGTGATTTGTTCATTTCTCAGTGCTGCCTCTTCTGCCTGTCTTGCAAGATTGTCTAAAAAATTCTTTTTGTTGGCTCGGGTTTGGCGTTTAGCTGCTTTGTCCAGCTGACTGTACTGTTCGCTATATAGTTGCTTTAACCTGGGGGACTTCGCTTCTGTTTTCTTTCTTTTCATTTCGTTTCTCATCGTTATGGTGTTTAATGATTCTGGTGTTATCCAGTCTTGCTTCTTCCTTTTCTGGAATCCCAAGCATGATTTGCTGCTTTCCTTATATATTGTTGAAATGGTGTTGAATTTCTGGTCTATATCATCAGTCAAATTCTTTTCCTGACTTTTGGCACACTTACAGCATGTTTATTTGATGTTCTTTTAATGTTGTGTCCATTTTTGTAGTGTTCTTAATTTTTTTAAGGCAGCGTTGCTTCATATGAAATTTTTATTAATTTTTGGTTTTTGTATTGCTCGTTTTCATGCCTTTCTTGTGACATTGTTTTCTTTTGTTGAAAGACGATTTTAATGTTGGGAATTTTTGTTTTTTTGAATGTCCTTTGAGGGTACCTTCCGTTTGGTTTCACTTTGTTTATTTAGTGGTTAGGTTTCGGAGTTTTGGAGTTTAGTATTATACATGGGTTGCTCGCGTTTCTTTGTTAGGACTCTCTCTTAGCCTGGTGACAAGCCTCTCCCTTTTGAAAATATCTCCCTTCGGGATACATGTTTGTGGCAAGGTGGTATATGTGACAACAAGGTTGCACAAATTCTCATGATGGTGGAAATTAACATCTATGGCGTACAGCCTTTCTGACAACTGAACACTAACTTAAACTCTTCTAAACGTAACATGTGCCTGGTGTTAATAAGGTGCAACCGATCTGAACATTGAGCACATTGAACAGTTGACATTTCAACTCGTTTATATACAAACAGAGGTGGCACTGTGACAGTTCTATAGCAGGTTATTTCACATGATGAGTTTGTCTACCCCATGAATGACCTTATATTAGTCGCCTTCAACGACATGCATCTGAAAGCAATAGTTCTATTTTTTATTCGTTACCTCCGGAAACTACACGAGTCGAACTATTTGTAGTTGTCACGGAGTGTTCAAAGGTTTCGTCTAGATTATTTTAAAATTCCTTACTTTTTATTCCTTCACATGTTGTCTGTTTTCTCTACGAAATATTTGCACCTGCGGTCTGTTCTTTAGCTGTTTTTCAAGGTTTCACTAATAGTCCTGCCATACGATCCTAAAGCTATCTTCTCCTACAAATGCACTAAAATGTATTTCTTTAGGGACGTCAATACGATTTATTCCCTTGGTCAAAACCACAGTGGTTCCCAGAGGATTATACTTCCGTGTTTAGTGGTCAACTGAAGACCGCCACGATAAATCTTTTTACGTGTCTAAACAAGAGACGAGAAATAATTAACGCTGGACGTGGGAACAAAAATTTTTTAACGTCATGCGAACAAATGCTGAGTTTTAAAATCGCTTGCTCATAACAGTTGGAAGAGAACTTACGCTTATAGAAGAGAAGCCTCAAGCTATCTCATATCTACAGTATATGTGCTTTGAGTGTAGCGCTACTCAAATTCTATTTATTAAACTGCGGATAATAGTCCTGAGCGGTAAGCACACTCTCAGTATTCGTTTAATTAGCCAACTCTAATATCAAGGGATTAGTTAATTGATGTAAAGTGTGAAATATATTTTATTGTGGTTTTATTTCTTTGCATTAGGTTGATAGCTATTTTGCATTTATGTATTATTAATGTTATTGATGCATTATAATGATGTAAGTACTGGCTGATATCGAAACTACTTCATTCTAATGAAATTGGGAATATGATGACAATAGCAGTTGTGGGCTAGTGAAGGACTCATGTTGTTCAATGGACGAGTGAATGAAATATCATTCCTTCAATGCAGTCACGCATGGACGCACTCGGCCAGGCGTCTGTCTGTAACAAAGGTTGACCTGACTGACCCGACCAGTGTGAGACTACTGCTAGACCGGAATTTGTAAACAAATGGACAGTCGCCTTTAATGAAAAGACGGACAAGGTTCAGGTAAGTATATTATTAGGCACCATTCTGAGATGAAAGGTCCAGAGTGGCTGTAGGTAATATATCTGTATAAAACAGAAGATTGATTACCTGTATTATCTTCCACAGCGCAGTTGCAGAATCTTAGTTTCTGCATTTTGATTGCTGTAATTTGTTGCAAGAAAACCGCCTAGTTGCTCCATTCTACAGAGAGAACTAGTGCTTACTTCTCACACCCTCTAGCGGTGATCACAAGTCAGCAACCCTGAGCAGTCTACAGCATATAAGCTTTCAACACCTCGTCAGCAACTGAACATCATAACTCAACTTCACAACCAGGTTAACAAAAAAGCCTAGTCATCTCTTGGACTGTAGTCCCACTGAAGTAAATTATCCAGTTGGTAACTCTTACCTACTGGGACGCCCAGGAGAAGTCCAAGCACATAAGTCTACTTAAAACCAAGGCCAAAGTCGTAATTCACTTTTCCAAGAAACAGTCATAGGAATAAACTCTTGTCAGTGAGGACAATATCCTCTTATTCTTATCTAAACCAAAGACACTGACAGTATTATGAATCCTTGAATAAGTAATATCTTAATTGTCTTTTTTAAAATTTCCTAGTATTTCTTTACAAAGTACCTGATGTCGAGTGGTGGCAATTTGTTCAACTACGATAGTAGTTTTCGCCAGGACTAGCCTATGAGATATAAGGTAGAAGGTCTCTATAAACCAGCTCGTTAAGAAAGAGTAAAGACCTATTGGAGATAGGGACAAGAATAAGAGAATGCGAATGCTTTCCACTGGACAGTGTTTTCTAGTTACTTATGGAAAGAGTTCTTTTCCCACGACATTAGCTTCCGCTCTTAGATCCCGTAACAGAAAAAGCATCCCTCCTTATCTGAGTGTAGGACTTTACCTTTATGTAAATATTTAACACCGACGGCACAAGTGACACATTAACAAACTAGATAATGATCAAATGATTATTGGGTTTATTAATTAAATATCTACACATATAAGGTTAGTAATGGTTAGAACGTGATGATGGTAGAAGACGAGTCACACAAAACACACAGATCAGATATTAATATTGCAGTTAATTAAGTAGTAGTTAATTAAGAATGAGCTTGTGTAAAGTGAGATGATGATGATGTGATATATTACGTGTTACCAAAATGGCGAGTAAGCTACACAGTCCATGGGTCTCTAAATGCTTCTTCCGGATAGGATGATTCACATGTATGCATAGAATATCCCAAGTTATGTCGAGTGGGTATCTCTAACTTGAGGACGTTCTGATGAAAATTTTTGTCGTACTGAGAACGTTGACGATATACAATCATTCACTGTTTGAGTATATTTCTGTAGCGCTGATCAACAGTTAACAGTTGTCGTATGAATATGTCTGTTATCTAATCTCCGGAGGGTACTGGCCAGACTGGATATCTTCACGAAATAATATGTAGACTCATTATCTTGAGTATGTAATCGTGATTCATAAAATATACTTTAGAGTCTGCTTCATAGAATGCGCTTGAGAGTGTGTTGCACTTGGTATAAATAAGAGATTCAACTTTTGAGCTCTTTAGCTTGACTTCAGATAGTACGCTTCCGAAGGAGTTGAGCTTGATATGAGTAATCAATTGTGAGCTTTAGTTTGACAGTCATTTGAACTTGATTTAAATATGTATTGAACGTGTGCGCACGTGACGAAAAATGATGTGTCCACCTTCTTGATCGTGGGCGAAAAATATTTCTTTTTAGGTGAGGAACGAAGAATGTCCTATGGCAAATTCTGCTAGCCAAATGTCAGTTTGATAACTTATTTCTGGTTAGACGTCAGACACGTAGCGTGTACACTCAGACTTCTGATGGACTGAAGACAGACAAAAGTCTTTGTAAGTTTTCACACTTAATATCACTGGGTGACTTTCATTTATTCTACTTCTCACTATTGATCTCAATGAGTTCGATTCTAATGATGTCAAATATATTTTGCATGAGAGAGTGTGTGTATAGAAGACTATGATGATGATTCAACAAGCTAGATGAAGGAGAAGTATGAACTATTAATTACTTCCTATCAGCCTATCATCTTAGAGGAAAATCTTCTGATTTTATTAGTCATTTTTGAGAAGAATTAATTGAAAAACTATCTTTCGCACATTTAGCTGTGAGGTTAAGATGAATGAAGAATAATAAAAAAGTACTAATAATCTGTATAAGATCTCCTAATTCTTTATTCCCTTCGCAAAATCCTTTGGGAACATAATACATACAGGTATGAAATATTTTATCCACACTGAATTAATTGCAGTCTATGTTTTAGGGATCTCTTTCTGCACCACAGTGTTGAAAAAAAACTGGACTTTTCTCTCTAATAAACTGTGCGGTACATATATTCATAAGACGCCCATATGTTACCAAATCTTGCATGGGTCGTGAAACTCCGCCTCTCCCCAATAGATTAGAAGCAATCTGGTTGCTCCCCTGTCAGCGCGTGTCACGGGCTGAAATGAGTTGGGCAAATCAGCAACCAACTTTCATATGCGTTTCCTATCAGTCTTTGTCAGACTGCACGGTGTTTGCTGATTGGCCAGCTGGACAAACTCACCTGTTCGCTAACTGTCACAAAACTCGCTGTCCATTTTGGCCAGCATGCTAACAATTCCCTTTGTGGCGCCGCCTATTGTATTACATGGCGGTTTGTTTAAACAGCATGCAAAGACTTCTTCACCTGGCCAAGCTGGGAATCTCCCAACATAATCAACCTTTGTGTAAGGTGACTGCTCCATCGCATTTGTCCCAATGTGGTGGGTGATCCGTCGCTGGTATGGACAGCGGCCGAACAATAAAGAGACTAATCTTTTGTTTCAGCCGCGCTCGCTTCAAAGGTAACAACAGTCCAAATAAATTGTATCATTCCCAGGTGTTTGATTTTGATGAAACCAGATGTGTTTCCCCAGATTTGTCACAAGGCAATGTGGACTTCAAAAGAAAATGCAAGGTGGAGGTCTAAATGAAATCACGAGTAATAAAGACTACAGGTTAAATTCCAGTCGTGATTAAAGATACTAGAACAAAGATGATAGAGCAAATGTGGGATGACAGGGCAGAGCGTAGGGGGAAAAAACAAGAAAGATGTAGGAAAAGAGTGGGCGATAAGGCTTTGGCGCTCGTTTATCACACATGCCAACATTGATTTGATTTTCTACTGTTATCAATGTAATAATGTATATTCTGTAAGTCACCATCGTTCTGAGTTTGACTTCGTAGATTTTATGTTCTGTTCTGAAAAACATACTCAACCGTCCTTGTATTACTTGTTACTACTAGTTCTTCTTCAAAATTATTTAAGTTGTTATATCACAACACAAAGTAAGTACTAAATGCAATGTGTTACATCACCGCACACAAACTAAGTAAGTACTAAAGGCACACAAACAAAGTAAGTACTAAAGGATATGTGTTGCATCACCGCACACAAAGTCAGTGCTAAAGGCACACAAAGTAAGTACTAAAGGATATGTGTTACATCACTACACACAAACAAAGTAAGTACTAAAGGATATGTGTTACATCACCACATACAAAAAAGCAAGTACTTAATTATATGTGTTACATCACCACACACAAACAAATTACGTATTAAAGAATATATGTTACATCACCACTTACAACCAAAGTAAGTACTAAAGGATATGTGTTACATCACCACACACAAACAAAGAAAGTACTAAAGGATTTATTTATTACATCACCACACACAAAAAAGTAATTACTAAAGGATGTGTATTAAATCACCAAACACACAAAAGTCAGCACTAAATGATATGTATTACATCACAACACACAAAATAAGTACTAAAGGATATGTGTTACATCAACACACACAAACAAAGTAAGTACTAAAGAAAATGATATGTCAAAAAGGTCTTTCTGAGACATTCACATCGACCAAACATTAATAAATTAAAGAAATATTTTAAACTGTGACTATTTTGTGGAAAGTTTATTATCTTGGAAAATTATGTCTGTAGAGTTTATTTTTGTTTTACAAAATAACGTTTAAAATGTTTTGTATCTAATTACAATTTTAGAACAGAATGTTTAGAGTGCTTTCACTGCAAAATTACAGGTTTTAGGGCTCAGTTCACAAAAACCTCAAGCTCCAAACTACCAAATGGTAACTGGGTACTTGACTTTGCTCTTGGGTTAGGGAAGACAAAGGCAACAAGGGAAGAAACTGGTCACCCCACCACAAAAATCTAGACTAAGTATAGTAAAGTCTATAACACCCCCTGCACTGCAGCAGTGTCTGCTATGGGCTACCTGCCAGCACTTCATATTTTCACACATCTGAGATAATTGTTGAATCTTGTGACCATATTAGTTTGTAACTATGTAGCTGTCTTAATTTAAAAATTACCATAGCCGTAAAATGGTTATGTTTTAACAAAATTATCTCAGAAGCAGACATGTTTTTTGGTGTCATATTGTACATAATTCATTTTTGAAGAAAAAAAAACACCTTGATTATCATCTAATTAAAACTCTGTCAACTTCTTCCCAATTCAGCTAGTAGATCGCTGTTTCCTATTCATAATCTGCCCGAAATACCAGCCCGGCTACCCCTACCTTCAACACGTTGCACACCTCGGAATCGATCTTTACACCTTCATACAAATCTTATGTCTGGCTGGACTTTGGACTGTTAAGACTTTCAAAGCAACATCCATTGGTTTTCCTATTAGGCGAGTTGAAGCATGAAATTGATTCTATCAGCTTAAATGTGTTTTTAGGAACTCACTTTTGTCTGCCAACAAACTAAATGTAAGAATGAACAAAATGATCTGTGAAGAATATTGTGTCCAGATTGTTAAATAAATTTTCTGAATCTGACATGTATTTCCTCCCAGAATAATTAATCTTCTTTTCTGTACCACTGTGACGAGTAGGGTGTATGTGGGTGGATGTAGAAGATCAGACAACACTTATAAACCGCCCGTCTAGCTCACTGTCTAAGGAGTAATATACGAACTCCAACAACCATATCAATCTCCGTGAATATATAATATCACAAATAAGTCACAATGGGCGCAGGGCCATTACAATCATTGGACACATAACAAATCCCGAGTATTCTACAATCACTCTGATTCTCGGAATATCTACAGACACAAAGTAGGATACTTCATAGATCCACTGCACAACTCTGGCCCTCTACTCATGCACTACTATAGACATCCACCCTTCTCTTCTCTAAGCTCTTCGCTGTCTCCTGTCTACTGTCTACTCTCTACTGACTCAACTCTCTACTGACCCAACACACTACTGACTCAAGACACATCTCTCTCTGACTGACCCCTTTCATTTGTATTCACCAAACACGTGAAAACCTTTCACACTCCACTGAGCTTCATTCACGCATAACTATAGCTAACAGCTTGTCTTAACCTCTGCTCACAACATTGCTTGTAACTAAAATATTACAAGGCAAGCATTCCCAACTCACAATAATTCAATGACTAGTAAACTACCGCTAGAGCAAGGGAACATTCATACATGCGAAATACCCTCAAAACACTCCGTGACATCCACCCCTTTCCCACGTGAAAAACCGGAGTTTTTCACCAAGGAGACAGAGATGGGAGTCCTATACATCGTCAAACCCAAAATACATCATCAAAGTAAACACTATTTCCATTCAAAATACACCAACCCACAATAATAGCATACAAATTATTCTAGCGATAATCACATTCAATATCTCTAAAATTAAACAAAATTCATTTCCACATCAGAGAAATGCATGCATAATCTACCAACTTTATGTCAAGTCATCAAAATACACAAACAAAACTACATCAAGAATGCTCAATCAACATCAAAATCTGCTCGTCTGGTATCTTGTCCTACTAGTAACATCAAACTGTTGTAGGGTTAATGTACACCTGGTCAGCCAGCTGCTTGGTGACTTGGCAGACTGCAGAAAACTAGTTGCAACCACCTATGTCCAATGCCGAAGCATCAGCCCTGAGAAAGAAAATTTTGTCTAAATCAACAAAGGTTGACTACTTGCAAAAATATTCTCAAATTTTATCTAAGTCACCTTGACACTTACTTGTACAGATCACACTATTAGGCCTTCTCTTCTGAGTTAGTGATGATAGTTTTTGGGCTCTGTAATTTCAATATTATACTATCAGAGGCCCCTTCCGGCATCATATTCCTCATAGCCTTGGTCATACTCTTCAGGGTAGCTGCTCCATTTAGGCTGACGATACCCATGGCTACTACCACAGCTACAACAACAGCTATCCCTACCATAACCCCATCTACAACGTGCTCTACTGTAAAGAGGGTAACTATCTCTTCTGTCTTCCCAGCAGCAATCACCTCTGAAACTACCTCTGTATACTTCTCCAGCTCTTCGTTCACTATCGTTTGGTCTGTAGGAACTGTATCCCCTGCTTCTTCCTTGTCCTCTGTTTCTAAATCCAATACGACGTTCACTTTGAAAACTACCACAGTAACGATTACTACTCGTGAGGCTTCTTCTAAAGTGTCTGAAATCTCTTAGGTCATTGGTTTCTCTTCTGTAATGTTTCTCATGTAACATACGAGCACGACGATCCCCTCTGCGATATTTCTCAATCAGCTTTCTGCACTCTTCTTTCATCCGGTCTGTCTCAGCATATTTGACAGATCCATAACATTCACCTTCTTCTGGCAAAGTAAAGTTCACCTTCGTTTCATTTACTGCATTTTCTGGAGTATTCATCTGATGTTCACCCCATTCCTTTGCTGATGTAATATGCCTTCCAATAATAGTTTCTGGTTGACCAAACTGTTTTGGAAACGATGCAACCTCTTGTTGTGGTGAAATTAACCGGACGAGCCCCCAGATGTGACGAGTAGGGTGTATGTGGGTGGATGTAGAAGATCAGACAACACTTATACACCGCTCGTCTAGCTCACTGTCTAATGAGTAATACACCAACTCCAACAACCATATCAATCTCCGTGAATATATAACATCACAAATAAGTCACAATGGGCGCAGGGCCATTACAATCATTGGAGACATAACAAATCCCAAGTATTCTACAATCACTCTGATTCTCGGAATATCTACAGACACAAAATAGGATACTTCATAGATCCACTGCAACACTCTGGCCCTCTACTCACGCACTACTATAGACATCCACCCTTCTCTTCTCTACGCTCTTCGCTGCCTCCTGTCTACTGTCTACTATCTACTGACTCAATCTCTCTACTGACCCAACACACTACTGACTCAAGACACATCTCTCTCTGACTGACCCCTTTCATTCGTATTGACCAAACACGTGAAAACGTTCCACACTCCACTGAGCTTCATTCGCGCATAACTATAGCTAACAGCTTGTCTTAACCTCTGCTCACAACATTGCTTGTAACTAAAATATTACAAGGCAAGCATTCCCAACTCACAACAACTCAAATGACTAATAAACTCTCGCTGGAGCATGGGAACATTCATACATGCAACATACCCTCAAAACACTCCGTGACAACCACACAACTCAGCTCAATAAAAAGCTTTTCATCATCATCATGTGTCCTTTAGCAATACATTTCAGTTTTTTAAATAGTTGATAAACTTCTGTTGTGTTAATTATCATAAATTCAATTGTTTGACAACACTATGCACGTGGGTTAAATCATGCACTACAATACGTTGGGATAGCTTTTCAAGTTTATCAAGTCAGGTCCTTAACAAGTGTCCTCCAGACGTATCATGTTATCTAAGTGTGTTTACTTATCTTCAATAAGACACAATTCCTAACAACTGTCTTCTATACGATGCTACCAAGAATGAATACTTGTTCTCGTAGATAGATGTCCAATACATCTCACTGATCATAGACTAGTGGCACATAGTGTAGCAAGAAACTATTGCTTGTGTTAACATGAGAACTCAATTCTCTACTCCTGTTTCACTACATCATGACTACCACATAAGAAGAGACGTTTCGGGTTTCACCCTTCGTCAGCCACAGGTACAAATAGGCAACAAGGAAAAGAAATATAGACAGGTTAAAGAAATACATTATAGAACACTACAAATGCGTAATGTATAAATGTAATAAAATGTAACAACACAGGTGAAGAGCAATAATTGAGAAAGGAAAATACAAAAACCGAAAAAAATATAAAGACAAGCAATTCAACAATCAACTAAAATTAAAAGCAGAAAATAGAATAACAAAACAAGAAGCCCTGCTTTGACAATCTCGGCAAAAGATACGGTGAAGAGTTGAATACAATGGCGTCAGGAGTTACAAATAAACGTGACGTCATAAAAATACACAAATAGGACACGACACGAAACACAAACTTGTAAAAGAAAGATCGTGAAAAAGCGATGGATGAAATAAAGATGTCTAAAATAGGGGAAAGCCATTGAACAACAGAGTTAGGCAATATGATGTTGGACATTTTGACCATGAGGAGAAAGGCAACCCATTTCGAAAATGGGACGATTTTCTAGAGAAAACCGAGTACTGTCATCACAAAAGCAGGCGCGTAAACCGGTTAACATGGCATCAAGGGAACCGGAATAGCCTGTGCTATTGAAATGAAGGGCCACAAGATTAGGTGCCCAGTGATAAATGTCATCTAAGTGCTACGGAATCTATCTGCCAAACGTCTGCCAGTTTCACCAATAAAGGTAATGGTGCATCTTTTACAGATAATGGCATAAATAAGATTCCTAGATTCACATGTAAATGACTCTATGATAATAAAATTACTATTTGGAAATAAAACAGTCTAAGTCTGGAGCACGTGCGTACACGTACGGCACCTGGGGTGGTGACAGGACTGTGTACCAAAATATGGAGGGCTAGTATTCATCTAGCGGATGTGTACAAGAATGTCCTTGAAAGCATTATCCCTACGATATGCTACCACAGGGGGATCACGGAACAACTCACTGGTAACAGGATCAGAGTTGAGAATATGAAGATGACGAAATAAATTCTTTTCACCGCCAAACTGTGGGGTTAGACAGTTAGAACAAGTTTGAGTCTGTCAGATTTAGTAGAAGGTTTAGTAGTGAGTGTCATCTGACGAGTGATGTGGGTGATGCGATTAAGAGCATCTGATAAAACACGTTCTGGATAAAGACGTCGGCGGAAAAAAACTCGCTCATGGAAATCAACGTCATCCTGACAACCGACGTAAGCGTAGAAGTTGAGAAATGGGAACTGATTTTTACAACAAAGAGCGTGAGATGAAGTATAAAGAAGGAAACCATGAGCGTCAGTAGGCTTATAATAGACAGAAGTTGTAAGACCAGTAGGGCTTATCAGTGGCGTACCAATGGGGGTGCGATGGGGCGGTCCGCCCCGCGTGACAGCCAGGATGAGGGTGCCATTGGACACTATTATGATAGTCATCATCATCATAACCCTCCACTCCCAAAGGAGCATAGGCCTTCAACAAACACATGCCAAGTCCTCCTGTCACGTGCCATCATCTCAAGTTCTTTCCACGTTCTCCTCATCATTTTCACCTCTTTTTCCAGCTCTCTTCACCATGTGCTTCTTGGTCTACCTCTGCCTCTCTTGCCCTGGGGGTTCCAGAACAAGGACTGCCTTGTAATGCTGTCAACAGGTTTCCTTAGTGTGTGTCCTAATTATGATAGTACCTACTACTTAACATTACTTGTAAGCGTGTTTCGTTATGGGGGAAGGGAGCCAAAGATATGATCCGCCCCGGGTGCTAAATATTTTAGGGACACCTCTGGCTCTAACCACTGACCTTGTTGGCCCACCTGATGAATTGGAAAGACCTTGAGTTGATGGTACGCGATTGGAGGACTCAGCATTCTACTTCATTTTCTGCGATCAATTTGTTGTCATGCGAAATCTTACGGCCTGTCATCAAGATGAAATCTAGTTTTTTTCCATGTCAGCCCCATAGCTTTTGCCTGAGCTCGGAACCCTCTGGCCATGTAATTTCATTTTCTGGCAATTTCAAATTCACAAGAGTATTTTACGTCTAGGGATTAAAAACATTCAGTCATTTGACGCTCTGGTGCCGTAGTAGCGTATTGGTCAAGAAAATATGGGCCTAACACCATATTCCCAATATACCTCAATAGGCGTGAAATGTGATACTTTTTTACCTTTTACTTGACTCTGGGAATAAATTTGAAGCGTTTTTTGCTTTAAGAAAAGTATTGAAGCTGAAGAATTGAAGGCTTATTTTTAAAGCTCTAATGGAGCAACCCTACCGCCCACCTCGTGAGGATTTGTTATGCATCTTGGCGACTTTCTTGCCAAATTTAGTTGTTACACGGCCCTATTCGCAGTTACCAATTGCCAAATAGGGCCTCTATAGCCTCCTATAGCTTGTCTAAATCCGGTCCTGACTACAAGCAGAATACAATTTTTGAACAAAATAATGAGAAACTGCGAGAAGATACGCTAGTTTAAAAAAAAAATTTAGTGTGGCAACAAAAGTGACACATATATTAAGAGTTAAGAAAGAATGAAAACAGAAAATTGTGGAAGAATAAAAACAGAAGAGTAAGAAAGAATAAAAACAGAAGAGTAAAAAAGAATGAAGCCAGAAGAGTAAGAAAGTATGAAAACGGAATAGTAAGAAAGAATTAAAACTGAAGAATATGAAAGTTTTAAAACAGAAAAGTAAGAAAGAATGAAACAAGTGTTGTTCAATATCACTTTAGTGTATGGTTCCCACGGAACAGTCAATAACTGGTCACCCTATGCCTCTTATTACATGATCAAGTAGAAGAAATGACGTGCAGACAGGAGCACAACATGTATTATATTGAATCAATGGAGTGATTAGCATAAGGGAAATTATATAAAGGGAGATAATTCATTACCTTACAATGTGTGAAAAAATAAATAGTTTTAAAAATTTCTTTTACTTCATTCTTTTTTAAACACATAGATTTCATCTCACAATAAAATTTGTGTTATTAACATTGTTACGAATGCTTCATTTGTTTATGTATTTTTATAAAATCTTTTAAATATTAAAAATATATACAATTTGTAAATACTTTAATGTTTTTACAGTAGCTTCTAAATGTGTTACCGTGTAAATATTAATAAAGTGTATGTGATCATATTCTCTTGTGAGAAACTTTATCTAGAGGGGAAACGGCATCTGCCGTTCCCCGAAAATCAATGGACACGAAAGGTTACATAAAAGCTTTTTTTTCTTCTTCCTAATATTTCACCCGCTCTCTCTTCTTTCTCACCAGTAGACAGAGAAATAATAAGAGATTACAAAGTTACTTCATAACAAATATGGATGAAGATCCTAAAACATCGCATTAACTAAATTAAATTAAATTTATTACAGAAAAAAATTAGGTGCATTGCAACTATAACAAATACATCCAATGTCACACAAATTAATGTTCACTCCCAAAAATGTAAACAATTTCTAATTTCTTACAACCAATATTTCAGATCTTGGATAAAAACCATATAAGTTTATAAACTAATAAAACGGTATTGAATCAGTATTACAAATTATAGTTCACATGAGACAAGGGACGTTTCGGGTTTTACCCTTCGTCAGCCACAAACAGGTGACAAAGACAAAAATTACATATAGGTACTACAAAACTATACGATGATGAGAAACATGCAACAAATGGGCGATACAAGCAGATGGAAAAAGTAAGCAATAACAATCCAAGAAAACCGTAAAATCTAAAAGAAATACTGAAACAAGAAAGTAAATAATCCAACGAAACGAAAAAAAGAAGAATAAACAAAACTGTGGAACTAGTTAAAGTTAGCTTAGCTCGATGCAAAAAATCCGTGGAAGAAAGCGGTAGTCTCTTGTCACAGAATTCACAAGGAAGTGACGTACGATAGCGACAAAACAAGAGATATAAAAAGATACGAAACGAACCAAAGCAAAAACACAAGAAGATAGATCATAAAGACAACGAATAAAGGATGAAAAAGAGAAAAGCTACCAGAATTTATGCAAAATGATGTTGTATATTTAAACCACCGGGAGCTAGAACGCCCATTTTAAAAATAAGGCGGTTCTCCAACGAAAAGCGAGTCTTGTCATTACCGGCACATGAACGCAGGGCAGTGACATGTATATCAGAATTACCTGAATGGTCAGGTCTATTGAAATGAAGGGCCACCGGTAAATGTTTGTCCTGATAGATATCATTCAAGTGCTCACGAAACCTGTCTGCCAAACGCCTACCAGTTTCACCAATATAGGTCATGCCACATTTCTTGCAGATGATAGCATAAATCAGGTTTCTGGATTCGCACGTAAAAGACTCTCTAACTACTTCAATTTGCTTCTGGGAAATCACCACTTAATATTTTACTGTGTCTACTAGGACAACTTATGACGAATGGCAAAAATGCGCGTCTGAGCGCCGATAATATATTCATCTATGGCCAATCACCGCCTTTTCTTTTTTCAAATTCAAACATCCTACCAAAAAGTCAATTCAGTCATACCTCAGTCAAGTATGCATATTTGTCTGTTGGTCCGTCTGTCTCTACTTGCGTTTCACAAAAAACATTACTCTGGTGGACACTTGTTCTATGTGGGGAGAGGCGGTAGCCCTGCCATCAATTGATTCAAAACATGTAGCAGAGGCACTACTTACAATATTTACCCGATTAGGATTCCCGCATCAAATCTTGACGGATAATGGTTCTCAGTTCAAGGGGAAACTAACGGAAGAAGTTTTTAAGCTATTTCAAGCCAGACACTTTCATTGTAGTCCGTACCATCCGCAAGGGAACGGCCAGGTAGAGAGGTTCAATGGGACTCTCATTTCTATCCTGAGAAAGCTGGCACACGAAAAACCGGATCTGTGGGATCAATTCCTGCCCGCCGCATTGTTTGCGTATCGGGAGGTACCACATAGTTCAACCGGGATGGCTCCCTCAACTCTGCTATTTGGGAGGCCAATAAAAGGTCCATTAGAAGCCTTATTAAGGACCTGGACAGATGAGAAGGCGGAAGAGACTGTTACCTCATCTTATCAATACGTGAACGAACTGACCACTCGTTTGAAAGCTGGATGGAAACTGGCAAATGATAATTTGAAACAAGCCAGGAAGAAACATGCAGCATATTTTAATAGGAAGGCAAAGGACAGAGAACTAGCTGTGGGAGAGAAGGTGCTGCTTCTACTACCCGGCAGCCAGAATAAATTACAAATTGGATGGCAAGGTCCATATACGGTTCTAGAGAAGGTGTCTAGAACAAACTATAAAATTGACAAAAAGGGGAAGGAGAAAGTTTATCACGTAAACCTGTTAAAGAAGTATCTGGACAGACCACTCCAGGAAAGCACCCCCTTACTGACCTTAGCTATCGCAACTCAAATGCAAAAGGAACCACTCACCTCACATGAATACCCATTACATCCTTGTGAAACAGCAGCACAGGTAAAAGTCAGTAAGCACCTGACTAAAAACCAGAGGGAGAGAGTTCAACAGGTTCTGGAGGAACATACAGATGTATTAACAGATAAACCAGGCAATACAAATTTGCTACAGTATGACATGAAACTGGTAGACTCAAACCCAATCTGTATGAGAGCCTATTCTATTCCGTTCGCGAAGGAGACGGCATTGAAGGAAGAAATAGATTATTTGTTGAAGGAGGGGATTATTTCACACAGTGAATCATCTTTTAGCTCTAGTGTCGTTTTGTTGAGAAAACCGTCTGGGGAACACAGACTGTGCATAGATTACAGGAAACTGAATGCTGTCACAGAAGGACAAGTGGATCCATTACCAGACACAAAACAGTTATTTGCCAGACTGAACAAGGCAAAATACTTTTCAAAGGTGGATCTTAGTAAAGGCTATTACCAGATTCCAGTGAAGCCTGAAGTGAGACCTTATTTGGCTTTTAGCACTTCGGATGGACATTATGAATTCAACATGCTACCATTCGGACTGAAAAATGCTCCGAGTGTATTTTCAAGGATGATGCGCAAATTGTTGGATCCCCTGAATAACCCATGTATCACGAATTTCATGGATGATATTCTCGTCGCCACAGAGACATTTGAAGAACACATTGAAGCTCTAGAAATGTTATTTAATAGGCTTAGGGAGGCGAACTTAACTGCTAGGCCAACAAAATGTTGTATTGGATGCAAAGAGTTGGGATTCTTGGGACACACTGTATATCAGGGTAACATGACCCCTGATCCCAAGAACTTGGAAAAACTGCAGAGAGCACCTAGACCACAAACAAAAAAGGACGTGCGATCATTCGTGTCGTTATGCGGATTTTATCAAAAATATATCAAAGATTTTAACTCTATTTGTGCTCCTCTGACTGATCTGACTCGCAAGGGACTTCCAGATAAAATTATTTGGACTGCGCAAAGTGAATTAGCGTTCCAAGACTTAAAGGAAAAACTCACTAGCAAGCCTATTCTCAAACTGCCTGATTTGACACAGGACTTTGTCTTAAGAACTGATGCAAGTAATGTAGGACTCGGAGCGGCTTTGTTGCAAAGAACATCTTCACCTGATGGGGAACTGAAACCAGTCGCTTATGCAAGCCGCAAATTGAATGTCGGTGCAGATTTCCTCAGTCGGCACCCCTGTGATCAAAATTAAAGTAATGGCAGGCGTGAGGAGAGATTTTATCTATGTGTATCACTGGGTTTAGAACTTGCCGTAGGCATGTTTTCAAGTGGGGAGATGTGTCATAAAATTAACAGTGATACAACGTAAAAATATCTCCAAAGGATAAAATGTAGGGATAAAAAGAATGCGTAAGTTACTAGAAGGCATGATCGCCCACGCCGCGGGTCATCACCCGCCATGGAAATTAAATTGCTAGAACGTTTACCCATGGAACGGAATGAGAACGAAGATCAAAAGGAAAAATCTGACTGAACATGTGCTTGAAACTAACAAGGCTAAAAAGATGCAATTGGGGGGGGGGGGGGGGGGGGGGGGGGAGAAAAAGTCACGTCCCCAAGTTGACACAAGGTAAAGAAATCGACAAAAGGGACCATAGTTATTATACGAAACAGTCATTTCTTGGACGCTTTTGCGATATTTTGTCCTTTATTTGAATTCAGCGGCAAACGCAGTACAGAAGATTCTAGAAAATATTTCGAAAAACCAACTAACCTTGAAAAGTAACTTTTTCTTAATAATGATGTTAGGAATATAAAACCTAGCTGGCCGGATGGCCCATCTCGAGCAGTGAAATGATATGCTTTCATTTATACAGTCGGATAGATAATAAGAAAGATATTGACAAAAGACTGTGTTGTTCATATCAACGAACGACTGCATTGAAACAATAATGTCACTAATTTTCAAAAAAATTGTGGCCTTGAAGACTCAAGAGCTAAAATCTAGTTAGAATGAAAGAGAGAGGGTGTTAAGGAGAATTGTGGCTAAAAATAACTTTACAGGCAAAATTGTGTAGGGGAGGGCAGAGTTGGTTCAAAAAACAAGTGTGTTTTTTGTGAAACGCAAGTAGAGACAGACGGACCAACAGACAAATATGCATACTTGACTGAGGTATGACTGAATTGACTTTTTTGTAGGATGTTTGAATTTGAAAAAAGAAAAGGCGGTGATTGGCCATAGATGAATATATTATCGGCGCTCAGACGCGCATTTTTGCCATTCGTCATAAGTTGTCCTAGTAGACACAGTAAAATATTAAGTGGTGATTTCCCAGAAGCAAATTGAAGTAGTTAGAGGGACGCCATCCTAAAGCCAGCAGCTCAGCTGAGTTTTGCTAGCATATACTGTGTTCTATGTTCATAATTCTGGTAAGACTGAAATTATTTCTTTGTACATTTTAATATTTGTTTAAGGTTTCGAGTGATTTGATACTGCCATATCAAAATCTATCCCTTACAACAAGTAAGGATTCGCTCTAGACCCCCCGCCCTAGTTCAGGGTCTAGAGACAAATAAAATACATAAACTCCAGCAAGGATTATGAAGGACAGATCAAGTGTTGAGATCAGTGGAACATATCACCTATCCTATTCTATGGCAGGAAGCTAATAAACATATTTCGGATTATGTAGTCTGGGAGAACTTATCCTATGTGAAACCAACTTGGTAGGATGTGCTGTATGGTCAGAGAGATCTGACCCGTCTATATGGTGTTGTTGTTGTGTAGTGTTGTGTCCAGAAATGGTTTAGAGGATGGAATTCTGACACATGACTAATACTTTGATTGCAGAACTGTGAGTTTTTATTTGGCACCAATGTGGTGTCAAATGAGGTGTTGAATATTACAAGAGGGACCCGTGCAGTAACATTTTGTCAGAGCAGCCTGTTATAGCCCCCAAGCACGGAGAGGTGGGGCCACCAGACTTCTGATATAGCCCCAAGCACGGAGAGGTGGGGCCACCAGACTTCTGATATTGCCCCCAAGCACGGAGAGGTGGGGCCACCTGATTCCAGTACCAGACTTACTCCTTCAAGTTACGTGAGAGTCTGGCCTGCTGAATACTCACCAACTTGATTCTAACACACCAATTATAATACCCTCAATAAATGGGCAATGTGTAGTCGCTATAGATCGGGAGTGATGAGGCCACCCCAACAGCACATCCATAAATAGTTCTTCCCCATAAAGTACAACTATAAACAGTAGTAATATTAACTAGTCTTGTAACATACCTATGTACACGCTTTTCATTTATTATGCCATATATTCATGCATATCATTAATACTTTCAAAACCTTTCATATGTTCTGACCAAAATAAAACCTTGGTTCAGAACAAATAAATTTAAAGAAAATTTACTATCAAAATTTTACACAGCTTGAGTTAGTTCAGTGTGTTTTAAATTTTATTAATATTATTAGACTTAGTAAATATCTGTGTGTGTGTGTTTGTATATATTAATACAACACCTTACATTCAGCACCCTAGATTTTTTAACGTAGCCACATTCATTAGTAAAAAAAGATAGGTGTGAGGTCGTAGTGGTAGCAAGAAGGGCCTTCTGAAAATTCACAGCTATTTTTATATCAGGAGCCTTCACAGCTGACCTCATGCATCACACTAAGTAATATCACCATCATACATACCATCAAATCCACTACAGAGTGTTTCTTTTGGTCTTCCTTTTTTCCTCTTACCCTCAGGAACCCAAGTGAGCGCCTGTAGTGGTATTCTGTTGTTTTGCATTCGTAGGACATGACCGATATATGACCATCGTCTTTTCCTTATATAGTCGGAGACCTATTTCTGCCTAGATTCTTCTCTTATTTGTCGATTAGTCTTGAATTCTTTCCAACTGATGTTCATGAGTTCTCTAAGACATTTGTTCTCGAATGTATTCAGCTTGTTCTCCAATGATTTTGTTATTTTCCAACACTCACAGCCGTATGTTAAGAGGGAACGCTGCCTTCTGATATATCTCGTACTGCTTGTGACTTAGCCTTTACTATATACAAGAAAACACGCTGTACATGTCACATTAATTTTCTCAAGAACTGTCTCCATGCTAGAGTTATTCCCAAAGGGTTTGTCTCTAGCTTCCATCTATCGGTGGGACTTCCTCATCTTGCCGACCAGCATCGCTTACAACAAGTTGAGAAGAAATGTTCCTTCCAACGTATGAGGTGCGTCATTGCTATACATAAACGCCAGCTGACTGAGTTTGAACTTTCGAAATCCAACCTTACACAACAGCTACGTCTACTGACTTCTTTGTGCCCGGCAGCGTTCCCTCTTATTCGCACTATAATCCATGACACGAATAGGGAGCTGTATACTCGTTTGTGCACGCATAAAAAAGAGAAATTGCACCGCCTCCGTCCGCAACCTCCTTTAGGGTCCTCTATTCAGTCTTCTACCCAAGCTAAAGTTATTTGCATTCCTCCAGATTTGCATCTGTCTCCTGATGAATTGTCTGTCCTGAGCAAAGGTCTTAAGTTTGTTCCTCTTCGTTCTAATTTTGACCAATATTCTCTGCTTCAGGATGTTCACAGCTTCCATCGCCGCATGCGTCTCAAATTTTACCATCGTAATGGTAATGATTCTACCAGGGTTTCCGATACTGATGATATCTTTCGTCGTTTCGGCAAACGTAAACTAGACTGGACTCCAGCTCCAGGAGCTTCTCGTGCTCTGGATTTATATATTGCCAATACTTTACATGACATTGACCAGCTCAATCTACGCCGTATCCGTCGATCTAACCACACGTCTTCTGAATGGCGGGCATTGTCACGCCTTAAAAACCGTGATGATATTGTTATCAAGCCGGCAGACAAAGGTGGTGCTGTGGTGGTTTGGGGTAAGGACTTATACATTCACGAAGGAGTTACACAGCTAGGTAACACCACCTTTTACTCACCTTGTTCTGGTGATGCTACAGTCCGGAATAATCTTACTGTTTATGAGACTATCCGGGGCCTTGTCCATGATGATCATCTCCCTTCTGGTGCTTTATCTCTCCATATTTTTGATAGTAGTCTTGGTAAGCCTTCCTTCTACATGCTTCCTAAGGTGCATAAAATTGCTAACCCTGGTAGGCCTATTGTTTCAGCCTGCTCTTGTCCCACTGAACGTATTTCTGAATTCCTTGATAGTATTTTCCAGCCTTTGTTCGCCAATCTGCCTTCTTATTTGAAAGACACTACTCATGCTATCACTACCTTTGATTCTATCAGATTCACGCCTGATCGTACTTATCGTCTTTTCCTTCTAGATGTTTGTTCCCTTTATACTTCTATTCCACATGCTGATGGTCTTAAGGCACTCCAATTTTTTCTCGACCAGCGTACTGATCTTACTATAAATACAGGTCCGCTTCTTCGCCTTGCTGAGTTGGTTCTTAATCTCAACTCTTTTGAGTTTAATGGCCAATTCTTCAACCAAATCAGTGGCGTTGCTATGGGTACTAAGATGGGCCCTAGTTACGCTTGCCTTTTTATGGGCCACTTTGAATATTTGGTCTTTCAAAATTAGGATGGGCCAATACCCGAGTTTTACCGCCACTACATTGATGATGGTATTGGCATTACTGACATGTCTGAGGTAGACCGCCGTCGATTTATCGACTATGTTGGTAATTTCAATCCTGCCATCAAATTCACTTCTGAAATTTCTACGACCTCAGTGAACTTCCTTGACATCACTGTGACTATTAGCCCTATTGGTCTTAAAACGTCTGTCTATTATAAGGCTACTGACGCCCATGGTTTCCTTCTTTATACTTCATCGCATCCTCTTAGCTGTAAAAATTCCATTCCCTTTTCTCATCTTCTTCGCTTGCGTCGGTTATGTCACGATGACGATGATTTTCATCAGCGAGCTCAAGAGATGCTTGAGTTCTTTCGCCGACGTCTTTATCCAGAACATGTGTTATCTGATGCCCTTAATCGTATCACACGCGTACACCACTCGTCAGACGGCACTCACTACTAAACCTTGCTGAAACTGGTAGGCGTTTGGCAGACAGGTTTCGTGAGCACTTGAATGACATCTATCAGGACAAACATTTACCGGTGGCCCTTCATTTCAATAGACCTGACCATTCAGGTAATTCTGATATACATGTCACTGCCCTGCGTTCATGTGCCGGTAATGACAAGACTCGCTTTTCGTTGGAGAACCGCCTTATTTTTAAAATGGGCGTTCTATCTCCCGGTGGTTTAAATATACAACATAATTTTGCATAAATTCTGGTAGCTTTTCTCTTTTTCATCCTTTATTCGTTGTCTTTATGATCTATCTTCTTGTGTTTTTGCTTTGGTTCGTTTCGTATCTTTTTATATCTCTTGTTTTGTCGCTATCGTACGTCACTTCCTTGTGAATTCTGTGACAAGAGACTACCGCTTTCTTCCACGGATTTTTTGCATCGAGCTAAGCTAACTTTAACTAGTTCCACAGTTTTGTTTATTCTTCTTTTTTTCGTTTCGTTGGATTATTTACTTTCTTGTTTCAGTATTTCTTTTAGATTTTACGGTTTTCTTGGATTGTTATTGCTTACTTTTTCCATCTGCTTGTATCGCCCATTTGTTGCATGTTTCTCATCATCGTATAGTTTTGTAGTACCTATATGTAATTTTTGTCTTTGTCACGTGTTTGTGGCTGACGAAGGGTAAAACCCGAAACGTCCCTTGTGTCATGTGAACTGTAATTTGTAAAACTGATTCAATACCGTTTTATTAGTTTATAAACTTATATTCCTTACCAGTTTTACTGCAGCCGCTTAATTTATTTACTTATACTATAAAAACCATATACAAAACACCGGAAAGCAAATTGCTGATAAATCACAATATATCTGAAAAAATCTCTCTCACTCGATCAGTCAGACAAGGTTGTCCAATGTCTCCTTTACTTTATGTACTAGTGTTGGAACCTTTATTAGAGAGCATCAGAAAAAATTCAAGTATTAAAGGTGTCCATGTACCAGGTATAGGTGAAAGGAAACTAATAGCATACGCTGATGACACAATCTTCTTCCCCTCAAGCAGATTATCAATAATAAATATCCTAGATACCTTCGATAAATTTAGCAAAACTAGCGGTTCAAAGATCAACATTAAAAAATCACAAATAATGGGCATGGGACATTGGGCAAACAAAACAGACTTTCCCCTGCAGCTAGCATAAACTAGCAATATTAAAATATATGGAATAAATTTCATGGCTATACCATATAAAACAAACAAAGAAATGTGGAAAAATATAATCTTAAAAACTGAAAATAAATTAGAATGTTACAAATATAAAAACGCTACAATCTTTGGTAGGTGCATTATAGTAAACACGTATGTTATCCCTAAGCTACTATATATATGCAATATTTTTAACCCTCCAAAAAGAACTATAATAAAAATACATTCTGTAATCAGACATTTCATCTTCCGCCACACAATACATAACATAAAACACAAAACGTTAATACAGGATAAAGCGAGAGGAGGAATATCCCTACAAGATATATCTACCAAAATTCAAGTTATGAGGATCAAATTTATAAGTAAAATAATAAACGAACCACAGGGATAGGTAATTCCCTTAGCACATTACTATGTTGGACTATCATTATTAAAATTATGTAAGTTTAACAATACAGCACCGCACCATTCCGGAGTCTTACCAAATTTCTATTAACAATGCGTCGCATGCATAAAAGGAAATGAAACAATAATACACCGAACAACCAAAGAGATATATCAAGATTTAGTGTTAGCACAGGAACCTCCGCTTTACCAAAGAATAAAAAGAAGATATAAATATGGTATATCAGACTACTCGCAGGTTTTCTTTCAGTTACATAAAACAAACACATCACCAAGGGTGAAAGAAATAACTTATAGATTATTATTTAATTCAACACCAATCATGTATAGAGAAAAGAAAAAAATCACAGTACGAATAAAATGTAAACTCTGTAGACTAAACGTCTTGGAGACAGAAGAACATATTTTCTATTCTTGCGATACAGTGACACAAACTTTGAACACTTTGAAACAGACCTTACAAAAACATACACCATCAGAAGTAGATATGTATAAAGCAGTTATGCTCAGCATCATTCCAAAGATGACTCCAAACACTGAAATACATTTACAAACGCTTTTAGCAGAATATAGACACCTGGTATGGATTTGTAGGAATAAAGCCCTCTATGAGCAAAGGGTCTTTAATGCAAAACTTTTTCTATATATATTCACACAGAAAACAAAGCATTTAACCCAGCTGACATAAAATTCAGAATAGACAAACATCATGTATGTTTATATTTACTACAACATTATTTTATGGAAAATGTATGAGTATGATCTGTGTCTACATGGAAAAAATTTCCACTTCCAAAAGGAAAAAAAAAACATACTGTGTCATTGTATTTGCATTGAAACTTCCTTATGGAGAAGCGAAAAACAAACATGTTTTATAAAGTCAAACGGAATACGAATAAATATTGGCAGAAATAAAAATAAATAATAAAAAAATAATAATAAAAATGTATTTAAGAAATTGAAGAGTGAAAGGTTATATGCAATTTAACAATGTACGGTACTTCCCATGTATTTCATTTTGTAAAATGTACATGATTTTTTAAATAGTAAGAGAAGTGCAAAAAAAGGTTAAAAAAAAGGAGAAAAAAAATAAGTTGGCCTGAAAAAAAGGGGGGGAGGGGAGGGGGGGGGGGGGACGGCATCTGCAGTTCCCCGAAAATCAATGGACACGAAAGGTTACATACATGCTTTTTTTTCCTTCTTCTTAATTTTCACCCGCTCTCTCTTCTTTCTCACCAGTAGACAGAGAAATTGTAAGAGATTACAAAGTTACTTTATAACAAATATGGATGAAGTTCCTAAAACATCGCATTAACTAATAATGTTTCACCCTTATCCGAGAAGTCTAGACATCCGATCTCACCACCCATGAGACCAGGGGGAACGTTTGTTTTCCAACAATGTAATTCCCGCGGTAAGAATGCTCTTCTCATATTATGTCATTACTTGTGTGGTGGGTTGATATTAATTATGTATATATATATATGTGTAGCAGATGTGAAGTCAGCTATGCAAGCCCCTGAGGAAGTTTAATTTCTAAATATATGTCAGGGAACCTGTCTTGCTTTCACCAATGACTACCACCCGCTATGTATATTATCCCAAATTATATGTCCTGATGTATGGGTGTTGTGTAGATAGATGTCTAGGGTATATGCAATGTATGTGAAGAAAATAACAACAACCACACTTTAAGGTTAATAAACAAGTAAGTAAACAACTCACTATTGAATTTTGGTCTGTGTGATGAATTTACCGTGATACAACGTTAAAATATCTCCACATATAAGGATAAAATGTAGGGATAAAATTAATGCGTAAGATACTAGGAGACATGCTCGCCCATGCCCGCATTTCCTACCGCCATTTAAACTAACTAGTTAGACGTGCAGACGAAACGGCTTACCCTTTTGTAGACGGGAGGGAAACGGAGATCTAAAAAGGAAAAATATGACTGAACACGTGTTTGAATCTAGAAAGGCTAAAAGACGCAATTGGTAGTAAAAGAAAAAAAATTCACGTCACTAGTTGACACAATGTAAGGAAATGGACAAAAAAAAAGACCTTAGCTCTTATTCGAAACAGTCATTTCTTGGACGTTTTTACGATACTTGGTTGTTTTATTTGAATTCAGCGGCAAACGCCGTAGAGAAGGTTCGCGAACAAATTAAAAAAAACTAAACTTGAGATAAAATATGTTTTTTTCTTAATAATAGAGTTATGAATATAAAACCTAGCTAGTTTGATAGCCCATCTTAAGCAGAGAACTAATATACTTTAAATTATACAGACGGATAGATAACAAGGAAGATATTGACAAAAGACTGTGTTGTTCATATCAGACTAGCGACTGTACTGTTCATACTTTCACTAAAGTTTCAAATGTTCGTCCTTGAGACACGCAAATGCAAAAATCAAGCTGTAATGAAAGAGAGGGGGAAGGTGGAGAATTGTGGCTAAAAATAACTTAGGAGGCAGATTTGTGTAGGGTATTGCATGAAGTTGGTCCAAGAACCAAGCGTGTTTTTTATGAAAAAACAAGTAGAGACAGACGGACCAACAGACAATAATACATACTTGACTGAGATCTGACTGAAATTTGACTTTTGGTTGTAGATTTGAAAAGTTAGGGGGGGGGGAAGTCTGTGATTGGACAAATGTAATCATATTAGCGGGACAGAGATGCGCATTTTTGCCATTTGATACAATTCTGTCCAGGGACACAGTCGGTTATTGCCTGTGGTGTTTTCCCCAGAAGATATTACATACATTTAGTGGGACGCCATCATATAGCGAGCAGGTCAGCTGAGTTTTGCTAGCAATTAACTGTGTTCTCAATTCTGAATTCTGGTAAGAATGAAAGCATTTATTTTGTATATTTTAATATTTCGAGTGATTGATACTGCCATATCATATAAAATGATTACGACAAGTAAGTGATCGCTCTAGGTCCCCAGCCCAAGTTCAGGGTCTAGAGACAAACAAAATATATGGACGCCTAACTAAGACTATGGAAGGCGGATCTATTATTGAGATCAGTGGGAACATATCACCTATCTTATTGAATAAAAGGAAACTATTGAACATATCTCAGATGCAATGCAGTCTTGGGGAACTGATACTATATGAAAACAACTGGGTAAGATGTGCTGTGTGGTCAGAGAGATCTGACCCATTCTGTGTAATGTTGATGTGTTGTGCTATGTGTAAGAGTGGTGCAGTAAATAGAGTACTGACACATAGCACAAATTTTGTTTCAGAATTGTGAGTTTCTGTTGTGGCACTAGGGTTGTGCCACATAAGTAATCAAGATTATACAAGCAGATGTGTGTGCCGCCTAACAGTTGTGTCGGTGCAGTCTAGCATTGTATTCTAGCTACCGAGAGGAGTGGGCCACCGAAATCCAGCATCAGATCTTCACTGACAAGATGAGTGTATAAGTGGCCTGCTGAGGATTCATCAGAACGCTTAAATATTTATAAATATTTCCCCATCACAATATACTGAATTTTGGGAAATAGAACATTTTCTAAAGTTTATAAGACAATGGACAAAGCTAGTTCTAGTCACAGAGTGGGTGTGATGACACCACCCCAACAGCACATCCAGTAATAGTTCTCTCAGAGACATTATAAACATAATTAATATTAACCAGTCTTATAAAATACCTATGTACACACATTCCATTTTATTATGCCATATATTTATGCATTCCATTTATAACTCCATAACATTTCATATGTTCTGACCAAAATAAAACCTTGGTTCAGAACAAATAAATTTAGAAAAAATTTTAATATTGAAACTAAAACAGTCTGAGTTAGTTCAGTGTGTTATAGAATTTTATTAATATTATTAGACTTATTAATTATCTGTGTGTGTTTGTATATTCTACTAAAACACATTACATTTCAGTACCCTAGACTTTTTAACGTAGCCACATTCATAATAGTAAAAGAGATATGTTTGAGGTCGTAAGTGGTAGTAAGAAGGGCCTTCTGTAATTCACATAAACATTTATCTCAGGAGCTGCATACTTACACTAGGTAACAGCTGACCTCATACCATTCAAAAACCACTACAGGAACAATTTTTTTACATGTCTATAAAAGATTCATAACTAGGTAACATAGCATGTTATTTTACAGCACACTAGGTAACACAACAACCATACAGTACCATCAAAAACCACTACAGTCTGAACAATTTTTTACAAATGTATTAATTATAATTGAGTTGATTCATAAAAGATTAAACGTCAAGATATATTTACACACATACCAGTTTAACTACTAAAGTCTATTATTTCCTGAACTAGGAAGTGTTCTTAGTGTAGTACTCTCCTCCAAACTTAAGCACATTTTTGGGGGAATCAATAATGTCATCATATTTTATAATCTTGTTGATATAATCGGTGATGGAGGATCAGTCAGTGAATTAACAAGGCCCCAAAACACAAGGGCTTATCTTTAGATATGTGTAGAAAATTCTGCGATGTCCTGGTTATAAGTCTGCATGCACACAGCACTGCACAGCTTTCAGGATTCGAGATAAGGTAAGGCACTAAATTCATATGGCCTCAAACAGGTACTTTTGTTGAACACAAACGTGACTGGCTCACTTCAGTTTCTCATCCAGAAACTCTGGAAGTAGAGGATTAATTTCCCTCAAAATAATATTCTGACCTATCTCCGTTCTTAACAGGTTTACATGTATCAACAGATCAAAAATCAGAAAATAATACATAAATAATTATTGTCCCCATCTGGTAGAGTGCTCTATTCATCATTAAGTATCTCAAACATATGTTTTTACACCTTCCTAGTCATAATACAATATTATAATTTCGTAAATACATTCAGGTAATAACCTGTATTACATAAAGATGGCCAGTGATTTTCTGGCTATAACTCAAACATTATTCATTAAAATCTTTTCCCTTATTAATTTCTTTTTTTCCCAACTTTTAAGTAAAACTGTAAGGATTTTATTAAGTTCTTTCCCAACAATGTCAGAAAGCCTGTCTGGCTTTTCTACAAGGGACAATATCTTTCTTAGCAACTCGGTGAAATAACACAAAGTTTGATGTTGGCTTCCCTCTTTATATATATATATATATATTCTTTTATCTCCCAAAGTACAAGTAAAGCTGTAGGGCTTTTACATGAAGCTATAAGATTATCTAACCCCATTTAATGATTTTACGTAACATGTTGAAGTGGCACTTGTACAACTGGGACTCTACCCTTCAAATATTCATTCTTAGTCAATATGGCAAACACATTTTCAAATACAATAATAATTATATAAATGTTGGTCTTACCGCAATATCGAATTTTTTTCCACTATGTAAGTTAATTACAGGCCATAAATGGTCACACAGAATCTCCTGCTGACTATCAGAACAGCGAAGGTATATCAGCACAACTTGTCTGTATACGTCAATAACTACACAAGTGAACTTATAATTTGAAAGTGGCGAGGAACGCTTGTCTCTCTGTGTATTTATTCCCACTTCTTAGTTATTCTAAGCAACCAATCAGGGGACTTCCGTTCCTACGCGTCTTTTTCAAAAAGTTAACCTAAAATCAGGAGACATCCCTTAATATGGCCAGCATCAGTAAAGAAGCCCCATACACGTCTATATATGTCTTCATTCTACCATATCGCTAGTATTATCTGTCATTTTATTTCGTCTTTCCTTTATATTTATGCCAATAATATCTTTCTTCCTACAGTAAGATAATATATTAGACTAAAGAATATGATATATTTAATAACTAATTAGTAGCATTTTAATGGTCATTTTTAGTCTTTATTTTTCCTATCGTTCGATTTGGCCAGTTAGTTTCAGTTTTAAAATTCAAACGGGCTCTATGCATTTCCCCCTCTCTCTCCCTTGCCTTTTCCAAGAAATAAACAATTTCTAACGATACTAACATTCTTACGTGCGTTTTGGTTAAAGGCTTGCAAGTCTGTGACGTCACATTGGCATTTATTCTACTATCGTTTTTATGCGTTAACCCTTTAGAGACCGAGTTAAAAAAAGCTAGTATTTTGGTGGCGTGGTAATTCCTATGTTATTTTATTCTTATAAAGGTGGTCACTAGTCTTACAACTGGGGGGAATTTGCGACACCATACGTGGGCGTGTTGTACATACAGATTGTATTTTATGACAACTTGAATTTATATAAAATATTAGCATTAAATACATTACACCATTAATTGTATGTGACCCGTGGGGTCGATACACAACAGGAAAATTGATCAACTCCAAAATAGCGTACAAACATTGGTAATGGTTATGCTTGTTGGCTAGCTCGAACTATATAGGGTGTAGAACTCTTTTACTGGCTTGTGGTTAACTCTAGAACTGCCTTGTAAGGTTTACCTAACTACAAACTAGGCATTCAGTTGACCCATCCACATGACTGAGTAATTCTCTCAAAATAAATAACATCTTCCTACAATTTCAGTCGTTATAGGCTAAGACACGCCATAATTAGGATTATGTAAATATATTTACACACATTTAAAAAAAAGTTTTTCCTCGTTTTGGCGAGGCGCGTCTCGTTCAACCAAAGTCGGTTATATTAGGGTGCATGTCCAAACATGAAAGACCTTCAGGTCAAGTGACATATGATTGTGTATTGTTTACAAACATCTAATCCACCAAAGTAATGTTAGTTTATGTTTACATTTAACATATTTTAAACACTAACTAAACTATGTGGCTCTTAACTGATTAAATATTTGTTAGCTGTTATTACGTGACAGATTTACACTGGTACGATTATGCACTTCACATTACTGAAAGAGTTTGTCCCCCCAAAAATGAAAGTCCCTGCTATATATATATATATACTCGTATATATATACTGAAGCACATTAAAAACGCACCACCTGTATAATGCAGGAACAGAGTGTGAAATGTAAATATAAGTGTGTACAAGTTTACATATTTGGAATCTTTATTCATTTTCCTATGAATCCATGCTGGTCATTAATTTGTACATTCGATTGTTATGAAATTCATTGCATTCTGTGCAGGCAAGGGAGAAAACCAAAAATACAAAAAAATGCACGTGCGTTATCCTGCTGGAGAAGCTGCAAGTCTGGATAAATTGTGAACGCAGGAGCATCCAGTGCATCCAGAACCTCATCTCGATATGTCACAGCATTAACATTTCCACGGAAGACGTGAAAAGGCAAGCGATGGTGAAAACTGAATCCTCCCCAAATGTGAATACTGCCACCTCGAAATCGGTTGACACAGCAATCTGCAAAGCGCTCTTCACACCGTCGCTAAATCCGCATACGCCCATCTGCAAAGGATATGTTGAATCTGTTCTCGTCTGTGAATAGGACAGCATTCCACTGCAGTCTAGTCCATCTGATATGTTGCTCTGCCCATTGCAGGCGCTGCTAACGATGTCTGTGAGTCAAGTTTGGCCCAACATAAGGTCGTCTTGCAGTAAGGCCTGTATCTCTGAGTCGTCGTATGACTGTCATTCGAGAGGCTTGCCCATGTCTACCCACTATTGCTCTTGCTGTTTGACTTGCCGGGAGAGTACGATTCCTTAGGTGACTCAGCACAATATGACGATCTTGCGCAGGGGTAGTAACTCGTGGTTGGCCACTCCGAAGTCTATCCCGAGCACTGCCAGTGGTTCCGTAACGTTCATTGAGACGTACAATAGTGCTGTGGTGGCAATTCATCCTTCTGGCAATGGCCCGCGAGCTCATTCCGGTCTCCAACATACCAATGGCTCGTTGGCGGTCGTTTTCAGATAGTCGTGGCATTTCAAGCACATGTACTGGGTGTTTTGTCTCAACGACCTTTTTATACCGAGTATACTGCCACAACGCGTACACATTTTCAGGGTCATAGCTGTTGGGAATCGTGTTGCACGTGTAACTTTTATCGTTTTCATGTAGTCTGTACACACACCCGTGGGTTGAATCTTGCACTTTCCATTCCAGCAGCCATTCGCTCTCTACCTCATGGCAAACACGGAGAAAATCCATTCCCACACTTTTTTTTTGCCAGCTTCTCGGCATCAGTATATATAATAGTGGTGCATTTTTAATGTGCTTCAGTATATATATATATATATATATATATATATATATATATATATATATATATATATATATATATATATATATATATATATATATATATATTATATATATATATATATATATATATATATATATATATATATATATATATATATATATATATATATATATATATATATATATATATATATATATATATATATATATATATATATATATATATATATATATATATATATATGTATATATGTATCATAACCTCTGCATAGCTAAACTGAGAATTAAACTGAAGAAGTTATACCAACAGAATAAAAATAGAAGAATAGATGTACACAGACTGCAATCAAATGATATAAAGGAGGAATATAATGTCAAAATGAACAACTATTTCGATGCTTTAGGCAAAATTGACAACGATATCACCACCAAGACAATCGATACTAAATGGGAACAACTGAGAACAGCAATGACAGAAGCAGCAGTAGCGACCACCGGATACCTAGTACATAAAAAGAAAAAATGGATGAGAGAAGATACTTGGGATAAAATACAAGAAAGGAAAACAGCAAAACTTAAACTACTTGCGGCAAGTACACATAATGCAGTTGAATCTTGCAAACTAACTTATAACTTGTTAAATAAAGAAGTGCAGACAAAAACTCGAAGAGATAAAAGACATTTCATCAATGAACTGGCCGTAGAAGCTGAAAATGCTGCAAGAACTGGTAATAGTAGGTGCCTTTATCAAATTACAAAACAACTATGTCACCAGCCTACTGCTATGGAAACACCTGTTAAAGGTAAATTAGGGAATTCAATACCAACAGAAAAAGAACAAATGAAGAGATGGGCTGAGCACTTCATGGAGGTGCTAAACAGACCACCACCAACAGTAACACCTGATTTTAATAATGAAACACCCACAACCACCTTGCCAATAACTTGCGATGAATTCACGCTGGACGAGATTAAACAAGCCGTTAAAAGATTAAAAAATTTTAAAGCTGCTGGAGTTGACGAAATTTCAGGGGAAATGATTAAAGCTGTTAATGACAACAACCTCTTGAGAATTTTAGATATTATAAATGAAGTATGGAGAGAAGAACAACCACCACAACAATGGAAAGACAGTATTATTGTAAAGTTACCGAAGAAAGGTGATCTATCAGACTGTAATAACTGGCGTGGTATATCTCTATTATCTGTACCTGGAAAATTATTATGTTGCATGATGTTAGAAAGACTTAAATTGCATGCTGACGAAAAGATCAGAGAAGAACAAGCGGGTTTCAGGCCGAAACGATCATGTATTGATCAAATGTTCACACTAAGAACAATTATAGAAGAATCAGTGGAAAGGCAATCGCCACTTATTATCACCTTCGTCGATTTTCAAAAAGCCTTTCATAGTCTACACCGCCCATCATTGTGGAAGATACTTACAATCTATGGTTTTCCAACAAAATATGTGAATATAATCAAAGCGCTATATGACAATGCAAGATGTTGTGTTAGAACAAATAAAGGGAATACAGAATGGTTTACAGTAGAAACAGGGGTGAAACAAGGCTGTATTATGTCACCACTACTTTTTGGAATAGCTATTGATTGGGTTATGAGAAACTATACCCACAATGAACAGTTGGGTATAAAATGGACAAATGGAAAATTCCTGGGGGACCTGGATTTCGCAGATGATGTAGCATTCTTAAGTTCAACACCAAGACAATCCCAAGAAGCAATAAATAATTTGTGTCATCTCTCGGTTAAAATAGGTCTCCAAATAAATGCCTCTAAAACTAAAGCTATGAACTTTTCTAACGAGACCTTTGATATCATCTTGAACGGGAAAAAACTACAGAAAGTTGAAAGTTTCAATTATTTAGGCAGTAAAATGACTCAGGATGGTGACACAACAAGAGAAATCTATACTAGAATTGCTTTGGCAGCTAGCGCCTTCAATAGATTATCTAACATTTGGAAATTACGATCATTGAATATACATACCGATACGTCAAGGCCTTAAATCCTACCCCCTGCAGACCCAAGTAGAACAGTCCCAATTAAGATGGTTTGGCCATGTCTGCAGAATGGGAGAAGATCGGATACCACGACAAGCATGGGAAACAAAGAGCCAACGATCCAGACCCCGAGGACGACCCAGAGTCCGCTGGGAGGACAACATTAGACAATCTTTGAAGGATCGGGGACTAGAGTGGAACCAGGCCAGGAGGAAGACAGCCGATAGGATAGTCTGGCGCTCTCTCTTCCAAACCTCTACACCTCACGGTAGAAGGGGAACGACTAAGTAAGTAAGTAAGTAAGAATATACATACCAAGCTTCGTCTGTTTAATTCAAATGTTATCTCAGTGTTTTTTTTTTGTTTTTTTTTTTCTATAACCAGCGGCACTCGAGCTTTTCCGGCTCTTTCGGCCCAATGACATGTCATTGCGAGGCTGGGGGGGGGGGGGGGGGGGGGGGGGGGGCGGGGGGGGGGGGTCAGTGGACTTTCCTTCCAACCCGGTCAGGAGCTTCGCTCCTTCCCATCCACACGGGATTTATGTGCAGGAGCCGTTCAGATTATTCAGTCAAATTTCCGGTCGTAAACATTTCTTCAAACGCCGACGGCCGGGTTTGAACCATGAACACCTGGTCGCCAGTACAAGGTCGTAGCCATTACACCAGCGCGGCTCCCAATCTCAGTGTTAACATACGGCTGTGAGAGTTGGAAAATAACAAAATCATTGGAGAACAAGCTGAATACATTCGAGAACAAATGTCTTTGAAAACTCATGAACATCAGTTGGAAAGAATTCAAGACTAATCGACAAATAAGAGAAGACTCTAGGCAGAAATATGTCTCCGACTATATAAGGAAAAGACGATAGTCATATATCGGTCATGTCCTACGAATGCAAAACAACAGAATACCACTACAGGCGCTCACTTGGGTTCCTGAGGGTAAGAGGAAAAAAGGATAAACCAAAAGAAACACTCAGAAGAACAATAATAAGAGAAGGAAGAACGTTGGGCCTAAATAATGTGCAAGAGCTAAGAGGAGTGGCGTCACAACGAACAACTTGGAGAGCACTGGTTTCTGCCTTATGCGCCGTGTTTATATATATAATGGTTATAACAAAGCATTGATTAAAAGTGCTTAATTTACCCGGCAGTACATGAATAAAGACAAAGCGGGTTGTATCTTTCGCCTCAAAGATCTGTCTAATTCCCGCTCATCTGCGGGTCCTTTTGACGAAGTGTATCAAATTTTTTTTTTTTTTGGGTGCGGTTTTTGCCTTCTTCTAGCGAGGCGCTGTCCTTTCAACCTATTTGGATATATCAGAGCGCATTTACCATCCAAAAAAGTCAACTCTGTTGACTGCTTACCCGATCAGCGTTGATAGATACTAAGTCCTGAAAAGGACCAACATTATCTATCTGCTAGCATAGTCAGATCAACCGCTAATAACCTCTGACTACATATGACTCCTAAAGTCAACATAGACGCGGCATCCTCTCCTCGCGTAAACAACTTACATCTAGGCCTTAATATTACTCCTGAAAAGGACTCGCCAGCTGCGCCAACGCCCGTGCTAGTCAGTGTGTTATAATTATTTGTGTGTATCTAATGTTTAAAACCATTATAATTTATATTCTGTTACCCACAATGATCTTAACACCTGGTCACGCTACGTTTATGCACGCGTCGATCTACAAAGAAATCGCGCCTCCCCGTCTATGGAAACAATTAGATCTCTAGCCTATTGTAAGTCCTGGTTACTAGCGAAGTGCTGCTTCCGCATCCAAGTGCTCTTATGCAATGTTTTAAGCTGCTTATCGCTGACCAGCAACGAGAGCATGTAATTATAATGAGGAGCAGACGTGGAATCAAAAGATAGACGCGCCATCAGTAGGCGGTCTGCTTACACAGATGAGCAAGCAAGTGAAAGGAAAGCGCCCTCGATTAAAGAATGTAAACGACTGAAAGATCGCTTAGCTAGCAAGAACAGAAACATTAATTTTTTTTTTGTTTTTTTAAAGGTGACAGGTGGAGAGCGGACACTTAACAACTGACCATTGTTGCCTCTTCTCTTTCACCATCTTGGTCTACCTGTCAAGTCTATAGTGGATCAGGTAGTGGTTTATTTCATTTTCTTCCTGACATTCTTGGCAGTGTGGTTCCTCAAACATAAAGTACGCTGCACCGAGACGGAGACGCCACAGATTTTTGTTCGAGGGTACCTTTAATTCTTCTCGGACCTAGCACGTCCTTGTTGGTTCTTTCAGCAGTTTGAACGTGTGTCTGCCTTTACTACTGTCCTTCCATGTTGTCGTCAATTCCTCGTTTATGGTTAGATTCACTTGGCTTTTAATCTCCGATTTCCCGAGTCATGCTCTTATATTGTTTTTATGTATTCTTTCATTTTTGGCAGTCTGGTCTGCCATCTCGTTACCAGCTATACCTATGTGTTCCGGACAAGCCCCCAGATGTCAGGAAACTGTACGACGATGTCCCCAGTTGTCAGGAACAATATTATGGTGGGTGTGGGTTGTATGTAGATGAAGATCAACAAGGGCTCGTCCGAAATAACCCAACGCCACTGGTACAGTTCCATAACATTTATTAGACTGATAGATAAATCGTGGAAATCAATTACAAGTAGCAAGCATACTGACTCACCTCCAGGCTGACATTGCCTGCAGGAAATAACTCTGAACTCTCGTGCTCACGAACTGACTTTACAAGAACACACACTAACAGTACACATAAAGTCCTTGGTGCGGCATACCTTCCTCGCACAATCATAACACCATCCAGGTGTGATCCACTTATTATTAGTGGTTGGCGGCATTAAGCATCGCCATCTAGATTCTCTCAGAATCTCATTCAGGCGGGAATTCGACAACGCCTGTATTATTCCAATTCAGCTACAAGGCGGGAAACACCTCGCCTTTCTTCCAGTAGCTCCAGGGGCGGACACTGCAACGCCCTATACTGTTCTCCACGAACAGGAATATCAAAATGGTTCCACCAGGAACACTTCTAGGCGGTACAATAATCTTCGCCTGCACAATAGGTAGGACCTTACACAATATATAATAAACATATCCTCACATATTAGAATAATCACATCTGTGGTTCTCCACAGTCACACAATACAAGCTCGGCTACTAATCACAGACTGGAGCGTACAGCTCAGCTGCCAAACACAGACTGTCTCAGTCACGCCAGGCTTGTATTCACTCAAACGCTCTCTCCCAGCGCACGCACAAGTCACAACAATGCTGACATAAAGTCAGACCTTAACTCAATACCTGAGTTATACTTAACCAAGTGTTAACAACAGTTCAGTGACCTTTAACAATAATCACTATCAATTAATTGTGTTTGACAGATCTCTGAAATTTATTAGATCTTCTATAGTTCTCCACCCTGTTGGATATCTATTAGTATTCAAGGGGGACGTCCCATACACTTGGTTGGTTTTTGACAAATGCTTTATGTGCTGGGTGTGTCACTTCTTGTGCTACTTTGCTCCAATAGTTTAATTTTTCCGTTTTAGATCAAGAGAAGGTATGCCAAGAGCTACTTCTAGTGCTTCTACTGATGTTGATTTAAATGCGTCTGTAATGGTTCTCATGGCTTTTGAATTCTGTCTAGTTTTCTTTGTTAAAAGCTGAAGATCATCATAGACTATGCTGGCATAAACTAGTTTCCCCCTGATGAAAGACTTATAGAACATAAGCATTATTTATGTTAAGTTCCTTTGATCTTGACTGTCCTTTCAAACCCAACAGTTTTATTAGATCATACACTGAGACAGCCGCGAGACCTCTTGTACCTACCTCAGTAGCCATGATCCTTGAAGTGATCGCGTCATGTTTCAAGTCCGTGACCAGATCATTATACTTGGTCACTTTGAACGAGTGTTGCTCGTCCAAACTGGATTCAAATATCACGGTCAGTTCAATCATTATAATCTGGTGCGATGATGAGAAATGTAGCACTATATCTGGTCTTCTTCGAGATCTTCTGATGCTTTCTGTATGTGTTCCTCGCCCAAGTAGATCTACTGCCAGCTCCCAGTCTTTAGCACAGTCAAGAATATATGTTAATTCTGCTACTTGATTTACTTGGTTTGGCATGTGCCGACTTCCCTGCTCTCAGAAAGTATGTACTTGCGGTACTCGGTTTGATTTTGCTGTTCGCCTTCACCTTTGCCAGGTCTGTAGTAGCAGCCACCACATATAGTACTCTGTTATGGTGCCATGTGTATCGCTCTTGCCCTAATGACACCTTGCTTTTATAAGTTGAGCGCGGACGTATGAGAGAGTACAGTGCAAATTGCAGTGTAAATGTTAGCTTTTCTCGCTGATTTGGGGGATCTGTGCTTAGTATGGCCCATAACACGTGCTCGTTCTGCTCAACCAGATTATGGATCACTGTCATCCATATCTCCTTTTATTTGTACGATTGTTAGCTTCATTTATGTGTATGGTTGTCTGTAATTGGTTTTGTCTTCGGTTTATTATTAATTTCTGAGATCGATCGACAGGACAGTTTTCATCATGCTGGCACTTTTACCTTCGATTATCTCCAAAACGAAATAGCGTAGCAACTATTTTTTTGACATGCATACAGTTTGTCTTCGTCTTGATCAAACGAGACTAATATCATGTCTTTCCGTCCAGCCATTCTCTTGTAATGCATCTTCTTCTTCCTCGTTCGTCCGAAAAAGGACGTTGGTTGCGTTGTGTCTGCTTACAGCGCAGCTGCGATATCTGCGCCTTTCGGCCGACACATCCGAATTCAGTACGGCATTTTTTGGGACCGGGTTTGCCTTCCCTCTTCGATCCCTATTCTCTAAGTCTACATACTCCTACGCACAATCTCTCCCTTTGTTTACACGCCTTTGTGAAACCGGCCCGTCGCAAGCTAGCGTTCGCGGCTTCTGATTGGCTGCCCATATTTCCTTTCTTTCTACCATAACAAGGCATGGTTTCATTACGCTTCAAGAGGATGCTCCAGGCATGTATACAAGCAGCGTGCAACAGGTACAATTAGCATTCAAATACCTTCGATATTTGCTGAGGGAGAGTGAACACCTATGGTTTTGCCCGGAATGCAATGACGTCGATTCTGATTACCAAAACAATTTACAACTTACTGGTCACTAAAGTACCGTGAGCTGTAGATATAATAGTTTTAATGCAAGGGTTTCCTAAGACCTGAACACTAGGGTTCCTTCTGGAAACGATGTTGAGAAAGGCTGATCTAGATTCTGATGACTGTTCCGTCTTATCCCGGTAATCAGATACAATGCAAAAATCTAAATACTTAAGAGGCCGCAGTTATTGGGTCTGAAAACGCGCACAGAGATAAATATTATAAGAAAACATTTACCAATTTACTTGCACGGCGTAGAACCGTCGCCAGAAGATCTGGACTCATTTATACATTTTGGCAGCAATTATATAAACAGTTAAAAAGAGGAAAGTGAACCAAATAAGAACACGTAATGCAATATAACACGAGTATTTCATTGCACTGTGATATATGGAAAAATTAAAATAAATCAGCGAGGCACAAACATGAGAATCTTCACCCACAACTTTCACGATTGTCCTTCTGTTTTATTCTGAAACATTGAGATCAACAAAAACAGCGACCAGGACATTAAGGCTTATATAAATTGATGCTTACGAGGAATAACATATTTAAAATTGCATGACAAGATAACCAATATAGAACTTATAATGATAAATATAAGATACATATCACTGGAAGAAATAATGAGAAAAGATGTGGTATTAGATATGATACACATTATGGAAATCAACTGATAACATTATAAGGAAATTCTTATTGTAGAATGTACAATTTAACGGACATAGATGGTGATCTACACCCGTGTGTTACCAGGGCCTGAAAGGGGAGCAAAGAATAGTAATACTCTTCCCTACCATGCAATTCGTAGAAAGCGACTAAGGAGGGTTGGGCATGAGTCCGGTTACCCCATCCTGTAAAAAATTTAAACCACAAAAAAAAAAAAACTTCAACAAACATGGACAAGTCAATTAAGGAAAATAAAACACAGCCATCCACAACAGGGGAAGGTCCACTCGCAGGGAGGCGTATGATGCAACACAGAGAAAGCCGAAAGGAGTCTGTGTTACTGACTAACCTTCTTTCTTCTAGGAGACCATCCAGATGTGACACCTGGAATGTTCGGACAATGAACGAATAAGGGAAAGCAGCACAAGTAGCAGCAGAAATGAGGGAATATAAAAGCGAGGTTCTGGGACTGTGTGAAACAAAGTGGAAGGAGGTAGACAGGAAGAAACTCATCACAGGTGAATTGGTGCTGTCCTCAGAACATGAAGACGAAAGATCATACCACAGTGAAGGGGTAGCTCTTATGTTATCTAAAGAAGCTCAGAAAGCACTCATTAAATGGGAAGCCGTTGGACCCAGAATAATAACAGCTACTTTTAAAACAGCTAAAAAGAGAATAAATGTAAATGTCATCCAATGTTATGCACCAACTAATGACAAAGAAGAGTCTGTGAAAAAAGCATATTATATTAGACTGCAGGAAATTATGGAGAAAGTAAAAAGAAGAGACATCACAATTTTGATGGGTGACATGAATGCAAAGATTGGTACAGTCAACACCGGCTTTGAAGAAGTCATGGGAAAACATGGGCTAGGAATAATGAATGAAAATGGGGCACTATTGAACTTCTGTGCTTCAAATAAACTGGCTATAGGAGGAAGCATGTGTCCACATAAGAGAATACACAAGGCAACATGAATATCACCAGACCATAGAACAGAAAATCAGATTGATTATATATGCATAAACAAGAAGTTTAGATCATCATTGCAGGATGTAAAAGTATATAGAGGAGCAGATGTGGCATCAGATCACCACCTTCTGATAGCCAAAGTAACAATGAAACTCAAGAGATATGCAACAATGCAAAGTTATAGACAACAATTTAATGTAGAAACAAGAGACAAATTTGCGGTCACAGTATCCAACAAATTCCAAGTGCTCCAATAGTTTGAAGATGTAGTGAATACAGAAGACTATTGGCAGCAAATCAAAACTGTATGGAATGAGACATGTGAAGAAATACTTGGTAAAAGGGAACGACAACAAAAAGCATGGATAACAACAGAAACCATCAATAAAGTAAAAGACAGAATAAAAAGAAAGCAGATTTAAACACAAGCAAAACCAGAAATGCCAACGCCACGGCTCAAGAAGTGTACACAGAAGCAAACAAAGAAGTAACAAGAAGTATCAAAAGAGACGAGGAAGTATATTGAGGAGTTGGCATGAGATTCAGCAGATGCTGCAGCCAAAGGAAATATGAGAGAACTGTATAACAGCACAAAGAAGCTAACAGGGAAATACAAGCAAACAAGTTGCCTCATAAAAGACAAGAATGGAAAACTGCTCAGCAATATACAAGAGCAAATGAAGAGGTGGACGGAATTATTTGAGGACCTTCTCAATAGACCATCTCCTCAAAACCCCCCTAAACATCCAGCCAACAGAAGAAAAGCTATAAATTAACGGTGAAAGACCAACGAAGGAAGAAATAAAGAAAGCCATAAAGTTTCTAAGAGATGGAAAAGCGTCTGGACCTGATGGCATTCCAGCAGAGTCCATCAAAGCAGATATCGACACTGCTACAGAGATGTTACATAAATTACTTGGTAAAGTCTAGGAAAAGGAAGAGATACCAGCAGAATGGAAGGAAGGATATCTGGTTAAGTTGTCTAAGAATGGAAATTTACAAGAGTGCTAAAATTATAGAGGAATAATGTTACTATCAGTGCCAGGAAAAGTATTAACAGGATTATCCTCGAGAGATTAAAATAGTCCATAGACAAGACACTGAGAGATGAACAAGCAGGTTTTCGACAAAACAGATCCTGTACAGATAACCACTTTGAGAATAATAGTTGAACAAAGCCTGGAATGGAATGCACTACTATACATTGGATTTGTGGACTACGAAACGGCATTTGAGAGTGTAGACAGAGTATCACTTTGGAAATTGATGAGGCATTATGGAGTTCCCCTAAAGATCATAAATTTAATAAAGGAAACATATGAAGACATGACATGCAGAGTTCTTCATGAAGGACAGCTTACAGAACCGTTTAGGATAAGAACGGGAGTGCGACAGGGATGCCTCTTGTCTCCATTTCTTTTCTTACTAGCAATAGACTGGGTTATGAGAACATTGACAACACACAACAGAAATGGAATCCAGTGAACTCTGACTAAGCAGTTGGATGATCTGGATTTTGCTGATGACTTGGCTCTTCTGTCCCATAACCGTAATCAGATGCAGGACAAATTGAAAATACTCGATGAGAGGTCACAGCAATTGGTCTGAAAATACACAAGGAAACGACAAAAATAATGTAAATACATCCAGGTAATGATAACAGGGTTGAACTTGAAGAAACACCAAAACAAGATGTAGAATCTTACACATATCTTGGCAGCAATATAGACAAAGTTGGAGGGACAGACAGTGATATCAAAATAAGAATACAAAAAGCAAGAGGAGCTTTCATTGCATTGGGAAATATATGGAGAACAAGAGAGATCGGATCTAACACGAAAAAAAGAATCTTCAACTCAAATGTGAAGTCAGTCCTATTGTATGGCTCTGAGACATGGAGAACAACAAAGACAACAACCAAAAGGTTACCAACGTGGAACTGATGACAAGAACTAGACAAGTGCCAGTGGAACCAGAGATGAGAAGAAGACGATGGCGATGGATAGGACACACACTGAGGAGACCTGTTGATAGCATTACAAGGCAGTCCTTGTTCTGCAACCCCCAAGGCAAGAGAGGCAGAGGTAGACCAAGAAGCACATGGAGAAGAGAGCTGGATACAGAGGTGAAAATGATGAGGAGAACGTGGATAGAACTTGAGATGATGGCACGTGACAGTAGGACTTGGCATGTGTTTGGTGAAGTCCTATGCTCCTTTGGGAGTGGAGGGTTATGAATGAATGATGAGTGAAATAAATGAGATATGGAACTACATTGAGAGTATCGCTTTGCATAGGAGCACTTGGCATGAATTGATTGAAAGCCAATCCTTCACAGAATGCTAAAAGGTAATGCATGATTGAAGTTAATAGAGCAAGTCGTATATCTCATGTAATAACAATAATTTGTTTGATGCTCAGTGTCCACTTTACATTTCCATGTTCCCAGATCAAGAAATCATTAAAATACAAACATGCACTTTTCGGACGCACGACGTCAATAATGACATTTGATTCTCAGAAAGAGGAACTACATCTCAACCGTGACCAGTCTTGAAGCCAGGAACACAAGTACACCTCCTATGGCTATGAGAACTCCACCAACGATGCACAGGACGAAAGAGAATCCCAGATGGTTCACTTCATGTTCGTGGACGCCAGCTCCCCAGACGATAATACTTATTAGAATTGATGCAACTGTTCGAGAAAAATAAAACATTAATTATATTTAATAAAAATAATGTGCACGAGCAAGCATATTTCCACATAAAAGAATTGACAAAGCAACATGAATATAACCATACCACATACCAGAGAATAAATTGATCACGTGTGCATAAACAAGAAGTTTAGACCATCATTACATAAAAGTCGTCCCAAAATTCGCGGAAGATGGGAAATAATTAATATAATTATTGTTAGAATTATAATTAATGATTATAATATAATAAATGTTCACATCAGTCGCCACTGTTTTCAAGGCAATACGTGACGCGCGAGAGGCATGATTTTTGCACATTCGTAGCATCCGTGGATCTCTATTAATGATTTGGCACTCATGTTTATTGACATTCTTAAGGTCTTCTATGGTTCTGGGTTGGTTACAGTATACCACTGATTTCAGATATCCCCCACCCCCCGAAAATAAATAAATAAATCCTAAGGCGTGAGGTCTGGGGACCTAGGAGGCCATTCCACGTTCCCTTTCCGATCCAGTTCCCTTGCCTGGGAAAGTTTCGTTTTAAAATGTTCGGACGATGGTGGAGGATGCGGTGGTAAACCATCCTGTTGGAATCACATCCTTGACCTTTCTACCAGTAAAATATCGTCTGGTTCTAGAATGACAATTGTTTGCATCATTCAGCTGCCACATTTTCATAGAAGAAATTGAGCCCAATTAAAAGATTTTTTCAGATTCCAGCCCACACAATAATTTGCGGATCAAATTGAAAATGTCCTTCCTCTGTCTAGTGAGGATTCGAAGTGGCCTAATAACGTGTTGTATGCCTTCTCACTTGTCCACTATATCTATCTATCTATCTATCTATCTATCTATCTATCTATCTATCTATCTATCTATCTATCTATCTATCTATCTATCTATCTATCTATCTATCTATCTATCTATCTATCTATCTATCTATCTATCTATCTATCTATCTATCTATCTATCTATCTATCTATCTATCTATCTATCTATCTATCTATCTATCTATTTATCTATTTATCTATCTATGTATCTATGTATCTATCTATCTATCTATCTATCTATCTATCTATCTATCTATCTATCTATCTATCTATCTATCTATCTATCTATCTATCTATCTATCTATCTATCTATCTATCTATCTATCTATCTATCTATCTATAACACAAAGAAGTTAAGAGGAAAATATAAGCAAGCAAATGGCCTCATCAAAGACAAGAATATAAAATCGCTTGGTAATATCCAAGAACAAATGAAGAGATGACAGAACACTTTGTGGAACTTCTCACTAGACCAACAGCACCAAATCTTCCAGAAAGCCAGCCAGTAGAAAAGTTGTTACAAAACGGTTGTAAACGACCAAATTGAGAATAGATAAATAAAGCCATAAAACTGCAACAACAAAAAAGACAGAAGCAGCTGATCCAGGTGGCATTACAGCAGAGATAACAAAACAGATATTGATACCTCTTCAGCGATTATAAAAACTACCTGGCAAAGTCTGGGAGAGAGAAGAAATACCAGCAGAAAGGAAGGAAGATTATAAGGTCAAGTTGACTAAGAAAAGACATTTACAGAAGTGCACAAATTACATAAAAATAATGTTACTATACAGCCCTGAAAAATATTAAACAGGACCACCCTTGAGAGATTAAATGTCCATAGACAAGCAACTGAGAGATGAACAAGCAGGTTTTCGACAAAACAGATCCTGTACAGACGAGATAGCCACACTGAGAATAATAGCTGAACAAAGTCTGGAATGGAATTCACCGTTGTACATTGGATTTATGGGCTTCGAAAAGACATTTGACAGCGTAGGCAGAGAATCACATTGGAAATTGATGAGGCTTTATGGAGTCCCCCTAAAGATCATTAACTTTATACAAAATACTTATCACAGCATGACTTGCAAATTTCTCATTGAAGGAGAACTTACAGAACCGTTTGAGATAAGAACTGGAGTGAGACAGGGATGCCTCTTTTAACCATTTCTGTTCTTACTAGCAGTAGATGGGGTTATAAAAACATCGACGGGCACACAGAGGAAGTGGAGTCTGACTAAACAATTTTATGATCTAGATTTTGACGATGGCTCGTTTGTCCTATAACCGTAATCAGAGTAAGTCAAAAAGAAAATACTTGAGGAGAGATCACAGCAGGTAAGTCTGAAAATGCACATAGAAAAGACAAAGGTACCTTGTAAAAACACCACGACAAGATGTAGAGGTGTAGAATCGTACACATATCTTGGCAGCAATATAGACAAAGTTGGAGGGACACAAAATGATATCAAAATAAGAATACAAAAATCACGATGAGTTTTCATTGCATTAGGAAACACATAAAGATCAAATGAAATCTAGTCCAACACAAAATTAAGAATCTTCAGCTCAAAAATCAAGTCAATCTTATTGTATGGCTCTGAATTATGGACAACAAGATAAACAACAACCAAAACACTACATACATTCATAAATGGGTGCTTGAGAATAACAGCAGGACTGAACTAGTATGGCAAGACCACCAGTTTGAAACTAATGACAAGAACCAGACAAGTACCAACGGAACAAGAGACGAGATGAAGAAGCTGGCGATGGATAGGACACACACATTGAGGACACAGGTTGATAGCATTACAAAACAGTCATTGTTCTCGACTCCCCAGAGAAAGAGACAAAAACACATCCAGAAGAGAGCTGCAGACAGAAGTGACAATGATGAGAAAGTGGAAAGAACTTGAGCTGATGTCACGTGATAGTAGCACCCGGCATGTGTTTGTTAAAGGCCTATGCTCCTTGGGGAGCTAAAAGATATTGGTTGAGAACAATTTGGTTTTTCAGAATGTCGCTAACAAATTCAAAACTGCACCTGCATTTTAAACTGAAATGCATATCTGACTAATTACGTGATGTACCCACATGTAACTCCACTGGCGATTACAATACACAAGGGAGAGCAATTGCTCGATGTTTTTCCAAAGATACCCATTAAAGTCTGATAGCAACCCAGCCCATTTCCAAAAATGGCGAACAACATTCCAATTATGGCAAACGCTTCACAGGCTTCAATTTTGGCTGAAATAAAAAAAATGCACAATGGGTTAATCACCTGTTTGCCAAACATTTTGATTACATGTTTTGCCTAGGAGCCTTGTGCTCTTTGGGTCACCTCTACACCCTGTTTTACCGGGTAGAAGAGGTTCCGATTATGAGATGAGATTACAAAAATACAAAGCACAATTAGTGGATTAAAGAGATTGCTCAAAATAGAACAAGACAGGTTCAATAACCCTTCTCTCCCCAAGGAGCATAGGCCTTCAACAAACGCATGCCAAATATTCCTGTCACATACCATTTGCTCAAGTTTTTTCCATATCTTTTTCATAGTTTCCATTGTGGTCTACAGTTCTCCATGTCTTCTATGGTCAGCCTCAACTTCACTTACTATAGGGTTCCAAATCAAGGACTGCCTGGTAGTGAATATCAGCAGGTTTCCTCAATGGAAAACTTACAAATATCGTCTACACATGTCCGCAAATCAGTCAGTACCCTTCAGTCAGTATATATATGTATATATATATACACCCCTGTTCACAAAGTTCCGGGACTCATTTTCTATCCGGAAAACCGTTATAAGGAGCTAGGTGATATTAACACAGTGCACGTGTCAACCACATGCCACTATATGTACCAAACCTGAAGTTTGTAATTTCGCGCATGCGCTGTGTGGTAGCGTATAAACGGATGTGACGTAATAGTGCTCGTCGCGTTTCAAAAATGGATGGCAAAATTCAACAACGTGTGTGCATTGATTTCTGTTTTTGTCTAGGAAAACTGGTTCCGAAACTCTCGAAATGTTGCAAACAGCTTTCGGAGAGTCCTGTTTAAGTAGATCTAAAACATTTGAGTGGTATTCCCGTTTCAAAAGTGGACTCCGATCCTTTGAATATGGCCCCCGTCAAGGGAGAAGGCACGACAGGTCAAGTCCAATGTCAAGACCATGTTAATAGAGTTTTTCGACATTGATGGCCTGGTGCATCATGAATACGTCCCTATAGGACAGAGTGTCAATGCTGAATTCTACAAAATAGTCCTGTAACGCCTCTGCGACGCTGTGCGCAGACATCGCCCTGAGAAGTGGCGACAGACAATTGGCGTGTTCATCATGACAATGCACCTGCACACAGGTCTATCACCACAAACGCATTTTTGATGAAACACAACATTCCATTGCTCCCGTATCCTCCATACTCACCCGATCTTGCTCCGTGTGACTTTTTCTTGTTCCCGCAACTTAAGAAAACAATGAAAGGTCGTAGATTCGATGACATTGAGCAGATTCAAGCCAACGCGACGAGACAAATGAGGGCTATTCCGCAAAGTGACTACCAGAGGTGCTTCCTTCAGTGGCAGGAACGTTGGAATAAGTGTGTACACTCACAAGGGAACTACTTTGACGGAGATAGAACATTCTAGTAAGTAAGTCTACTTATTCAATTTTAAAAAAATGAGTCCCGGAACTTTGTGAACAGGGGAGTATATATATATATATATATATATATATATATATATATATATATATATATATATATATATATATATATATATATATATATATATATATATATATATATATATATATATATATATATATATATATATATATATATATACTGTGCTGGTTTAAGAACTCCGGAGGCCCTAGGCTCTTAAGATATTTTGGGGCAACTCTCCAATCTTCCAAAAGGTAAACCTAGAAAATTAAAAAACGAATAGATTTCAGATAACTGTTTTTATTAATATACTTGTATAATAATATGGATTAAAAACAAAAACAATTAACAAATCTATGAAAACATCAGATAATCAAAGAGAAATATTTAGAACAATCATTTTCTTGATATTTGTGTGTCCAACATCTTTGATTATCTTATCAAAATCGATACAACGAAGCATGTCCGATTCCACACAACGTAAAACAAGCTAATTAAGTTTTTGCTGAGTCATGTTTGACCTATGAGAGTTTAAAAAAAAAAAATTTAGATTTGTTGTAATTAAAGAATGCAACTGTAATATTCTAATCAATCACGTTATTTTAAAAAAAAAAAAGCACAAATGCATACTTTGGGACTGATCAGAGCCGTCAATAACTAATATTTTTGACAGTGTTGCCAACTTGAACGTTTTAAATAGCACTGTGTGAATAGCGAAAAACAGCAGAGATGAGGAACTAAAGATTACATATCCAGGGAATGAATAAGAGCAGATGGACCTGGACTGGAAAGATAAAGACAGCAACACGAGATACAGTACTTTACTCTGGTAGAGAGGAAGGACAGCACAATGAAGGCGTAGCCATCATCCTAAAGAAAAAAAATAGAAGGTCACTGCAGACCCATTAACAACAGACTGATAAGAACAAGAAAGAGAGGGAGATTCACCAACACCACAATTATACAATGCTATGCACCAACAAACGACAGCGATGAAGAGATCAAGGACAAGTTATATCAACAGCTGTAAAAGGAAATGGAAACCGCATCTAGATACGATCATCATAGTAATGGGAGACTTCAATGTGAAAGGTGGAACACACACTACATATAATGAAAGAGTAATGGGGAAATGCGGCAGCGGAACAACAAATGAGAATGGGGATAAACTAACATGCTTCTGCAGCATTAACAACTTGGTCATTGTTCCACACAAAGCAGAAGTCAGATAGACCACATTATGATCAATGGTAGTTGGGGGTATTTATTACAGGACGTGAAAGTAAGAAGAGGTGTATGTTTTTATTACCTTAAGTTGCATATCTTTGAAGAAAAAAGAAACTGCGTGTCTTTTTTCTTAACAGTGGTAGGAGGTAATTGTTGCGTATGGTTTTTTACAACATTTGTTGTTGTGCATCAAGGAGCGCTGAGTTGAGTTTGGGGAAAATAGTTGAAGATCTGTGAATGGTACACTTAATTGCATTATTCCTGCACGCAGCAAAAAAAAATTTATTGTGTAAAGTGACGTAGGAGTTTTGTGGGTTGATATAATGAGGTCGAGAACAAAAAAAATAAACAAGACGGGAACAGCATTGTTTGGCTGGTGGTCTGAACAACCCGTGGAGAGATTATATTTATTCGTGCAACGAATATGAATACATGCCAGGAGGTGTACTGTTTTAAGTGTATAAGTTGATGCATACACCTTTATGGACGGGTAGGTTTATACACTGTAAAAATCGGAGTTCTTAATGATCTTGCCTTGTCGCTGGTGTGTACTAACTTTGAGAAATTCATGCTAATGAAGTTTAAAGGAATTTGAGAAGAAGTTACATGAGAATGGCACGGAAATTTTATATATATATATATATATATATATATATATATATATATATATATATATATATATATATATATATATATATATATATATATATATATATATATATATATATATATATATTAGGAGGAAGAAGCAAAACGTACTACCGTCAATGGGTAGAAAACTATGTTATGAATGGACGGAACGACATTACCTAATGAAGGCTCATCATTTCATCTTGATCATGAGTTTTCAATAAATGCTGTTGTTTTTAATGGACCAGCATTGGCGTCGTACCTAGTTACGTTTGGGCTGTTGGGGCCTATTTGTGATGTTACTAATTCCTTATCCCTTGTGAGGGAATACTGCAGAAATAATACAGGGACGATACAGTTATGTTTTTGCATACTCACGAATAAAACATTCGCGTTACACGTTTCTTGTATACCTGTGATCTAACACTCATATAGACAAATCTTGGAAGAGTGTGTTTATACATATATCAGATTGCAGACAAACTATTTTATTACACTGAAGTAAATGAACGGGCGGACATATCTTACCATGGTGGCCAGTATAATGTACCTTCCCATTCTGGAAAATTCAGATATTTTAAGCTCAAATGATTGCCACGTTTTTGGAACATTGACATTTGTAACATGATCAATCAATCGACCCTTAGGTCAAAGTCATAACCTTGACTTGGAAGGTCAACGTTCTTATGATGTACATACTCAAGTCATCAGAGAAGTATCATAGCTGTACCTTGGAATGGTGCTACAGTTTTCAATTTTCTTTTTCAAGTCCTGCAGTGTACCTGCGGAGGTTACATTGATTGACGTCATTTGGTAGCAATCACTTTCAACCAGAGGGAATTACTGGTCATTTTGAGAATTGCTCACCTTCAATCCAGTTGTATGAATTTGATAATCCGTGTTGGATCGAATGCTTTACGAGGAGTATTGGGATTCGCGCAGAAAAGTAGACATTGCTATTGTGGTGTCAGGTCTTAATTATTATTAGTGAGCACCTTTCTTTTGTCACTTGAACTCGTAATATGCTTGTTCTTCATCGTAGGTGTCCTGGGGTGTTTTCCTAGGTTGATTTTGAGTAGATGCAAAGGCTTATAGCACGTTTCTTTGGGCTACTGGAATTGTGAAGATTTTTGTGTTTACTCCGTGGTTCTTTACCATACTATCTGTTTGGACATGTTGTGGTGTATTCATGGTTATGACTGACAGTTTCATGATTTAGATACGCTCGATCTGTAGTTGTTGGTCTCATCTGAGTCTATTTTATTGTCATACACTGCGCATGTTTATAAACAGGTCGTGTTTCGGTTTTGTTTGGTCTTATATAGAGTTCTCTTTAATTGTTTACGTGCGGTGATTGTCATTGCTAACGTGTAAATTTCTATGTAATTGATTCTCTTCATTACTCATTCTATGTTTCCAGCAGTAATATTATATTTTATAATTTCTTAGTTAATTGATTTATAGCTGCATATTTTATTAAATAAAAGATGATCAATCTCCAGTAATGAGTATCGATAAGGTGACGAATATAAAATATTAATTGGAATACTACAGTTCATTTGAAGACGTAAATATTATAATTCATATTCTGAAATGTCGACGGCGGAATACTTTATTAAACAGAGTAAAATTCTTAGTTTATCGGGCGACAAATTACAAGAGTTCGCTCAAGCAGAATATAAAGAGGCGCAGGAGAGAGAGAAACGTCAGTTAGAATTAAAAGATAGAGAATTAGCTAACCAGGAACGTATGAAACGGTTGGAAATGGAAGATAACGAAAAAGGGAGGCAAAACGAAGAGAGAATTAAACTCTTGAAGATATGAGAAAATGAGACAATATGAATTTACAGTTGAGGGAGAAAAACGAGCTCATGAAGAGAGAATGATGCAATTAGAAATTGAAAGACAAAAGTTGCAAAATGGAAATGCTACTAGTCAATCACACACTCACAATGATGGTCATAAAGTTGACATTAAAATTCATTTACCAATGTTTAAACCAGGGGTCGGCGATATTGCGTTCTTTTTGTCAAGATTTCAATTAGTATGCACATAATATAAAATTGATAAAAGCATGTGGTGTAGCAAACTTATGAATTTTTTATCTGGAGAGGCGGTGCAGTCGCGTCTTTAGATACTGGTAAACAAAACTATGATGAAGCAAGAGCTACTTTGTTAAACAATTTCAACTTACGGCTGAAGGTTATAGGAGGCGTTTTAAATAGTTATTACCGGAAACGAGGAAAGATTTTGGTCAGTTCATATATGATATTCGTTTGGCTTTTAATAGATGGGTGGAACTCGAGTCAATTAACCACAGTTTTGAGGATTTGGCTGATCTAATACTGCGGGATAAAGTATTATCCTCAATAAGCGATAATTTTTTATCGTTTTTGTAGGAGCGGAACCCTAAATCGTTGTCAGAGGTTTAAATTCTTGGGCGCCAGTTTACAGTTGCTCATCCGGGTTTGAATGTTAGAAGCAAAAAGTTGCATGAATCTGTGCAGTCAGCTGGGTCTGCTACTGTCAACAACAGACAGGGTAGATATAGATCGAACAGTGGTGATAGGAATGGGGTTCGATTTAGAAATGCCAGTTCAGGTCCAAATATCAAGCATCTGAGAAATTATTCTCAATTTACAGTTGGAAATAGAAATAAATCACCAGAGTTCCGAAGATGGAGAAATAAACGACCTGATAATGTTCATCAAGATGTTTTTGGAGAGAGAGAGAGAGAGAGAGAGAGAGAGAGAGAGAGAAAGAGAGAGAGAGAGGAAATTGGCAACTAAATAATCAACGCTGTAATATTAATAATAGATCTCGTTATTCTCAGAATTACAGAAGACATTTTTATGGCAATAAACAAGATAATGGCAGTGCATTTCGTTCAAATAGTTCGCATCGCTCTGCTCATCATGAAAACTCGGTACAGAGGGAGAAAATGATATTACAAATAACAACAACGCTGTTAGTCAAGCAAGTTCATTTGACTTTGTTAATGCGGAAGAATGTTTTGAGTGCAATAATCTATTTCAGCCTGACGTTGTATCCAGAGTGAGATGTGAACACCCATTGCCGGCGTTACCTGCAATGTCAGCTCATGAAGGAACTGGGTCTTTAAAGTTTCACAAGGGCTTACTAAATGGCATGCCAGTAACGGTATTAAAGGATATAGGTTGCACGACTGCGTGCGACAATGTTTGGCTGATCTTTCTTTTTCTACAGGCACATGGGTTAAGTGCATAACATTTGGTGGTAGGATTGAGAAATTTCAAACTGCTGTGGTTCATATAGCAACGCCATTTTTTATGGAACAAATAAAAGTGTGTTTGTTGCCGGATCCAGTTTGCGATTTAGTTCTCGGTCGCATACACGGTTTTAAAGAGTGTACTCTTGAGCAAATAAACGATTGGGAACGAGAATATGTACACAAGGCTAATGTTGTGGTTACTCGAGCACAGGAGCAGTCTCAACATATCTTGGTTCCTAAGGTAATGGGATCCTATATATTGAGTCATGCTCACGAATCCCGTTGTGCGGGTCATATGGGATATTCTCGTACTAGATCTAGAATTCTGGCATCTTTTTTCTGGCCGGGAATGTCGAAGGACATTGCGATGTTTTGCCTATCTTGTGTTACTTGTTTATGAGGTTAAGTCTAGAGGGGCACGTCATTTGGCTCCCATTCAAGCAGACCATATTCCGGTGCGTCCATTTGAAAAAAATGGCAGTGTTCATTATTGGTCCACTACCGATTGTATCGGCACGGGGTCATAGATATGCACTAACTTGTATAGATTTGTGCACGCATTGGCCAGAGGCTATACCGCCCAAGAACAGTACAGCGCATGATGTAGCTGACGCTTTGTTTCATATCTTTACTAGAATCGGATTTCGGACAAAAATGTTGTAGGACAGACGTTCTCAGTGTGTGTCAGGTGTAATGACTGAGGTTATGGCAATGTTTCATATAGACAGATCACTGAGTTCCGTATATCACGCCGCCTCTAACGGGATAGTAGAGCGTCTAAATCGATCAATAAAACAGATGTTAGGAAAGATTGCTATTGATTTTCCTAAAGAGTGGGACCAAGTTTTACCAGCGGTACTTTTTGCATATCGTAAAATACCGAATGAGCATACAGATGTCAGTCCATTTCAACTTGTATTTGGTGCTCAACCCAGAGGTCCATTGTCCTTGATCAAAGACTTGTTGATTGATTCTTCCTTGTCTCAAGAAACTCAATCGTCATACGAGTATGTTGTCAATCTTAGGAAAAAATCATGGATGCATGCCAGCTAGCCACAAATGCATCAGAGAGAGCTAAAGTAAAAGCTCGTATGTTACAGAATCACTCAAGACGTTTTCGTCATCTTGTACCAGGCGACGAAGCGTTCGTGCTTTTACCGAGCAATTAGAATCGACCACTGATAACATGGTGTGGTCCATTCAAGATTCTGTCACATATTTCAGATGTCGATTACGTCCTTGATGTTAAGGGATAAAGAAAGATTTTTCACATTAACATGTTGAAAGAGTTTCACTCAAGACCTGAACATCTTCAGTCAGTTTTTCACGCTGTTGATAATGTAGGTTCCCATCCAACAAGTTGGGCATCTTTATCAGTTATTCAGGAAGAAGAGTCTTCTTTCCCAGCTGTATCAATGACGTTTCCTAGTCTACCGGTACAATCTACCGAAACTTGGGAGGACGTGACGATCTAACCGAATCTTACACTTGAGAACAAAACATATGTATCCGAATTATTACATTCATTTCATGATGTACTTACAGACATATCAGGTAAAACAAATGTCATCACACATGATATCATTTTAAATGATGAAAAGACTATTAGAGTGCGTCCATACCATATACCATTACACTTTCAAGACAAAGTAAACAAAGAAATAGATGACATGCTTTAATTAGGTATAATCAGTTCTTCTCAAAGTAATTTTGCTTTTCCCGTGGTTGTAATAAGAAAAAAAGACAATAACTTTCGGCTCTGTATTGATTTCATAAAATTAAGTCATGTCACCATTTTTGACGCCGAACCGTTACCATTATTGGATGATCTTTTACCAAAATTGGCAGATGCAGTATATTTCAGTAAGTTTGATCTGTCAAAGGGTTATTGGCAGGTCCCGTTGGCTGAAAGATGTAAACATTTTACGGCTTTTGCTACTCCCAGAGGGTTGTTCCAGTTCAGTTTTATGTGTTTTGGACTGATGAATACACCTGCTACATTCACTAGAATGATGAGAGTTCTCTTCTCGCATAGACTTCGAACAGACGCTTCGTTCAAGGGCGTTGGTGCTGTGTTGCTTCAACAATTTGATGGACATCTTCATCCGATCACTTACATTTCGAGAAAGTTAAACAAGGCGGAAAAGAGTTATTTGGTGTTGGAAAAGGAACTTCTCGAGGCGGTCTGGGCAGTAACCAACTTAGAGAAGCATCTGTTGGGTATACCTTTCATGATACATTCAGATCAAAAAGCTTTGGCGTATTTAAAGACTAAGAACCATAGATGCGCCAGAGCAGCCCGTTATTCGATTCTGATGCAGCCATATAATTATACTATTCAAGCAATTTGAGGGTCTGACAAAGTGGTGACAGACGTAGTTTCGAGGTGCCCTCAGGAAGGCAGTACACAAGACAGTTAGTGCATGGTCAACAGTAGTGGTGACGTAATTGGGAACACACTTTAGTGTTTAGGGTATAAGTTGCACATACAGTGTATATAATATGACTGTATGGCAATGATATTCAATAGCGATGCGTTTTTTGCGTGTATATTATAGAAGTTTCATAGGGCATTGAAATAGGTAATTTGGGACCAATTTATGCATGTACTTGCTATTTATTGGGGTTTGATCAGGAATTAACATGTATGGGATTTACAGTGTACTCTTTATTGGTGAGGTACACATTATTGCAATCATTTTCCTATGGGTATGTAATCTTATTAGATGTAACCATATTATGTAAGTTTTTGTTCTAGTATTATTGATTAGTTTAGAGGTAATAGAGGGCGGTGTTGATTTCCCGTAATTTTTACTATTAATATTATTACTTCCTACTTGGATTTTATTCATAAGGCAATAGATTATATAACTTGTTTATCACCGTTTCATCTCATCGACGACTGACTGATGATGTTTTGTGACTATTTAGCTGACTTAGACTTACTGAGACTTAGGATAGTATTATGTTGGTATTTTTGTATTACCTTAAGTGGCATATCTTTGCAGAAAAAAGAAACTGCGTGTCTTTTTTCTTAACAGTGGTAGGAGGTTATTGTTGCGTATGGTTTTTTTAAAAACATTTGTTGTTGTGCATCAAAGAGCGCTGAGTTGAGTTTGGAAAAATAGTTGAAGATCTGTGAATGGTACACTTAATTGCATTATTCATGCACGCAGCAAAAAATATTTTATTGTGTAAGATGACATAGGCTTTTTGTGGGTTGATATATTGGGAGCAAACTGCCACAGTAAGATCTGGAAGGAATTATTCACCATACATAGACATAAAAAGAGGTGTCAGACAAGGTTGTGTGCTGTCCCCCTGCCTATTTAATTTATACACCGAAAAAATTTTCAGACAGATACAGGAAATACCAGGACTGAATATCAGTGGAAGGTCAATAAACAACCTTAGATATGCAGATGATACCGTGTTGTTAGCTGAAAGCGAACAGGAGTTACAAGAACTAGTGAAGCAAGTGAACAGTATAAGTCATGAATATGGACTCGACATTAATATTGAGAAAACAAAAACTATGATAATTAGCAAAACAGACGATAAACCCACATTAAAGATAAGCGTAAATGGGGAAATCCTGGAACAAGTCAAGAGCTACGTATATCTCCGTCATATAATAACAGAAGATGGCAGATGTGAAACAGAAATCAAGAAGAGAATAGGAATGGCCAAAGCTACATTCAACAACATGAAACATATACTGACATCCAAACAATTATCTCACAAATTAAAACTGAGAATCATAAAGTGTTATATATATTCTGCATTTCTGTATGGCGCAGAAACATGGACGATGAATAAGCAGTTGGAAGAAAGAATTGAGGCTCTTGAAATGTGGATATATAGAAGAATGGGGCGTATCTCATGGAAAGAGATGAAAACAAATAAGGAGGTCCTAGAAAATCTAGGTATGAAAAGAGAACTAATGAGGGAGGTCAAAGTTCGACAGCTAAAATACTTTGGCCACATAAAAAAGGCATAACACCTTGCAGAAGACCATAACAGAAGGGAGAGTTGAAGGCAAACGTGCAAGGGGAAGACAGCGCTATAAGTGGGAAGACAACATCAAGAGATGGACAGGAAAGAGTCTATCAGAGTGCACCATCAAGACAAGAGACAGAAGACGTTGGAGATCCATTACAGCCAACCTTCGTTGTGGAGATGGCAACTGATGATGATGATAATGAGGTCGAGAAAAAAAGAAATAAACAAGACGGGAACAGCATTGTTTTGCTGGTGGTCTGGAAAACCCGTGGAGAGATTATGTTTATTCGTGTAACAAATACGAATACACGACAGGAGGAGTACTGTTTTAAGTGTATAAGTTGATCATCATCATCAGTTGCCATCTCCACAACGAAGGTTGGCTGTAATGGATCTCCAACGTCTTCAATCTCTTGTCTTGGTGGTGCACTCTGATAGACTCTTTCCTGTCCATCTCTTGATGTTATCTTCCCACTTATAGCGCTATCTTCCCCTTGCACGTTTGCCTTCAACTCTCCCTTCTTTTATGGTCTTCTGCAAGGTGTTATGCCTTTTTATGGGGCCAAAGTATTTTAGCTGCCGAACTTTGATCTCACTCATTAGTTCTCATTTCATACCTAAATTTTCTAGGACCTCTTTATTTGTTTTCATCTCTTTCCATGTATGACCGTGCAGTTAGTTGTGCGCAGGTCGCGGCATCAAATAGTATCGTGTAGCCGGGCAGTGTTTGCGGCATCAATGAAAGAATGTGTGTGTGTGTGTCCGTCAGCTGATCGGGTCAGTTCAGTTACTTGTGTTGAGCGCAGGTAAATATTTTGAAGTGCGCTAACTCTTGTACGTTTCTTGGTTCAAGTCGTTACAGGTCTGTCCGCCTGAGATGGAAATTCTTGACTTTGTTTTATTCTTCTTTCCCAGAGTTCGTTCGTACCCTTTTTATGGTTAGTGAAAAGCAATGTCTTGCATAGTGGTTTAGTCAAATAATCCAACCGTAATATTTCAAGGAAAACTCAGCAATGTAGAAAAATAAAATATAGTTTATTAACGTAATTTGGAACAGCAATGTTATTGACACAATGATGAAGCACTTATTTCTTTCTTACCCAAAGTAGTGAGTATCCAAAAATGAAAATGGAAATCCACAGGAATAATATATCTAATAAAGGTAAAATACAAACTTGTCTACTTAAAATATACTAGTCTAACTTGAAAAAACTTGTCAAGTTAAAAACAACTTGTCTTGATAATCTCAAAGACGAAGTTCTGTAAAAATCCTCTCGCCTAACGAATCCTAAAATCTGTACAAGCCCTGGATCATCTCAATCGCCCAAGGCTCCTCTTTATATACTGCCCACTCTTTTTTTCCCGCCAATTTTCACACGATGTTTTATTTTTCACACGATACCAAACATCTACATTTGCACACGCTTTTCTCAGCTTGTCGACTTTTTGCACACGACTCTCACTCTAGCATCGGAAAAAACCAAGATTTGCAACTTCTCCCAAAATATTCCATTGAGGAAACAGGCACTTACTATTTTGTTGTTCTGGGACAGCTTTTCTTGAAGCCGTGAACTTTTCATGATACTGTATTTTGTGCACAAATGTCTTAACTGCTTTTAACGTTGTTATTTCTCATTTTATGTGGTTTTTAACACGTATTAGATGCAGTGTATGCCCAGCGGTCACACAAGTCCCGGGGCCACAAAAATGTATCCCATGTGGAGACATTTTCGTCTTATCAACTAAAAAAAACTCAAATCCCTAACATACATACTGGAGCAAAATATGAAATGGGGGCATATATTTATGAGTCAATTGCCAATGGACAATGGTTGAGAAAAATGTATGTTACTGGTATAAGTCATTGACTGGGGGGCATATACTTATGAGCCAAAATGAGAGAGAAAAAAATTTCAAGGTCTCAGTATACATGTGAGCCAAAAAAAAAAAAAAAAAAATTTCAAGATGTGAGCCTAACAATTTTTTTTTCAAGATCTCAGTATACCTGTAAGCTAACTTAAATATGTATTACTAGATCTCAGTATACATGTGAGCCGAAAAAAAGGAAAACAAAATATTATTTCGTAAAACGAGGAATACACAGGACAGCCCATGGAAAATACTGAGGGTTTATGGAATACCCAGCTGCATTGTTTCCATTATAAAAAATGCTAACTTTACATGCAGTGTTGGGTTGAGCAACCTAACTTTTAAGGTGAAGAAAGGAGTGCGACTGGGATGCCCCTTATCAATCACTTTATTTTTGACAGTCATAGACTGGGTGATGCGACAGACAACATAAGGCAGTCCAAGAGCAATAAGATGGATATCGTTTTCTACACTGGAATAACTGGAATATGCATATGACTTTGCACTACTAGCACATTCTATTCACACCAACATATCCAAGGAAAAACAGATAGGCGGAATAAGTATATCTAACAGGTGGGTCTGAACATCAGTCTAAAGAAGACATAGGTCATGAGGTCCAATGTGGGCACTCCTGATCCTATAACAATAATGAACGAGAAACTGGAACAGAGGGACACATTTACATACCTAGGATGCATAGTAACACCAGACGGCGGAACAAGCAAAAACATCAAGAGCAGAACGAATAAAGCGTGAACAGCCTTCGTTAGTCTCAATTACATCTGGACGTCCGCTCAGTACAGCACTGTGGCAGAGGATATTATGAAAATTGATTTCATACATCTACAATTTTTCTTCCACTTGTCTTTCACCGGCTTCCTTGTGAGCCATGCACGGTTTGTTAAAGTAAAACCTTCCTACACTCAGATATCTGTCTCTTTCTTAATTTAGCACGCCTATTTTATTTTATTTTCTCTATTTGCCTTGGGAATGTTTACCAACAGACCTATTTGTTAAACGCAGACCCCTTCACTTCTCTTTATATGTAAAACTCTTAATTTGGCCACGCAAATTTTCTTTTCTCTATGTCGTATAAACTACGAGGAATGTTTGCAATCACACAGGTAGACGGAACGCGTAGAAAGGGGCGACTATTTCAATAAAAGTAGTACTTTTGGCTCAGGGGAAGATAAGCAAATGTAGTTGAAACGTATTTTCGGTAGACAGTTATCAGGGGAAATAATTTGAGTAGAAGGCGTAGATAGTTTGGAACCAAGCGCAGATAATCATAGTTACTCCCCCTGAATCTGTTCGTTTAGAAGGTAATTAAACACGATGAGAATCGCCAGATCAAAGGACGGGCTTCGCTCGATTGTCAGAGTCTGCAAGCGGTAAAAGTGTGAATTTTTCCTCTGATTTGCAGATCGACCGAGGAAAAGCCCGAAATCTGAGCGAAGGCGTTAAAAGTTACAAGTCTGAGCGAAGTTCTGCAAATTTAAAATATATTCTTCAGCTTTTAAAATCCATTATTCAGTACCCACAGAAGTCCTAGAGACTACTAGCTGCGATTTCTAGATTCAATATACCATTTCGAATTACTTAGTTTTTCGTTGGAGTAGTCCTAATTCTGTGTTTGCGGTAATTATTATTTCACTAAGAGTTTTCTGTGTAGAGTGATTTAATGGTTAAGTCCGTCTTTTTATTCACTAAGATTTTTCTGTGTAGAGTGAATTAATTGTTAAGTCCGTCATTTTATTTCACTAGGAGTTTTGTGCAAAGTGACTAGCGAATTAATATAATCTATAGCTAAATTGTTTCAGCTGTAACGTAAATCTAACTAACTGATATTAACCAGTAAGAGTTATTTTAATCGTCTAGTAAACGCACTATTCATTATGAGTACTGACAAAATATATATTTATTTCTAATTCATGATAATTAAAATTATAAATGACTAGCGCTTATTTCACGGAGTATTTTATTAAACGATTCAATACCAGATACACGTGTAGTTCTATTTAAAGTTAAATAACTGAGTGCATGAATATATTATATTTTACGCGGGTTAAGGATAGGATTGAGAATACTTTATTATGGTTAAGTATTTGTATTTGTCTCCTTTACACAGTACGGGATCAAACCCAAAATCTACCAGCGGCTTCCATATAAATCTGAGAATAACCATATAAAGAACATTTTTACTTAGTATCTGGGTCTTCAATGTAAGCCTGTCTGGGGTTGTGTTTACACCCAGAGAGAGACAGGGTACCAACCCAAAGAATATTAAGAGCGACTTTGTAACTGGGCCTATAGATCCAGATTTCTTTTTCCCAATTTCATTTACATTCAGCCCGTCGTGGCGACATCACCAACATTAACATTTCCCGACGTTTGACAATTTTTATACTGAGAGAAGTTACCGACCTGACTTTCCTATAGACTGGAAATCTCAAGCTACTGACACTGTGAACACTGTTAAATTTCTTACCTGGACTAATTAATGTGACATAAACAGAAATCCTAAATATAAATATCAAAGTGAACGTTCCCCGGAGAAGTGCATTTAATCTGTCTTTGAGGAGCAGGGGTTTTCTTTGCCAAATTAACACTGGATTTGCTGTATGCGTGTGTCCTAAAGATTGTTCCAGAAGCTGCAAATCAAGTGTTAGGTAAGAAAGAATGAACGTGAACACGGCTGTCTGAGAAGAGAGGAAGGATGAATGAATAATTCTCATATATATATATATATATCTTCTTCTTCTTCTTCTTCTTCCGTCCTTAGCCACCGACCGTCAAAGCAGTCAGTGGCCATTACGCCTAGTGGCGTCTTAGGGCAACAGCAGATAGGTTTTCTTTGCCATTGTTTCCCATCACGCCTATTGGCGTCTTTAGGGCAACGGCAAATCAATCCATCTGCTGTTGTTTCCGTAATCGAAGTGACTGGCAAACGGGTGATCAGCCCGTTGGTATATATATATATATATATATATATATATATATATATATATATATATATATATATATATATATATATATATATATATATAGATCTTGTGGAATCCATGTACTCACGTTGTTTATTTTGCTAATACTGTCCCTTTCAGAATAGATTAACGTATAAACTCTGTTCTTTACTGTAGAGTGAAATCCTAGACCATAGCGTATAAATCTTTGACTCTTTGGGGGTTAATAACTTTCTTTTAACGGGATCTTGTCTCAACAGAGGGAGGGAGGTTTACACCTATGAGTCTATTTCTTTATTAATTCATTAACCTATGTTTATTTGTATTTGATTGATATTCAAAGTATTGCTGTTGTAGAGTTTCTTTATAGTAAATAAAATTAACATTAAAAAAAACCTTTATTTACATGTGTTGGTCAGCTCGTCCCAACATAATCCCTATTCCATTGGTATAGTTTTCACGTTTGTGAGTGTAACTGTCGTCACTTATGTGTGTGGGTGAATGTGAGTGATTGATATATATATATATATATATATATATATATATATATATATATATATATATATATATATATATATATATATATATATATATATATAGGTATACTGTCTGACAAACAAAGTTCTGTTGTAGAGATAGGTTAAACTAGAGGATCTTCTCGAGTCCAGGGACAGACTCTACCTATTTTTTCACCATTTCACTCGTGAAAGTCTATTTCTTATGTTATCTCTCACTGCGTCACCACCTGTTCTAGTTCTATTCAGAAGAGGCCAAACTATGTCTTAATTCCCCTTTCAAAAATCTACGACAAATGAAGGCTCATTTTCCGGGAATTGAACTCTAATCCTGAGTAAGTACGACAGAAATTTTCTCGTCTATCTGGGTTTTGATATAGATTCTTGAACTAGTACCACTGAAAGGGTGCGAATTCTTTAGATTTGTTTTTTCTAGTACGTCAGATTGACTTTGTTTCCAAACTTGAATCTAATCTGTATCTAGATATTTGACTTTAGAGAAAAAGATAACATTTTTCTTTAGTCTAGATATAGAAAGAGCATGGTTGTCTCGTGAGTTTAATAACATTAAAAATGATTATCCCCTAGACAAACGATCTGTTTATTGGCTTGCTGACCACACAGATATATCGATTGTTTTTCCTGTGGAAGTGTAACTGGTCCATGAAAGTGTTATTAGTCCTACTGAACTATCTGTCACGTTATTACGTAAAGACAGAATCGGTCAAGTAATAACAAGGTCGTAAATTCATGTATCATCAATATGTATCCTCAGTGTATATCATCAACATATGTATTATCAGCAAGGTAATTATCACTACTTGCATAGTATGATCATCAGAGACTATCATTTCCCTAAATCTCAAATTTCATTCAATTTCCAAAATGTGCAAGTCATTTTTAACCATCTGTCACGTGATTACGTAAAGACAGAAATGTCCAATTTATAACAAGGTGATAAATGCATATATAGCGTAAGCACGTGTGTCTGCAGAATGTGTATCAATATCAAAGGTAAACATCATCACCTGTATAGTATGATCATCAAAGACTATCTTTTTTTTTCATCAATCTCATAATCTCATTTTCTTGCAAAAATGTTTCAGTCATTTTGAACCATCTGTCACGTGGTCACGTAAAGACAGAAATGCTCAATTCATAACATTATCATGAGGGCATTAGTGGCATATGCATCATATGCAAACAGAAGTTTCACAATATACGTGGTATTTTATTTTCTCCAATGTCATACCCATGTCAGCTGCAATCATGAAACCAGTCAATACTCATATTTGAAACAGTCAGGGGCGAGTCAGTGGGGGATGGATTGATTCCATGGGATACATGGGAAACAATGGGGGCAAAAATAGTCATCTGTGTGGTCCCATGAACAGGTGTGCGGGTGTCTCAGGGATATTAGTATCACTAATCTATGTCAACATTCCCATCAATCTGTTTCTGTTCATTTCCTCCAATATTCATTTTCGGTAAAAAGTTAGTAAACAAACCGTAATAATAGTACAATAATAACAATGACTCTAAAAATGACCATCAGTAAATCTGATACCTGGGTGTGATGAATTCTTTCAGTGTGGTGTCAATAATAGTTAGCTCAGAAATCAAATAAGAACAGTCAATAAAGTCTGCCGTCAGCAAGTTGTAAGAATAGTAATTGCGGTCTCGGAATGGAAAGAAGGAAAAAAAAAGGTCTCCAGATTAAAACAAAATTGGAATTCAAGTTGGTGTAGATAGTTATGAAAGAAAAATCATAATTCCTGAATATTGTCTCAGAGTGAGAAAAGGAAACAAGGAAGATAAAGGGGGTGTGAAGGGTGGTATGGAAAAAGAAATCTCATTCGTCCTATAATGGGGGGTCAATGTTGTATGTACAATCATTGTAAAATACTATACTGAAGCACATTAAACACGCACCACCTGTATAATCCAGAACAGAGTGTGAAATGTAAATATAAGTGTTTACAAGTTTACATATTTGGAATCTTTATTCATTTTCCTATGAATCCATGCTGGTCATTAATTTGTACATTTGATTGTTATGAAATTCATTGCATTCTGTGCAGGCAAGGGAGAAAACCAAAAATGCAACCAATAAAAAAATTCATTCACACTATCCTCAGTATCTGGTATGTCCACCGTGTGCTTGCAAACAAGCGTAGCAGCGGCTCCGCATGGAACGCATAAGTCTCTGAAGGAAATTCCGGGAAATCAAGTCCCATTCACGTGTAAGAACAGCTTCGAGCTGTTGCAGATTAGCTGGAGAACCTTGCCTGTAGACTCTGCGTCCAAGCTCGTCCCACAGATGTTCTATAGGGAACATGTGTGGTGATAGGGCAGGCCAATCAATCGTCACAATGTTCTGCTGCTGTAGATATTGCTGTGCAATGCATGCGGTGTGCGCACGTGCATTATCCTGCTGGAGAAGCTGCAAGTCTGGATAATTTGTGAACGCAGGAGCAATAAGTCCATCCAGAACCTCATCTCGATATGTCACAGCATTAACATTTCCACGGAAGACGTGAAGAGGCAAGCGATAGTGAAAACTGAATCCTCCCCAAACGTGAATACTGCCACCTCCAAATCGGTTGTACTGACGAACACAGCAATCTGCAAAGCGCTCTCCACAACGTCGCCAAATAAGCATTCGTCCATCAGCGAAGGATATGTTGAATCTGCTCTCGTCTGTGAATAGGACAGCATTCCACCGCAGTCTAGCCCATCTGACATGTTGCTCTGCCCATTGCAGGCGCTGCTGACGATGTCTGTGAGTCAAGTTTGGCCCAACATAAGGTCGTCTTGCAGTAAGGCCTGTATATCTGAGTCGTCGTATGACTGTCATTCGAGAGACTTGCCCACGTCTACCAACTATTGCTCTTGCTGTTTGACTTGCCGGGAGAGAACGATTCCTTAGGTGACTCAGCACAATATGACGATCTTGCGCAGGGGTAGTAACTCGTGGTTTTCCACTCCGAAGTCTATCCCGGGCACTGCCAGTGGTCCGGTAACGTACATTGAGACATACAATAGTGCTGTGGTGGCAATTCATCCATCTGGCAATGGCCCGCGAGCTCATTCCGGTCTCCATCATACCAATGGCTCGTCGGCGGTCATTTTCAGATAGTCGTGGCATTTCAAGCACATGTACTGGGTGTTTTGTCTCAACGGTTTTTTTATACCGAGTATACTGCCGCAACGCGTATACATTTTCAGGGTCAAAGCTGTTGGGAATCGTGTTGAACGTGCAACTTTCATTGTTTTCATGTAGTCTTTATTCAAACCCGTGTGTTGAATCATGCACTTTCCATTCCAGCAGCCATTCACTCTCTACCTCATGACAGACACGGGGAAAATCCATTCCCACACCTTTTTTTCCAGCTTCTTGGCATCATTATATATAATAGTGGTGCGTTTTTAATTTCACTATATTTAAAAAAATGGCTATTACATTAGCAGTATGGATTTGAATCATGGTAATAATAAAAAAAACATAAACAGTACCCACAAAAAAAAAGTGTGGTTTTACACTCAAAATATATCTCTGTGGAGAAAGAATGGCATACCTTGACAATCATGTTTATGAATTACAATAGCATGGTTCATTCCACTTATACTCTGTCAGGGGATGTTATGATAGTTAAAGGGTACTGGTATAGATGAATGTATGGAATATATAGATCATAGGTAATAAGCTGCATCCATGATAATAATTAGAATGACAAACGGTGCATAATGCAAAGGTACAGCGTGAATATCCAAAGATACGTGTGAAAAGAGCAAGTTGATCTCTGGGACAACAAGGAAAGACTGTAAGGGCGAAAGGGTGAAATATGATGAATTCTCAATGAGTGAATCATTAGCATTAAAATTGTTTGCAATTCATGTAAGTAGACTCTAGGGTTCTGAATTGGTTAAATGTAACATCAAGATCATCTCTTGATCATACAGATCATACAGTTGACATTCAAAAATCCGGCCATCGATAATCCGGTTCCTTCAGATTTCCGGCATGGATTTCGGAGCGCATTTTTAAATTTACCGCGTTGGCGCGCCACTGTTTTCTGGAGCAGTTTATGTTTTGATGCAGCTGTTGGGTCTTGCTTGCACGTGTTAACAGGCATTCCTGCTCATTCCTTCTCATTTTGTCATTTATTTGCTGCTGTATAGCCCCATTATGGATTCAGCAAATAAAACAAGTGGTGTAAAACGTAAACATCGTGCATTGTCGATCGCAGATAAAGTGTATAGGTAGTCATTTTCTGTTAAATATATACAGAATATATAACCATAAAAAAGAAATCCGGCATTTTCAAAAATCCGGCACTCCTCAGGTCCGGAGGTTGCCGGATTTTTGAATGTCTACTGTAGTATGTGTGATTATGCAACCTATAAACTGCAATCTCTGTAGAAATGCATAAATTGTTTACCAACCGAATTGCTTGTTTTATTTAGATTAAAAATAATAAAATGGCATACAGTGTAACATAAAGTATGGTAATGTATTGACTGAACAAGTGGCAGTACTAGAAAATGTTTAAAAAAAAACAATATGACAAATATGCTGGTTGCTCTACCAGCGGGCTGATCACCCGCTTGCCAGCCATACTGATTACGGAAACAACAATTAATTTTTTGTTGTACCAATAAACGCCATTAGGCGTAACGGAACAACAATTAGTTTCTTGTTGCCCTAAGACGCCTCTAGGCGTATTGGCTACGGACTGCTTTGTCGGTCAGTGGCTAAGGACGGAAGAAGAAGAAGCTGGTTGCTCTGGAGGTGATCTGATCATCAGCGGTTACCTCACCGGGGAAGAAATTGGTAGCAGGTGTGTGATACAGTATGGCTGGCGTTCCAGTCATAATAGTGTACCAAAACAAGGATCCACATCATATAATAATAATAATCCATCAAGAATAACTACTGGCAAACGCAGTACCAATAGTTATATGCCTCAAATAACATTATGCCTCAGCGCTATATAATCCCTCCAGAAGACTGCTGGGGATCACAGTACTAGTAAATAATAGGCCTCTAATATGTATGACGTCTCAGCGCTCCTTAATCCATCTAGAAGACTGCTGGGGATCGCAGTACTAGTAAATAATAGGCCTCATAATATATGACGTCTCAACACTATTTAACAGCTTCCTAACAGCTCCACAAAATCGCTGTACTGCAGTTAATCGTAATACGGCCTGTCAAAACCTTGGCCTCATAATATAAGTCGACATATCAAGCACTGTCTTTAATGCATCTAGAAGACTGCTGATAAATAATAGGCTTCATAATATAAGTCGACATGTCAAGCACTGTCTTTAATTCATCTAGAAGACTGCTGATAAATAATAGGCCTCATAATATAAGTCGACATATCAAGCACTGTCTTTAATCCATCTAGAAGACTGCTGATAAATAAAAGGCCTCATAATATAAGTCGACATGTCAAGCACTGTCTTTAATCCATCTAGAAGACTGCTGATAAATAATAGGCCTCATAATATAAGTCGACATGTCAAGCACTGTACAGGCTTCCCTCGAAAAACACTGGGCTGACTTCTCCAGTCACGCCCAGGACACAAACACTTCCAAAAACGTACATAATCTTTAAACACTGACCGGTATACCAAGGCCTAAGGAACATCTCCTTAACTAATACATCTCATCTGGGATAAACACACATAATATATCTCAGCATAAATGCCTGTACACTGGTACACATTGAAAAACACTTTACATCTCCTCAGTGCACTCGCCCGGTACACACTGACACCAAAAACATTCTCTCCCAGCACACCCCGCGAACTCTCGCTCACAGCTCAAAAATAGCTTAGAACATTTAACTCACGTGGAACTCCGCCATCGTGACAAGCGTTCTGAATCTCGAAGATTCGAATGCTATACACTCATATACTTTTTAAAATAAATTAACAGCTGTTCAAGTGGGATAACCATTATAATCTATTGTACATCCCATACATATAACGATTACTGCCCTTGCTTAGATTTGGACTTATCAGTTTACACCACCCCCCGGGGAAAAAAATGATAACATCATTTTTTTGAAAACATTACTCCACCAAAAAATTAAGTGGGTGATAAAGCTCTAATCCGAAAAATTAATCAACCTGTTAAGTCCAAATACTATATATCGTCCAAAAAATATGAGCATTATGAGTAAAGCAGAAAACAAAGCATACAAAATAATCAGCTAAGTCTACAAAGATAATCTGCTTTCAACAAAGTTAAGTCTATTTAGCATAGAATTAACCTAACAATATACAGGATGTAAGTATTCTTATAGTAGGATGTATAAGAATACAAATAGTATCAAGTGACATATAAATGCAACATGAAAGTATAAACAACATATGAACCGCTACCAAACAGTCAGTAGTAGAAATGGAATAAAATGAAGAATAATCAGGACAGACAAAAGAAAAACATAGATATGTCTGCAGAGAACGATGGATTAATACATCGTAATAACAATTTGATCAACAACGTATTATATAAATACATATAATCATGACAAGAAAGTATAGGACATAAAGACAATGTATGTGTATATCTAACAACCACAAAAGAAAGCTGTAGATAAACGAAGCATAATCTAACACTTAACCTCGTTATACAACTTATTCATAAGTAACAATCAACCATCAGACATCATACACAAAAAATAATAACGTTATAAATAAACTCCAACTAACGCACCATCAAGCGTTAAGTAAAAAAAACACATGATTACCCCCTCTAGCGCACAGTTAAGCGCAGGGTACCGAAAAAATTTTACATTCTTAGAAAACATTTTCCAAAAAGTAAAAACAAAAATATTTCATAACGCTAAGTTAAATAAAAGTGGTATTTTAACTTTTTTTTTTTAGTTTAACCCAATATTCACATACCAACAATGTAATTAGCTTAATAAAAATGTGTGACATACAAAAATTCTTATACTTAAGCAGACACAAAATCAAAACAATCTGCTGGGAAAATGATACATGTCTAAATTGCAAGAACAAAAAAAAATCACATTATTTTAAGTTCGCAGGTGTTATTCTCTCGAAAAACTCAGAAACCAATGTTTCAGAATGTATTCACAACTTGCAATACAAAATTAACTCTGATATAATCAAACTACATTTCCAAAATTATGTTTGACAATATAATGGTTACTACATAATGTCTTAGAATGCTAATACGTAAATAAACATGACATCAAAACATAAGAAAGAATTTCAAATTTAGTGAGTACAGAGACTCTCTGAAGACGACTACTGTACCCTACCCAGCTAATGAGGTTGTGCATAGGGCTGACAAACTCATCATGCATATAAAACAGTCCTAATAATCACCGCTGCAAAAACACAACAATGTTTGATGTATCAGCTCTCGTAGCTCGAAACTCAGCACGGAGCATAAAGGTCAACCATAAATTAACTAAATGAGCATAGTCTTCTGACTAGCGTGCATAAATACTATAGTCCACTGCTTTCATCAAAAAGTTACAAAGATAAATCACTCGCAACTGATATCTTACACCTTACTGCAATCATAATACATACAATATTCGTCATAACACAATAGTGTAAGAATAGTATGAAAATAATTGTTGCATCATCAAAACATCGTCGTACGTAAAATAAATATGTGCATAAATAGTGCATAAAAAATGAGGTTACACACTATCTAATAGAAGTTATATGGGATCTTAATACAATTCTATATATAATATCCTATATTTGTTTGATACAATAATATCTATATCTTAACCATGTTAAACAGGCAATAATTCCAGCCGTGTTTATATATCTCAGCGGTTAACGCGCTTGGCAAGATAAACCGCATACAAGCGTTTAGTAGTCAACTTGCTATCTGTTTCACTGTTTTGGTCAACCACATTGGATAAGGTGCCCACAATACCTTACTCTCTCGTTTTTTAACACGGCAAGACTTTCATTGCAAATGTCCGCTGTGAAAATATACAAATGTTTTGAGATATTTAAAAAATACACCGGGGTTCCATTTTTAATTCACAAGTCCGATTTAACTTTTTTGCTTGTGAAAGAGTTAAACAGGCAATAATTAACGTGTTGAATAACCTATAAACTTGGCTTGTGTAACCGCCATACAATTCACCGAGTCAACTTGCTATCCGGTTACACTTGGTCAACCACAAGGCTTACAAGGCAGAAAATATCTTAGCTCTCAAGGTCGTTCGTATTGGATGCGGAAAAAAAACTTTCTTGCCCTCACGACTGTGAGATAATATCTCAAATGAAAAAAGCTATTTTAATTCACAGCCGTTAACGTATTGAGTAAAACCCTTTTTATTATTATTACCTTGTTTCTCAAAAACTTTAGGCCTTTGTTGAGAAAAAACATAGTGTAGTCATTATTATTTCTCGATCAACAAATATCTCCAGATTGGACATGTTGACACCAGAAAAACTATTACATGGCAGAAGATTTGTAATCTTTAGCTCATCAGGTTTTCTCCCATAATTTTGAAAATGCTAGAAAAAATATTTTAGATCTGTTAACCCTCACGTTTCTTGGAGAAGACACTCTTCAAAACCACATTTGCAGAACAAGCCGTTGTATTTGAGACAATCTGTATTATCTATCCTTACCTTGTTTTTCAATTCTTTTCTGTGTTGAGCAAAAATTAACTCTAATCAGTCAGGATTAATAATTTCCTTTGGCTACTAACAAAAATATCTGCCAAGATTGGTTCAAGTATCACAGTAGAATTAACCCTGTTGGCCTGTCGCCAGGAATTATTAATATTACTAGAATAGTCACTAGTACGATGAAAATTATATCTGCCACGCAAGGATATTCGCTCACCATGTTTGATGTTATTTTTGGCATCGAGTGTCTGTTGCTGACTCGACGCTTTTAAGACGTGTTGATAACCGTCTTTCTGTCTAACCTTGTCAACATTGACAGTAGACAGCATTTTTCTACATAAAATTATATCAACCAAACCGTCCACTCTTTCCCTTAATTCCGTAATTTCAATATTTTTAAGTGAAATCTGTTCACTTTGTTTCTTAATTACGTCATCGAATGTCAAAACTCTCAATCTTTCCTCCGCTAGTAATTTCTCAATCTTAGCTAATTTATCCTTCTCCATTATTAACTCTTCCAATCTCTTCTTCTCTTCTTTTTGTGCTATATTGGCTGCTGAAGCTGGTGCAACTGTATCGGCAACAGCAGCAAACTTTAATGGGTCTTTAAAGAACTCCTTGGTCCTTTCTGCTTCCTTGAATGTGTAGTCCGTTTCAACAGCAATAGCCAACAGGCGTTTGAACCCGTTGATCAATGAATGTGGGGCAGAGGAGGCTGTTGGGTAGCCACTACACTTTTCCCTATTTGCTGTTGACTGTGTTAACTCCATATGAAGCGTCTCGGTCTTACTCTTCTGGCCATTCCCAAGCTTATTAATCTTCTCGGGAGATGCCAAATACTTTTCTCTAAGTCGACGACCGAAAATCGCATTGTCATCCAATAAATCACAACGTGTTTCCTTACATAAGTTTTCACATTTTTTTTGCCTGAATTCTCAATTTCTCATGTATCTTCTTCTTTTCTTTCAGTTGACAACTGAGAATCTCATTATCGTCTAACACATTATGAAGCATTTCTATGTAAGTCTTCTCACGAACATTGCTCTCAACCTTCAACTTGTCATTCATCTCTTTCTGTTTTTGAAGTTTGTGCGTGAGATTAATAGTTTCGCCTCCGAGCCTAGTTCCAAGTATTCAATCTTGCACAATGCCGAATTTAATGCTTCTTGTGAAATAAATATACCAATATAGGCATCATATTATCCGGATCCATATCAGAATCAATGTCAGGATCCATAGTGATACAATCACTAAGTCCACTATATATATTCACCAGTTATAATTACCACAAGTCTATGTCCCTAAAAATTCGGACAATTACCTTTTCAGCTGACAAAGCTAAATATCCTTTCAAATAATTGCTAATCACTTAATCACTGTATACTATAGTAGAATAAGTTCATGTGCATAGAACCTTTGTAAAATATACCAATATGAGGGATAACTTTATATCAATTTGAGTGATGTCAATATTATGTGAAATAGCCTTAAACACTCATGCATCAAAGTCTTACAATAAGTTACAAACAACTAACATATTATATAGACAATAGGAACAACGATTACAAAGACAAGGTACTACAGAACAAACGATAACGTTCGCAGAAGTCAACTTAAAGTAAGGCTTAACTAAGGCAAAAAAATTTTCAAAGCATGAAATGATAACCGCGAATAATGGCAAGACAATAACAACACCGTGTATAAACGAAAATGTGTATAAAAACTGAAAGATAGGAAATAGAGAAAAACGCTCACAAACAAATTAATCAATAAACTAAAAAACAGAGAAAAATACTATGAGAACCACAATGAAACGTTACTTCACAACTATACACTTACTTGTCCCAAGAGACAACTAGTAACCTAAACTTCGGTAAGGTTTATAATCTTAAACCGGAATTGTCACAGAATTGACACTTACTAACCAAATACTAAAGAATGCTTATGAAGCCCTGGGTAAACTGGGATATAATCTTCATAAGTAGACATGAAACATAGAATATTTAACATGAAATACTCATTACAACAAATAGTACACACTATATATAGGAAGACTTGTTGACACAAGATAAAATGGCACAGTTTCCACAACATAGACCACTTATCTTCAATAAAGGAAAGTACGTCCGTCCAAAATACTGCACATCACAAAGTCTGCTGAGGAAAACAGTTCACCGCATAAGGTCACCGCAGGTTGACACTTCTCACTTCAGGTCCTTTGTCCTTGCCACGGTACGATGTGTGCTCGTACACCGCACAGGTAAACAGGAACTGTATTACTGCCAATCATCTACTTGAGGCACACGTGTAGAATGACTGCATATCAGCTTGAATTCCCTCTGTAACTGTAGGGGTACACAGTCTGTCAATCTCGTTGATAATCCACTTGAAAGGAGGTACTTGACATCTCTTGTATACTTTGCTGGTAAACTTCTGTAATTGCGCCACCAAAATACTGGCACAGCTCACTTGAAAACTTCAATTAAAAAAGCAGAACTGAATCATGAAGCATATCTTGGCAATGGAAATGTTAGATATATTATAGTCCTGTATGAAGGTGGGTATTAATAAGCTGCACTCCATCAGATATGTTACCGCCCAGTTATGTTAACGTCTGTTTTGGGGTAAGTCTTATATAGCAGGTATCACACCATGTAAGTTTGAAAACAACCACTATTGCACCCGTAGTTGGTGATGTCATCAGTGTAAAGTTTGATAATGATGATGGATTCTTAAATGCGCCACACAGCATAGAAGAAAGTCACATAACGCAGATGACGTGGGATCACGTCCGAAAGTTATGTCCACGACTGTTGCTGCTAGGATTATTGATTGCCGCCACTGTAACAATCAGAATTTGTTGCAAAACGATGTTGCATCCACTGTTGCAGACGAAGTGTACAATTGCTAACCATCGGGTAGTCGAATCCCAGGATTACTATACATTAAATATCACGCCACACAGGCTACTAGTTATAAATGTCGTGAGTTCGATCCAACTTGAACTGGAAAACCCCCAACTGATACAGTATGGCTGGCGTTCCAGTCATAATAGTGTACCAAAACAAGGATCCACATCATATAATAATAATAATCCATCAAGAATAACTACTGGCAAACGCAGTACCAATAGTTATAGGCCTCAAATAACATTATGCCTCCTAGAAGACTGCTGATAAATAATAGGCTTCATAATATAAGTCGACATGTCAAGCACTGTCTTTAATTCATCTAGAAGACTGCTGATAAATAATAGGCCTCATAATATAAGTCGACATATCAAGCACTGTCTTTAATCCATCTAGAAGACTGCTGATAAATAATAGGCCTCATAATATAAGTCGACATGTCAAGCACTGTCTTTAATCCATCTAGAAGACTGCTGATAAATAATAGGCCTCATAATATAAGTCGACATGTCAAGCACTGTACAGGCTTCCCTCGAAAAACACTGGGCTGACTTCTCCAGTCACGCCCAGGACACAAACACTTCCAAAAATGTACATAATCTTTAAACACTAACCGGTATACCAAGGCCTAAGGAACATCTCCTTAACTAATACATCTCATCTGGGATAAACACACATAATATATCTCAGCATAAATGCCTGTACACTGGTACACATTAAAAAAAACACTTAACATCTCCTCAGTGCACTCGCCCGGTACATACTGACACCCAAAACATTCTCTCCCAGCACACCCCGCGAACTCTCGCTCACAGCTCAAAAATAGCTTAGAACATTTAACTCACGTGGAACTCCGCCACCGTGACAAGCGTTCTGAATCTCGAAGATTCGAATGATATACACTCATATACTTTTAAAAATAAATTAACAGCTGTTCAAGTGGGATAACCCTTATAATCTATTGTACATCCCATACATATAACGATTACTGCCCCTGCTTAGATTTGGACTTATCAGTGTGGCTGTGACATCTCAATCAGGGAGTGGATAATCAGCTATTCTGTCAACTTCAGGTGAGCTGAAAAAAGTTTCGAGGGACGTTTTTCGGCCAAAAAAAAATTATAAAATCGAGACGTGGTTGGTCACCAAAAAAAAAAAAAAAAAAAAAAAATGATAAAAACGAGACGTTTTGGTCACCAAAAAAAATGATAAAGTCGAGACTTTTTGGTCACAAAAAATAATAATCGTTGGTAAAAAGAAACATTAGTCTTCTGCGACGAGTAGTACTTGTATTAACAAGTACATAGGACACAACTGGGGTGCCTATAAAAACCTTGTAAATTTTTCTGCCAGCTCTAGCAGTGCAATCTCACCGCTAGACAATCTAGAATCGTACTGTGAATGATGCACAGTATATGACATGGCGTTGATTGATTGTCGGCAGTCTGGCGAAATTTGAGATGACTGCGATCGAGCTAAAGGAGGGTTGACTGGCGAGTCATCTTTCTGTCTGTAAACTTGACGACGTTTTGTTCTTATTTTGTTTCGTACATGTTCTTGTGGCAATTTCACAAACTTAGTGGCTGGAGGCGAATCGTCAGAGGTGGGAAAATACGGTCGTTTGACTGCGGTGCGTATTTCGGGAGCTGGAATGTCATCAATAGATTCTTCACCGCTATCTGGGTCGAGGGTATCAATGTCAGATTGTTGTTGATACAGGTTGGTTGCTGTTTCGCCGTTTGTTTCATGGAGGTAATCATTTGATACTGGATCGGTGTGGAAACTCGTCTCTGTTTGTCCCTGAGTATCATGAGCAGAATCTGTCTGTTTGTGAGGAACAGCTGTATTCTTGTAGTGTATTAACGTTTTGATTTCGTCGCTATCCCATTCGGAGCTGGAGGTATGTCGACTGGCTGATGTATGTTCGCTGCGCGAATACTCCTGTGAACGTATAAAGTCAGATGTAGTATCTTCCGCTTGTGTTGTCGGCAAAATGTTTGCATCATTATGTAGACGTGAGTCTCTGTATTGAAGACGTTGTCGTAGTTCGGTCAGTGGAATGTTATTTTCACTTTCAGAGGAATCTCTTTCACGTACAAGTTGTTGTATTGCATCTGTGGGTGGCGCAGGTGTAGGATCATATTGGTCGAATTCAGAGTCCGTCGTTTCTGATGAGGTGTGACTTGAGGGTTGGTAGTTTAACGTGGCCTTCCTAACTGGTCTAGTAGATGTCGTCTTGGGTGCAATGGGGCGGTGGTCATCACGCCGAAGTTGTTTCGCGTGTGACTTCGTGGTGATATCTTTCTCCTCATGCCATATGATGTAATTGATGGGGGATGTCTATTCAATGACTTTGTAACCATCAGTCCAGCGGTTGTCACATTTCGCGTTTCTGTCATGCTTCTTATAATAGACCTTTTCACCAATTTTGAACGTTTCAAGTTTTGCTGATTTGTCATGCTGCTTCTGTTTCTTGTGAAATGCTCTCTCCTTTGGTTTTTCTATCTGTCTGGGTTGCATGTTATTCCCAGGGGTGTGATGTGTCGTATCCATAATCACTAAATTTACTTGTTGGTATCTGTGATCTTTCTTCCCTGATTTTATTTGACCTATGTGTGCCCACCATCCATCTTCTGTCGTTATGAGACAACCTCGTCCGTTCTCTAATGCTACGTTGTTAATTTCCCACATCTTTCTGGCTTTTATCTCGGCAATGAAATTTCTTACTGCCATTCTATGTCCCCTTTTATTTAGTGTATCCCAGTGTCTGTCAACCGCGGTCATGCGACTTGTTTTGTTGCCGTAATACTTGATCGGCGATAGTGTACGTGGAGTGCTCTCCGTTCCCCTACGGCAAGAATGTGGTAGGTTTCTCAGTGGTACATATGAGTGGACTCTTCAGATATTGGAACTGGGTAGGGTCTGGGTTGTGTACTGTCGTCTCTGCCATGTTCTACGTGGTTTCTCGTGCGTTATCAAATCAATCATGTGTCTATCCTTTTCATACTGAGGACGATTGTTATGTTTTTGCAAGTTCCTCCTATTTTCAACATTGTAACTGCGCACGTCCGCGTATGTTACTCTACTATCATTGGTAAAACAATTGTCATCATACCCTCCTGGGAGAATGTATGGTTGTCTTATCTTTCTGGGCGGAGGAGGTTCGTTCCGTCTGTTCATTTTCCTAACGGCGTAGTAACTTACTGTAGCTAAATCATACATAAATTCTTCTTGTGCAGCGGGACATGCATTAGATTTCCGTGCTGTAGAATAACCTCCTGGCAGAACATTTTCATTCTCCTTGTCAAAATCAGACGGGTGGCGCGGGGTATATTTGTTGTGCATTTTCCTGGCGGCGGCAGAGCGAAAACTGCGGCTGTATCGGTTGGAATGCATATATTGTTGGTGCATTTGCTGTTGCTCTGTCGGCTGTTCCATGTTTATTGATTATATTTGTCAGTGGTTCACAGTGATCGTTTCTGGTGTCCGTTCTCCGTAAAAGGACTGGTCACAGGCATCAATTATTGGCTATATGTAGCCGGACGACTGGTCCTAAGGCGCCCATTATTGCATTATGTTACCGGACAGTTACGGCACCAATTATTGTATTATGTAGCGGGGTGTTTAGTGGGCAATATAGAACTGGTCCTACGGCATAAATTAACCCTTATGTGTGACGGTGTGGTGTTTTAAAGTAGAACTTTATTTATGGAAACTTTCTTTTCCCTTTTATTTAGTCCATGTCTAAGTCTGCTGTAGTACTGGCTAATAGCTCGCCAGAGTTGGTTATTTCTTAGACACTGTCTGAGTGGTGTGGTTCGTTCTTTCCTTTTAAAGGTGTTGTGCGATGGAGAGCATTAGTGGTTTAGAAATGTGAACTTTGACAATACATCTATGTTATGCAACAGACAATCATTTTCCAACAGCCTGGTCCTTAAAAATGAATTTTATTTAACAGCAAACTGGTCAATTAGTGTCAAGCAATTTTCCACAATCAGGCATTTTTTACATCAACCAAATCTTAGTTATTTTTCCTTTCATAAAGAATATATTTTCCTGGCGTGTAAAGGGCATTTTATACATCAACCAAATCTTAGTTATTTTTCCTTTCATAAATATTTACCAAAGTCTGGATAATTATCACTTCATATTTGCTTTCTTTCTGTGTAGTTTTCTTGATAGCCATCTTGTCTATATTCAGTTTCAATTCCTCTTCCCTCGTTATATCTATTGTATCCTCCATTTTGTTTCTCTTCTGCTATTATGTTTTAATTTTTACGTAAATACGCTGAAATACAAAATGATAGGGCGATCGTACTACTTACTTGATCGGGTAACTGAATTACCTTTTCATGTGCACAAATACACATGCAATGAATGATTCCTACAAATTGTTGAATACCTCAACTGGTGAGTAAGACGGACTGACGCGTCCTCATACTCTGCTAAATTCTTGAAGAATGCCGGTTTAATAATTTCCTGCCGACAATTTCGTAGTGTCTTGAGCTGGCTACGTTTCCATTGGTTGGAAACTTATTCTACTTGATAAATTATTGGTCAAACATCGCGTTCCCATAGCGTGATGTAGCTGTCATTACTTACGTCACTCACATTTCCATGCCAACTGCCGCCGATTTGTCACGTGGCTTCTTAACTAAAGTTGACGCAGTAGCTTCACCTTGCTCTGCCCTCCTCTTAGCTGTCTGGAGTATTTTTATTTTTGTTAAAAATTGTGCTTGCTTTTTCTATAATAATTAAAGTTTTTTTCTCATTATAACCAGCCTCCAGCATGAATAAATGCTGATGGTTGTAGGTCATATTGCCACACCCTCACCTGCCCACGCTAGTACGACCAAACATTTCACCCCATCAAGACAGGCTCCTGCTTTTATCCCAAATGATGACATTATTGTCTGACAAGCTGTGAGTATGTGTTTTGCAGGATGAATAGCCTTTTTGGCTGTTCATTTTGCTGTAAGTACACTATGAACTAGCTATGGAGAAATTTCTGTTCCGGGACACATCCCTGTTCGAGTTAACGAAGGAATTCACGGACTCGTCATCTTCTTGGACCATAACGTTGACGAAGGCTCTATCCCCGATTGCTTATGACGTTTCGGAAGCCAACCGTATTATCAACGAGATTAGACTTCATGCCTCGCAACAGATGGTACAGTGCGAAGCCAAGCCCGACGAAGCATACATATGTTGATTTTCTCAACATTGTCCCTACGGGAAACCCGAAAGACCTTCCGGACATTTGCCCATATCAGAGCTTCTTCCCTTTATTGGTTATGCTCTTATTTTTGCACCACTACTGATAAACGTTCGGTTGTTCGTCCAGTCATAACAGACTTATCTCTCCGAGATACATTTTTTGTGACACGGGGACATATATGTAACCGGAATGATGACGCAATTAGAATAAATAGAAAGATCCTTTACCTCGTTCAGTAGGACAGGAAATGACAAAGACTGACGACGTAATTACCATAAAGCCTCTAACTGACGTATATGGAACCGGAATTATGACACAATTAGACTACTACTTAGTCTTTCCCCTTCTGCCGTGATGTGTAGAGGTTTGGAAGAGAGAGAGAGAGATCCAGACTATCCTATCGGCTGTCTTCCTCCTGGCCTTTTTCCATTCTAGTCCTCGGTCCTTCAAAGATTGTCGAATGTTGTCCTCCCAGCGGACTCTGGGTCGTCCTGGGGGTCTGGATCCCTGACTCTTTGTTTCCCATGCTTGTCATGGTAGCTGACCTTCTCCCATTCTGCAGACATGGCCAATCCATCTTGGTTGGGACTGTTCGACTTGGGTCTGCACGGGGTGGGATTTTAGGTTTCATGCTCTTTGTCCACCCATTTGATATCATTTAATTGGTAGCTCATAATTAACAAATACAAATATTAGTAATGATTTCATCAATTAATCGATCAATAATTTTTTAAACTATTAATCGATTAATTAATCGTTGAAAATCGCAAACAGCGCACTGGTCTAATTGACAACATTTTATCCGTATCTAAGAGGCCTAGCTGTTCTAAATAACAAAGAGGTATATACTCCAATCGTGTAGCTTTGCGCTTAATGTAATATTCATATGCTCTGGAGCTATTTCTCTTAAAATAAGCTTACTTACTTACTTAGTCGTTCCCCTTCTACCGTGAGGTGTATAGGTTTCTTAAAATAAGCACTGATGTGAAATCAACCACAGTTACGGCTTACAAGAAGGCAAAATAACTACTAGCTAACACTACACAAATAACAATAATAATAATAATAATAATGATAATAAGTACACTGTTGTAAACCGCGCAATGCGACACTAGAAATTCTCTAATAAAATCACTTAGTACGTTAACACATACCTTGTATCTCATTGTTGAAGGTAACAATGATATATACGTTAAATTACACTAGAAAACACATAACTCGTCGTTCAGCTTCTATCAAACTAAAGACTAAATCTGAGTATCTGTCACGGGTTGTCTCCCCTTAGCTCTGCATTAGTGGTCCAACAGGGGCCAAAACTCAAGAGTAACTAATGTGGGTCTTCAAAGGTGTTTACCTTCGCACAAGATTACTCTTGGCAGAGTTATAGGTAGAAGGACAATGAGGCTTCTACCTCAAGGGAATGTTCACAATATATTCAGAAAAGCGAGAACAGTGCTGCATGAGGATGAGCAAATGTTAACTATAATATCTGCCGTCAATTCCTGTGATGGATGGAGTTTTCTTTTTTTTCGTTAGCTCGTTCAAGCCACCAGCCGAATTAATTCAGTGAGATTCGTCTTATTATATAGCTCTGTTTAATTGTATTTAAGAAATTGTCTGAGACATACGGATGTAGTAAATTCAAAATTATTAAACCAACTTTAGATTTGTCTTTATACAAGTAACAAATTTAATAATCAATTATGTTTTAACAGTTATAAAAATAAATAATTCCTTATAGAAAAAGTTATCATCATCGAGTGATGTTATGGCGGTAAAACTGGGATAGTTTACTTGGCAGCTTTAATTTTTCTACATAGCTGCCAATGAGTTTCTTTTCTGCTCCAGCTGATGTTTGGTTCTTTGTAGATGGATGACTGGAGCACACTCGTCACTGGTCAAGTTTGAAAGTTTTAGAACGTTCCAAGAAATGGCATGTAGTAACTATCAAAAAAAAAAACCTGATGGTACATATTTACAATTTATTAAACCTATACCGGTTCTCTTTTCGGTTAGGTACTTTAGACAACTCAAAGGTATTTACATCATAAAATAAATAAACATAGAAACTTTAATTATCAAATAGACTTCTGTACTTAAGTCTCTACACTGATTAATATTATAATTCACAATATTTTGTCACTGAGTTGAACTGTGAAGGTAGTACTAGATACATTCTGTCCATAAGTAATCATCCTTCACTGTGTCTTTATTTCTTTATATTTTATTTTATAGTGGTAGATGCTGAATAGGCTGACCAATGGCTATGTATCGCCACTTATCTGGTGGTTGACGAATTCAAACTCCTCCCGCCATAGACTAACACGTCTGTGAAATTTCAGGCAGTGGAACAGGGGGTGGCTGGCTGCAATGACTTCACGAGCTCTTGCACCTCAGAGTCCAACAGAGTTAGTTGATTCCGGTACTTCTAGTAGTTTGCAGGATAAAACCTTGAATACATATAACCCCTGTATGGTCCAGCACTATTCTGTCCTCACATACAATGGACATAACAAACAGTGTCAGACATTGTGCTAACATATGCATAGGACAATTTACCTCAATACCACTCACAGCCAGTTCAATGTGACTACAATTTCCTTATAAATCCTAATTTTGACTCCTTTGTCCATGATCTGATTCCATACAATGATTTGGTCTAGTATAACATTTCTAAGTAATATCTTGATCGATTCATTACAACAATTCCCGTCAATCCTTCCTTAGGTTCCTGATAAATGTCATTTCTTTAAGAAATATTCCGTCAAATACATTATCAAACTTACAGTCGTATTTGTGCCATCATTCTCAATTATTCCACACATTTCACAATGCTGACCAGTCTCTAAAAGTCAACACATGCTTGCGTTCCAGCCGGCAGCACACTTCGTCCTGTAATATTTCTTAACATATGCTATGCACTTTCTAACACACCATTGAAATAATCACAGCAAAAATACACACACACACACACACACACACACACACACACACACACACACACACACACATATATATATATATATATATATATATATATATAGTCATTCTTACCCTCAGGCAAAACATACAAGCTGTTAATGGCATCTAATATCTGCGCTACAGATGCGGTTGGCAAAGGTGCACGACTATTACATTGTTACCGTTTCTTCTGTTCAGCTTGCAGTTTTTTGAATTTTGTGGCCTCAGTTTAGCCAAGGCCAAGGTCTTATATACTAGCACATCCTCCGTATTGGATGACATGTGGTAAGAGTGGTGATAAAAATCTCAAACTGAGGCATAATTTTCCTATCTGTTCAATGAGTAAAAACTAGTTTTTCAATTATCTTCCTTATTTATGGGTCGATTTTGGTCATCTAAAGCCTGAATTATACGGCGATTTATTCTGTATTAATCTATCTACTAATAAGTTAGTTTGCACAATGCATTTTAATATATGCATGCTTTAACTAGCTAAGTTGGGATTAACCATGATGTAACGAAGCTCTTTCACTCGATATTTCTATCTTACTAGAATACTATTCGAGAAAGTTTTTACACCTACCTCTAAAGTAACATTCCCGTTGTTGAATTATATAATCCTTCCCGGTGATACTTCTTTATTCTTTCTAAAATTAAGTGTCATTGTCCCATCGGTTACACAGAATGGGCCTCTATGTTCAAGCATAATACGTTTCCTAACACACAATAATAAGGGTGCGTTTTCATTGGCTATAGTATCAGAGAATTCTCTACCTATGGCATGCGGTATGGTCACATTTACTCCTATATATCCAAATGACCGTGTTGTTAGACAGACTAAATAACGACAACCTATAACTCAGGAATGCTCTCGCATTTAAGCAAACAACATAAATATTTCTAAACATGTAATAATCGATTAAAATGTGTTGTATCAATTAATCGATTAACATTTTTTAAACCAATTAATCGATTCATTAGTCGTTAAAGATCCCAGTCCAAGAGTAACTGATGAGTAGATAACTCACTAGACTTGTTTGTATATTTCACACAGTCTCACATAGACAGCTCACTAGACTTGCTTTTATATTTCACGCAGTTTCGCAAAGATAACTCACCAGACTTGTTTGGATATTTCACGCAGTCTGACATAACGCAAGCAACCCAGAGCCCGTAAGTAGATCTCTCGTATGTTGTATCAGAAACAGACCATTCTGGAGTAGCCAGTCCTATGATGTGCAGAATTAGACCAACAAACAGACATGCCAAACCGAAGCTCAAGATAATCTTCAGGGTACAAAGTGGCATTCTGTTTGGGCTGGAGGAGAAAAAAAATAATCTGATTGAGGTTTAAATAGCGTTTATCCCAATGTAATCTTCATTGTTGTGTCTTTGCTACAGACGCGGCCACTAGTCAAACATTGTTGTCTGTTATTGCTTGTCTTTGCCAAGCTGTCTGTTATTGGTAGTCATTACTTATCTTTACTCATTTGTTACCGCTGATTATCTCTTGTTGCTATTGGCGATCATTTCTTATATATCTGGTATTAATTCTATTTCACATCTTCCTCTGTCATTCTGCTCCTGGTAGCCTTTGACAATCTCTCTCTTTCTCTTTGTTACAGCTTATCTTGACAATCTCTCTCTCTCTCTCTCTCTCTCTCTCTTTCTCTCTCTCTAAACACATCTAGACTATTGTTCCACAATTTGGGATGGCTGCACCATGTCCAACACTAAAAGACTCTATTCATTACAAAAACGTGCAGTGCGCCTAGTTTCAGACAAAAACCTCACACAGTGTGTAGATACATACACATATCTTAAACATATTACCACTAAGAAAGCGCTTTCTCTTCAACACAGCCAAATTTATTCACAAAATCTTATCACAGAATGCTCCAACGTATCTGTGGCCTATTTTCAAATACAGCGGAAGACGCAGTCAACGCTTAAATAAATTACACATGCCCAAGCCTAGGCTCGACTTATTCAAGAAAAGTTTAGCTTTTTCTGCTGCTCATCTGTGGAATACTCTTCCACACGACCTAAAAAATACGCTTAGTCCATATTCATTCAATCACAGACTTTTCATTTACATCATGAGTGCAGATTATATGCCACCCTAATTTCGTTATGTTCTTAAATAATTACATAACATCATATGTAGGTTTTAAAGATAATTTTGTCTTGTTAGTATTAATTATGATAAGGCACTGTAAATCTGAGTAACTGTTATTGTACTGTTACAATGTTGGGATTTTGTAATTTTATTATGTAATATTTAAGATACTCGTACGTGTGAGAATAAATGGATTCAGTATGGAAGACGAGAGAAAGGAAGGGCAGAATGTTAGACGGGCCTGCGTGCCCAATTCTAAACCCTTTAAAAATAAAGTTCGTTCGTTCGTTCTCTCTTTGTTACAGCTTATCTTGACAACATTTCTCTTTGTTACAGCTTATCTTGACAATCTCTCTTTCTCTTTGTTACAGCTTATCTTGACAATTTCTCTCTTTTTGTCTTTGTTACAGCTTGTCTTGACAATCACTATTTCTTTCTTTCTTTTTCCTTCTCTCTTTCTTTTTCTGCTACTGTTTGCCTTTTGCAGTCTTTTGTAACCGGAATGATGACGCAATTAGAATAAATAGAAATATCCTTTACGACGTTCAGTAGGACAGGAAATGACAAAGACTGATGACGTAATTAACATATAGCCTCTAAATATATGGTTAAGGCAGACACCAAAGACACTTACAGGAAATGACGACACTACATAATCATGGTAACATGAGTCGTAACAATGACGTAGACTAAAACAGAGTACCAAACAGTTTAACTAGCGGCCTACCCAATAGAACATGAAAGAATTTGGGATATCCGGTAAAAGGACCAATGATAGGTACTTCCGATAACAGTCACGACAACGCAATAGTATATATGGACCGCCCAAAATCCTTTATTGTCTCTAGAGAAAGAAAGAAGAGAACATTGTTGACTTGGCCCTCTTTGAATAGCATTGAGTCTAGTGTGGAGTATCGCTTTGTTCTATAGATTATTTGACAACATCATTATGGCAAAGCGAAATAACTTACAAGGTTGTACCTCTCGATTAGACTAGTGTTTTGTCTTCGCACAAAAGAAAATTACAGATGAGAATTCGAACTGTATTATAACTTGGCCAACTATCATGCCCATTTGTTAGTACAAGTTGACAATTGGATATTATGATTACTGAATACCGAATGCAGCTGTTAAATTTGTTAGACAATTATGTCCGAGAGTCATTATAGTAAAAAGATTGTTTGGAGAAGAATGAAGTTGGATTAAATAAAATTATTCGTTTAATTTCCAACAAGAAAGGATTTCTTCATTGACTTTTGGAGAATTGACTTGTGATTCTTTAATTAAACCCTATAAGAAGTAGAGGTACTGTCACTAATACGCCACTGCCATGTTCCAACATGAATCTCTGAGAACCTGGGTCCCGTATATAGACTCAAGTAGATAAAGATATCTGGTAGATAACCAGTATGTATACACATCTTGAGAGAGAAGAAACAGATCCTTGTTCAACGTATATATACAGGAAGATGACTAAAGATTTATACCCTCCATTACAAACACAAGGGCTTAACCTTTTTACCTTTACACTGTGTACAAAATCAAAATTCTTAATTTGAGTACCAGTGACACGCACACACCTTACCAATTATACATAAACCGGATACTACAAACCTTGTTGGTACCGGTTACACAATTATCCTTAAACCCTAACCTAAGTGTCATTACGGGCTGATTTTCTCGCTCTTAAGCAGTGTCGCGAGGGCGTTTTGAGGAGATATGGCAGCTTGGATGGAATGGAAGAATAAAGATAATAATGTCTTATTGATAGCTTCCGAGTTTATAATAGAACTGCCTCTCCTCGGGAAATAGTGTACTAGAAATTTACTTAAAAGAGAATTCTGGTACCTAAACAAGATATTTTCTGGACGATAAATTCTTCCTCAAGAATCCTACAAAAGGACTGTGTAAAGCACATAAGGTTGAGGAAGAGATTTGGTGTCCAGCCACAATTAAAATATCCCGACCCAATAGAAGTTAATTGAATTATGGCTGAGCCCCCAGGGTGTAGATTATATTTAAAACAAAATACAACCCAAATAAAGTTAACAAGAAAAATAACAACAGACTCTGTTATGTAAAGTTGGATAAAAGGGTATGGAATCTTACATTTGTTTTTATACATATAAATATGAAAAATAGTTTAGCTCTACTGTTTATTAAAAAAAAATCAACTAGTGTGGTCATCACTTGGACCAGAGATCTTTTCTATGGTAGTGTTGCTGGTAGGTGTTAATACTCAACTCTCCGAAGGCCTGTAGTAGCTGCGGAGATGATTTTGGTTCGAACTCTCTTGGTTTGGTCTGCCCCAGTAGGTTGGTCTTATAACAGTTAATGGGTTCAGAGGGTGTCAGAGTCTGCTTCCCTGTACTCAGTGCACATCACAGATAAGGATGGGGTAAGTCACCTCTGCTGAATGCCTCTTCTGTTTATGGGATGTGTGGGATGGTTACTGGGTGATAGGATAAGGTTGGGTAAGGATAATCTTGGTACCATGGACTTGTACCCTGGACCTGGTTTAGGTATCTGGTAACCGCAACCTGGTTTAGTATCTGGTAACCGAAACCTGGGTTTCTACCTTGTAACCGCAACCTGGGTTTCTACCTTGTAACCGCAACCTGGGTGGATTCGCTCAACGAATTCACTAAGGATATTTTGCAACAAGTGCAAAGTAGCCTCGACAGAGGCCCATACAATCACATCTGCTTCCAACGATGGTTACAAGAAGAATGACCGCTTAAAATTCCCTCCTAAAATTCCAGGTGTATTCCGGGCAGGGGTGGGCTGTGATTTGGGTGGCATTGTAGCAAATCCATCTTTTGGTCCCAGGAGTATTAAGTTACCTTCGTTAACTCGCATAGTATCCACTGTGTACATGTTCAGTTCGTGACACCAAGAAAGGCGGTCGACTTCCGGTCGGTCTGTTCGTAGCACAATGTTTTCCACCTTTCAAGTTGAATGACATTCGCTGGCTAAGGAAAAATTTATTACCTAGGACCGGTGAGAATCCTGAGCTGGTAAAATACTGTGAAATCTAGAGAGACTTTTCCATTATAAGAAATGAAAAAGATATCTGAAGGGAATAGCTAGCGAGAGATTTTAAGAAGAAGAAAAATAATAGACAGAAGAAAGAGTCAGTGAGAAGTCGTTCCACGACATAAGCCCCCTTTTGAAAGTTCGGCCAACGGCCAACTAAGTTCGAGCCGACTCTTCTCTTATGTCGGACACTACATTCATGTATCGTGTCCTCCATTCCTTCAATCCAAATATTTCCTAATTTTCCTCTGTCAAACGGTATGCATTGGAGTCTCCATAGCCTGTTCAGTCACGCCATCTCTGGATCGTGCTGAGTCTCCTAAGATGATATATTTCCCTCCTTGAGGTATCGGGTAAATTCGTTCATCTAATATTGCGGCCTTTACTTTGCCGTTTACAAAGTTCGACCTAACTTCTACATAAGCTAAAGGCAAAATCATTTTTCTGTTGATTATCATGGGTGCTGTTACCTCAACATCCTCTTCGGTGACTTGATCAAGGTCGATGACAGAGGCTGAGACAAGGGCATCACACCCAAGACCTTGATAATACAAACAGGTGATTTGTTCTCCATTTACTGTGGCAGTCTCCACATTTTGAGAATCCCTGTATCCACTCCGGGCCTTCGTCAAGTTCCCATCCATGGTAGGGACCTTAGCTTTGTATGAAGTCTGTGGGATTGGGTCTCGGCGCATACAGTCTAACTGATGTAAGTTGGCCGACAGGTGATGTTCAAGAACATCCCCTCCCTTCCCATAGGGTTGCGTAATCCTTTTCCGTTGAGGGATCCTATTTGGTTGAGCGATCCTATTTACCAGGTTGTTGGTGCGGTTGTTGTTGATATGCCTGTTGTGAGTCTTTGCGGAGGATGAGGAAGGTCTCTTCAGATTATTAGCACAGCTGTGCTTAATCTTGTTTTCAGGATAGTCTAGTTGTCTCCGTTTAGATATCCTAGCCTCTGCTCTGTCTGAGCCTGAATTCTGAGACATAGACTTGGCTTCATGTGGTGCAGTGATATTTACCATAGAAGATGGTGATGCAACTGGCAAAGGAGTGGCCTGATGAGTATCCCTAGATTCAAGTTTATCCCTGGATTCCATATTTGTAGGTTGAAACTGAGTTTCCAGTTCTTCCTTACACTGGAGGGATTTTTCTTGTCTTTGTCTCTCATGTTCCACATTCTCTTCTGTGTATTTTGCTCTCCATTTCTTCCTTTCTGCTTCTCTCATCCTGCATTTTTCCATCTTTTGTGAAACAAAAGTATCCAGTTCTTCTCCGGAGAGTTCACACTCAATGGCTAACTCTGTCCAGAATGTTCTCCACTCATTCAACTCTACAGATTCTTCCATTATATCCGTAGTGGTTCGTTGAGCGAGTATGAGATCTCTAACTCACAAACAATAATTAAGGCAAAAATACTTTCTATAGTCTTAACTATACTAAAGTATTACAAAACCATATATTAAATCAAACCAGCATTTATAACCATCAAATTAAAAATTAGTTAACAATAGGTAACTAATTTCCAGCAGTACCACCAAGAAGAGTTCTCATAACAAAACTTAAAATCTGTTTTTCTTGCAAAAATTTATATGTATTTTAGTCTAGGGTAATTTATATGTCCCCTCTTTAATCTAATCCTAGACTTGGACACCAATAAGTGACAAGTACCTACAGCAGTAGTGATCTAGGAAAGATAAAGAGTTTTCATATCTCAGACAAGTGTCTAAATATGAAATAAGAGTTAATCCCGGACACGAGCGTCCCAGTTGTCGCGAGGAGTTTTTTGAGGAGATATGGCAGCTTGGATGGAATGGAAGAATAAAGATAATAATGTCTTATTGATAGCTTCCGAGTTTATAATAGAACTGCCTCTCCTCGGGAAATAGTGTACTAGAAATTTACTTAAAAGAGAATTCTGGTACCTAAACAAGATATTTTCTGGACGATAAATTCTTCCTCAAGAATCCTACAAAAGGACTGTGTAAAGCACATAAGGTTGAGGAAGAGATTTGGTGTCCAGGCACAATTAAAATATCCCGACCCAATAGAAGTTAATTGAATTATGGCTGAGCCCCCAGGGTGTAGATTATATTTAAAACAAAATACAACCCAAATAAAGTTAACAAGAAAAATAACAACAGACTCTGTTATGTAAAGTTGGATAAAAGGGTATGGAATCTTACATTTGTTTTTATACATATAAATATGAAAAATAGTTTAGCTCTACTGTTTATTAAAAAAAAATCAACTAGTGTGGTCATCACTTGGACCAGAGATCTTTTCTATGGTAGTGTTGCTGGTAGGTGTTAATACTCAACTCTCCGAAGGCCTGTAGTAGCTGCGGAGATGATTTTGGTTCGAACTCTCTTGGTTTGGTCTGCCCCAGTAGGTTGGTCTTATAACAGTTAATGGGTTCAGAGGGTGTCAGAGTCTGCTTCCCTGTACTCAGTGCACATCACAGATAAGGATGGGGTAAGTCACCTCTGCTGAATGCCTCTTCTGTTTATGGGATGTGTGGGATGGTTACTGGGTGATAGGATAAGGTTGGGTAAGGATAATCTTGGTACCATGGACTTGTACCCTGGACCTGGTTTAGGTATCTGGTAACCGCAACCTGGTTTAGTATCTGGTAACCGAAACCTGGGTTTCTACCTTGTAACCGCAACCTGGGTTTCTACCTTGTAACCGCAACCTGGGTGGATTCGCTCAACGAATTCACTAAGGATATTTTGCAACAAGTGCAAAGTAGCCTCGACAGAGGCCCATACAATCACATCTGCTTCCAACGATGGTTACAAGAAGAATGACCGCTTAAAATTCCCTCCTAAAATTCCAGGTGTATTCCGGGCAGGGGTGGGCTGTGATTTGGGTGGCATTGTAGCAAATCCATCTTTTGGTCCCAGGAGTATTAAGTTACCTTCGTTAACTCGCATAGTATCCACTGTGTACATGTTCAGTTCGTGACACCAAGAAAGGCGGTCGACTTCCGGTCGGTCTGTTCGTAGCACAATGTTTTCCACCTTTCAAGTTGAATGACATTCGCTGGCTAAGGAAAAATTTATTACCTAGGACCGGTGAGAATCCTGAGCTGGTAAAATACTGTGAAATCTAGAGAGACTTTTCCATTTTAAGAAATGAAAAAGATATCTGAAGGGAATAGCTAGCGAGAGATTTTAAGAAGAAGAAAAATAATAGACAGAAGAAAGAGTCAGTGAGAAGTCGTTCCACGACAAGCAGCCAATACCAGGTTGAAGACTCATTGGTATTATCTACACCAGGGGTCGGCAAACTACGGCACGCGTGCCAAGCGTGGCACGTGGAACGATTTTCAATGGCACGCTGAGTGAATTATAATACTGTACAGTATATGATCTCCTTTTTTTAAAAACTTGAATTTTTAATTAAATAGAAGCATATAATTCGTTTAACGCTATACCTGTTTTTACAACCCTTCAAAACGAAAGTATTTAGACATTGGAGGTAAGAATGTGCGATCTGATGCAAACTAAAGGCCTGATCATACTATACTGCACGTAAGTCTTCGTTTTTATGGACCGTTTCCGAGAACAAACATTCTTCAACGAATTTCAAGAGGAGTGGTTATACTTTGCGGAGCCCGCTAGTCTGGCGTCCACCTGCTACCGTAGTTTGCAGGATGAGGTTCTTGAAAAGAATGCCAAGCGAATTTTGACGGGCAAGCGGAGACGTAATATCATAATTACGCAATAGTGTCTGGCTAGCGCCTGGACGAGCGTATTTATTTCGTTTTCGCTCGCAGTTTTTGACTCCCAGTGTGAGTTTGGAGCAACAATGACTGACCTCGACGAAGTTATATTTCCGTCCTATCCTTCCCCTCTCTCCCGACCACAACCACCTCTACAGTTCTCTCGGCTGTTGCATACTCATGCCCGTACAGTCCGTTGACCGCAGCACAAAAGTTGGTGTTGTTATTAAGTAATACGGTGCCGTTAAAATGACTCAAAAAAGACAAAAACTTGATATACGCTCGTTTCAAGACTTTTGGACAAACGAATATGGATTCATACAACAAAAAGATCGTGCTGTTTGTGCTTTATGTTATGAAAGTGTCGTGTGCCGTATGTCAAGTGTACAAAGACACTATCAAACCAAACATCAGTCCATGTTTAAAAACTCTGAGAAAAGTGAAGCCATAAAAATGGCTGTTTCTGGCTACAAAAAACAAAGTAGTATTTTTAGTCAAGTAATTGGAACCAAAAGTAAAGCTACCGAATGTAGTTACAAAATTGCACAGTGTGTGGTTTCGAAGGGCAAACCTTTCACAGATGGAGAATACATCAAGGAAACTTTTTTTAAAGTGCTGAAATTTTGTTTAGTGATTTACCAAATAAAGAAACAATACTGTCTCGGATTCGAGAAATACCGGCTTCTGCGAGATCAATCGAGAGGCGCATAACTGATATGGCTGAAAATGTAACGGTAAAACAAACAACCGGGTTACAACAAGGTGTTGTATTTAGTGTCGCTCTTGACGAAAGTGTCGATGTGAATGACGTGGCGCGCCTAGCTATAGTTGCGCGATATTGTGACAACGACCGTATTTATGAAGAACTGTGCTGCTTGATACCTTCTGATGGTACAGCCAAGGGAGAGGACATTATAACTGCATTTGTAAGCTATTTCGAAAATCAGAACATTAACATGAATAAAATATTCTGTGTTATTACTGATGCCGCCCCTGCATTTGTCTAAAAGAACAAAGGATTTGTTAAACTTCTTGAGGATCGTATTGGACGTCAAGTATTGAGCTTCTATTGCATTATACACCAGGAGAGTTTGTAAGCGAAGATTTCGTCACTATCCTTGAACTCTGCAATGGAAACTGTTGTCAAGATAGTTAACTTCATAGTTTCTTGCTCTTCATTGACCCACAGGCAATTCGAATCTCTTCTACAAGAAATGGAAGCGCATATGCGGACCTCCCGCTGTACAGCAATGTTCGTTGGCTTAGTCGAGGTAATGTGTTGAACAGATTTGTATCATGTCTAGAAGCAATCAAGGTGTTTCTTGATGAAAAAGAACAACATTTTCCGGAACTGAATGACGAGGACTGGCTGTGCAAGCTGATGTTTCTGACTGACATAACTACAAATCTGAATGAATTAAACTTGCGTTTACAAGGGCAGGGTCAAACAGTACTTGATCTTTTTGAGCACTGGAAAGGATTTGCGTCAAAATTAGACATATTTTGCAGAGATATTACCACTAACACATACAAGTACTTTCCAAACGTAAAGGCTCATTCAAATCGATTTACTGTCTACAGAGATGAGCTTCAGAAGTACGTTGAAGCGCTCAAAGGAGAGTTTGCTAAACGAGGTCAAGACTTCAAAATTCACGGGCCCATGTTTTCTTACCTCATCAAGCCCGACTTAATTGATCATACTAACATCCCATTTGACCTTTCTCTTTTCGAGTGGATGGACGTTGACAATTTTGAAATGCAACACATCGAATTCAAGGCATCAGAGTTATGGACGATAAAATTTGTAGAATTTCGAAAAATTCTTGAAGGAAGCTGCTTGGAAAAGTCAGCTGCCATCCTCAACTGCTGGACATCCCTGCCTGAAGCGTTCACCTGTTTGAAGAAAGTTGCATTTGCTCTACTTTCGGCTTTTGGGTCAACTTATACATGTGAACAAATTTTCTCACACATGAAAGCTGTTTTAAGTCCACATAGAAGTCGCCTAACACCTGTGCATTCAGAAGCCTGTGTGAAGCTGAAATTGACCAAAATACACACCTGATATTGAACAATTAACCAAGGAGAAGCAAGGACACAGGTCCCATTAATTGATTAATGACTCAGATCAATAAGAATCAATGATTACTCATATTAAAATTTTAATAACGTGTTTTATGTTTGGTTTATTTAATTGTTTTGTTCTTCAAACTATTGGACTTTCTGTCTTAACATAATATACATATGGCAATTTTATTATAAAATTTCAAACTAATGTGTTCAGAACTTAAATTTTGCAAAACATAATATTTGTACTGTATTGATATTTGTTCCTATTTATATTAAAATAGTGAATAATCTACAAAGAATAGAATAGTTATTTGATGTAACGGAAACACAAGATCATTTTTAAATTGTTTCAATAATTGTTGTATATAAAAATCTGGTGCACTTAGGTTGGCACGCTGAGTGACTTAGCAACATTACTTCGGCACGGCACTACTAAAAGTTTGCCGACCCCTGATCTACACTGTAGATCTAGGCTTTTCCTGTGGCTTTTCTACCATTCCGAAACGTGTTTAAAGAGTTGAAGTCGTGAGCTACGGTTTCTCCAGCCTGGCTCGCATTTAAAGGATCGTCACATCTGGTCCCAAGCTAGGAGTAAGAAGTGCGTGGCATACTGTGCATTCCCTGCCATCCAAGGGGGCTCTCCAATTATGCAGAGCTAAAATACTGTACTCTGGTTCTGGGCTCTCCCAAGGAATTGCCACATCCTGCACAGAGCCACTTCTCAGCTTCCCCTGCCTATTACTGGATCCATAGTGAGATCCTTCTGCATGCAAGTCAATCAAGTCAAAGCCAAAGACTTACGTCTGGGGCTCAAGTAACATCTCCAAGCTTAGTGTCCACTGCTGAGTGTTACGCACGGATCATTATTATTTTTCGTTTGTATAAACATTTTTCGTATGTATGATCATTTTTTGACTGAAATGTATATTATATATATTTACAGTCAAAGGGACAGAATCCGAAATATTGATACTGCTATTTTTTAGGAGTTTACCTCCTCTTGTATAGAGACACGTTCGGTCTATAATTTCTTGAACGAAGCGTGACCACATCTCCTTATTTGGTAGTACCAGTCAACTATGGTAGATGTCTGAAAACCTGTCTTAACGCTTCTTTTCATGACCATAAAAGGCGCGACTGTGTAAGACTTTTATCTCGAATGTTCTTAGAATCGTCTTATTGTGAACGGCGACTCAGAGATTGTCGTTCTGCGCATGTCTCGACTTGGTTTTCGTTGGTTGTTCCGGCCAGCTCGGGGAGTTTAGAAATGGGCTAAGTAGCGAGCAGACGCGACCTGCGTCTTGTGATTTTCTGAGGGAAATACATTGTCTTTGTGAGTTAGTTAGCTAACTAGACTATTTCCCAGCATTATTCAAGCCTGCCTGGAGGCATATGTTCATGGTTGATTTTCCGAAATAAGGTAATTCCTCTTGTATCGAACTTTATGCTATCATCTAGAGGTTCGTCATTTTGTCGCCTTTTTGCTCGCCTGTGTGATTCAAAATGGAGAGGTACTTTGACTAGGATTAAGTCACCGGTATCTTTATACCTGAACTAGTTATATATATATGGGTCGCTCTAGACCAACAAGACTATTGTCTGTGTTCCAGGATTCGTTATATCAGAGATCACGTCCAAGTCAGATGGTTAGACTTAGAAACATTATAAAGGTCGAGCTGACCTGTAATTCATGTATGCTATTCACGTGCAGACAGTAAACGGACTGATTGTATACATCTGATCTGCTAGCATCAGAAAGGGAATATTTATTATTGTCTATGAACAGTGATGATCTGCAGCTGACACTGTTGCAGAATTTATATGTATTATTTATACAGCTTCACGAACTAGAACTCTATGATTTTGAATGCTGAACTCGTTGAACTATGTTGATGATATAAATATCCTGACTGTTTTGTGGCGTGCAATAAATGGAAAAAATTATACAACGAAGTTACCATTTCTATGACTCTACACATCATGTTGCCTGTGTTATACCTTGTGAACTGTTCTACTACCGCATACACAGCAACATCCTAAAATCAGAGAAGACACATACATCTTGCACTTTAATACCAGGTGTCGATAGGGGTGGCAAGTGGTCGTCAATCTTATACGGAGCTAACGTACCTGGCATTGTGGCGCACCATTATCATTTAGCCTAAATCCACCCTTATCATTTTTGGTGGCCATAGGTTGGTTTACTCTGATACCAGCTATCAAGGGGGTCAACAAACCCAGACATCATCATCAAGCTTTCAAAATTACAGTTCAACTCACTTCCTTCAAGAAAAGCTACTTTTGATGAAAGATTTTGAAAGTACCCGGCATTACTGACAGTTGTTGATATTTTGAAACTACCCGGCGCTGCTCGGCAGTATTGAAGTTTGTCTACAACTAGAAGGACAAGTACCGAGCGAATGGATTTCCTGATCTGTTAAGAAGAAGGACAAGTGCCGTAACAACTGTTCCGGTCTGAGAGGTACTGTTGCAGATTCAGAAGGTCAAGTTCAGAAGCTGTTTCCTGTTAGAAGCTCATTTCCTTCGTCATGGCAGTTTACGAGAGCAGATATGGATCAACGTTGGATCATTGTCCTAAGAATGCTGATCACATCCTGTTCTGAACTGTGCTGACGTTGTGGATACATAGAAGTTAAGTGGCCTGTTTGTTTGTGAACTGTGCCCTTATGTTCTAGCTGAGCCTTCTAAATTCTTTCACATTTTTTGCTATTTGTTACATGTTATATGTTATTTGTATTTGTATATTTATATGTGTATATTCTGCGGGTTTTCTCGGTTGGGCGGTGACTTTCAGTAGAAGATACCACGTCACAGAGGTTCTACTGTTAGCGTTTTCGTTAGGGACTGTGCGAATTTCCTACTGTGAAATTTGCTAGCGACAATCGTTGCTATATCTGTTTAGTTGTGACGAGTTGTGCTTTATTTTTGTTTCTTGTATATTTTTTTTTCTTTTTCTTTTCTCTCTTTCTTTCTGTTTTTTAGTTTCGATTTCGATGGTTTGTATTTGTAGGTCTCCCCTTTTCTATTATTCAGTTCTTTACGTATATTTTTGTGTATACACTGTAGCGTCATTTGTTTGTCATATCTTCGCATTTTGTCATCACATTTCTTTTTAGTTTCGCTGTTTATTTATTTGACTTATGCGAATGTTTTCGTATTGTTTGATCTTTGTTGTTGTTTACATTGACTCTGATCTTTGTTATTGTTTACATTGACTCTGATCTTTGTTATTGTTTACATTGACTTTGATCTTTGTTGTTGTTTACATTGACTTTGATCTTTGTTATTGTTTACATTGTTGGTGACCTTTGTTATTGTTTACATTGTCTTGTTATTGTTTGCATAGTTCTTGCATAGTTAGCTTTCACTATTGTTACATATATGCTCATGCACTATTGGTCTATAGTGCACTTATCATAACTAACTGGTGGGTTTTTTGCTTATGCACTATTGTAGTGCAGTTATGATAAATAACTGATGGTTATGCACTGATTTGGGTAGTGCACTGATGATTAAGAAGTGACTTGTGATATTATTATACATTTGATAATACAAGTTGGTGTCAAGTCTTGTTTCCCACAGGGATTGGGTTAAACATAGTGATTATACAAGCACTTTATTAAGTCTTGTTGCTATTAAGATTGGAATAAGATAATTAATTATTTCAGGTTCTGTACTCACATTTTAGACATCATGTCTACATTTGGGTACTTTATTGAGCAGGGTAAAGCCCTTGGGAAGACAGGTGATAAATTAGAAGAATTTGCGACTGTTCAATATGCCAAGGCATTGAAGTCGGAAGAAAAGAAAATGAAAGAACAAACTGAACAAAAGAGAATAGATGCTGAAAATTTAAAACTGCAGATGCAGGTAGATGAAAAAAGATTACAAATGGAAATGGAAAAACAAAAAAGAGAAGCTGAAAATAAGAGACTTGAAAAAGAGGCTGAAAATAAGAGACTTGAAAAAGAGGCTGAAAATAAGAGACTTGAAATAGAGGCTGAAAATAAAAGATTAGAAAAACAAGCTCAGGTTGAAGAAAGAAAATTGCAGGCACAGGCTGAGGCTGAAGAAAGAAGGTTACAAAGAGAGTCTGATGACAGAAAAGCAAAAATGGAGCATGAAGAAAAACTCATAGCTTTAGAGTTAGAGAAGTTAAAGTTATTGAACGCTGGTAATGCTAATGATGCAAATAAGGTGTCAGATAAGACTAATGCTAAGGATTTCAAGCTTAATCTACCAGCATTTAATCCCTCAATCGATGATATAACATTTTATCTAGATAGATTTGAAAGTGCATGTAATGTGCATAATATAGATAAAACATTATATGTTTATCATCTGTCCAAGATACTTAGAGGTGATGCTTTGACTTTGTTGAGTATGGTAGATGTGCCTGACAAAAACAACTATGAGGTTGTCAGAGCAGCATTGTTAAAGAAGTACCAACTTAACGAGGACGGATATCGTCTTAAATTTAAAAACATGTTACCAGAAACTGGAGTTGAATTCTCTGAATTCATCTCAGGCATCCGTCTTACTTTTTTACGATGGGTTGAGTTGTCTAAGACAGAGAGTACATTTGAAGCTCTTACGGACTTACTACTTAGAGACAAGGTTATGTCTTCTGTTAATGAATCCTTTCTTTCTTTTCTTCATGAGCGTAAGCCTAAAAACATAAAAGAAATGGAAGAATACTGTAGCCAGTATGTTACTGCGCATCCTCACATAACCATTAGCAACTCTAAAGTAAAAGAAGGTCTGCCAGTTGCTTCGGCAGCACCTTATGGCCCAAATTTTATGCGTAAATTTCAGGGTAGCCAGCAAAATTTCAATAAAAAGAGTAACCGTAATTATGCCCAGAATCATAGTAATCAATTCCAGGGTGATTCTTCTTCCCAGAACTGGAGACATCCTAATACTACACGTTATTCTACTCCGGTTAACTTTAGAAATTTTCACAAAGGTAATCGGTATAGAGGAAAATATTTTTCTCAGAGACCTCAATACCAGGATAATAGAGGTTCTCAACAGTATAGAGATGGTAATGACAGTTATGGAAACTGGAACTCAAACCAGGATAAAAATTACAGTAGGGACTTTAATGATAATTGCAGAGGCAATAATGGTCGCGGTAGATCGCAACATAAGAGAAAAAAATATCAACAGACAAACTCTGTTCAACAAGAATCTCAGGGAGTAGATAAACAGGTTAATGATAATAAAGACCATAATGCTATCGGATGCTCATCTTTTGATTTTGGTAGAGCAAATAAATGTCTCCAATGCAGTACTTTATTTGACCCAAAGACCGTTAGTACTTTAAGCTGTGGTCATCCTTTGCCCGCTCTTCCTGCTAATGTTGCTCATGATGGGAGAGGTTCTCTTATATTACATAAGGGGCTTGTAAATAGTAATCCAGTCTCAGTGTTGTTTGACTCTGGATGTACTACTGTCGGGGTTAGGCAATCTCTTGTAGATCCATCCTGTGCTACAGGAAAGGTCATCAAATGTGTCACATTTGGTGGCACGTTGGAAAAGTATCCTACTGCTATAATACACATTGCTACTCCTTTCTTCACGGGAGAGGTCCACGCGTGTCTACTTCCAAACCCTATTGCGGACCTTATTATTGGTCGTATTCACGGAGTTAGGGAATGTACCCCACAGCAGATTGCTGTTTGGGAAGAGCAAAACATTGAAGCTACCAATGCGGTGGTCACAAGAGCACATGCTCTGGATCCACCTCAAACTTCATTAACTAATAATGATGAAGTAAATGACCAAGATAGTCACTTGACTATTACACGTGACTCATTTATCAAATTGCAAGAAGAAGATCCTTCTTTACAAAAATTCTTCATTCTAGCAAAAAAAGGTGATCCTAATCAAAATACTAATAGAAAATCTTGGATTTCTATGAAGAACGGCGTACTTGTACGTATGGTACAAGACTCGACTACGTCCACTCATTCACAAATTCTTGTGCCCAAGAGCATGAGATTGCAAATATTGCAACATGCTCATGACTCGCAATGTGCTGGACATATGGGTTTTTCCCGTACAAAGTCGAGGGTTCTTGCGGCTTTCTTTTGGCCATTTGTGAGCAAGGACATACGAATGTACTGTCGCTCTTGCAAAGTATGTCAGGAGGTCAAATCTAAAGGACCACGACATGCTGCGCCTATCCAGGCTGCTGACATTCCTATTCGCCCTTTTCAAAAAATGGCAATAGATATTATCGGTCCTTTTAGAATTAAGTCGGCTAGAGGACATCAATTTATTCTTACATGTGTCGATATGTGCACACGTTGGCCAGAGGCAATACCTCTCAAGAGCATCTCAACTGCTGATATCGCAGACGCTCTTTGGCTGATATTTTCTCGCTTGGGTTTTCCCGGAGAAATATTGTCAGACCATGGCACTCAACTTATATCAGACACTATGTCACAGGTAATGTCTATGCTACACATTAAAAGGTCTCTCAGCAGTATCTATCACCCAATGTCTAATGGGTTGGTCGAACGTTTAAATAGGACTCTGAAAACTTTACTTGGTAAAATAACTGAGGATCATCCTCAGGATTGGGACAGGGTCTTACCCGCGGCTCTCTTTGCGTACAGAGAGGTCCCCAATGAACATACGGGGTTTTCCCCTTTTGAACTTGTCTTTGGCGCGCAACCGCGCGGCCCTATGTCTTTACTTCACGATCTAATCACTGCCGATAATATTAGCGATGAGACTCAATCTTCTTATGAGTACGTCATTGCTCTTAGGCAAAAGATCATCGAGGCATGCAAACTAGCAACTTCGTCTTCCGAATTTGCTAAAGAAAAGGCAAGGCAGTTTGCAAATAAGAATAGATGTCTACGACAACTTTGTCCAGGTGACAAAGCTCTCGTTCTACTTCCTTCAAGGGAGAACAGACTTCTAATTGCATGGAAAGGTCCATATGCAATAGTCTCCAAAATTTCTGATGTCGACTATGTTGTCGATATTGATGGAAAGCATAAAACTTTCCACATAAATATGCTCACGGAATTTTATGAAAGACCTGACTATTTGCAGCCTATTTTCCAGGCTACGGACAATTCTCAAGCAACTCATGGTCAGTACTCATCTCTGTCAGTTATACAGGATGAGGAAACTGCTTTTTCTGATGTCAATCTTCCTCTTTCTATGGTCCCACTTTATTCTACGGAATCTTGGAAAAACGTGACCGTTTCTCCAAATCTTTCCTCTGAGGAACATCGACAAGTTTCTTCGATGTTGCAAACATTTCAGGATGTTCTTACAGACATCCCGGGACACACACATGTCATTGAACATGACATTGTGCTTACTGATCATAATCCTATCAGAGTCAGACCTTATCCTATACCTATCCATTTCCAGTCTCAAGTCGAAAAAGAATTGGATGAAATGATACGTTTGGAAATCATTGAACCATCCACTTCAGCATACTCTTCGTCTATGGTTATTGTTCGAAAGAAGGATAATAACATTCGCATTTGCGTAGATTATCGCAAATTGAACCAAGTTACGAAGTTCGATGCTGAACCTATGCCTTCATTAGAAGAGCTACTCAATAAACTTTCTAATTCTAGATTCTTTACCAAACTAGATTTGTCTAAAGGTTATTGGCAAGTCCCGCTAACTGAACGTGCCAAACCTTTTACAGCTTTTTCTACACCTAGGGGTTTATTCCAATGGAATTTCATGCCTTTTGGTCTTATGAACGCCCCTGCTACATTCGTACGCATGATGCGGCGAATTCTCGCATATCGTACAGATGTCATAGCATACCTAGATGATATCTGTCTATTCAGTGATTCCTGGGAAGATCACTATTTGGGTTTATACGAATTACTGTCCACTCTTCGCGAGTATAACTTGACTGCAAAACCCTCTAAAGCCTTTATAGGATTTAGTGAGATTTCTTTCCTAGGTCATCGTGTTGGTCGTGGTCTTTTAAAGACAGAGGACCACAATGTTTCAAAAATACTTAACATTTCGGTCCCTAAGACGAAGAAACAAGTAAGGAGTCTATTAGGTTTGATCCAATTCTACGGACGATTCATTCCGAATCTGTCCTCCATTATGGCACCGCTTTCTACTTTATTGAAGAAAGGGTCGCCTAATCTGATCCGCTGGTCTAAAGAATGTCAATCCTCATTGGACCAGGTTAAAGCCCTATTTTCATCTCCACCTATTCTTAGGTTACCTACTATTGAGAAGACTTTTGTTCTTCGGAGTGACGCCTCGTCAACTGGGATTGGGGCAGCACTAATGCAGGAGTATTCTGATACTCTGCATCCGGTGATGTATATCTCTAGGAAATTAAATGCTGCAGAAAAGAATTACTCGGTTTTAGACCGTGAGTTATTGGCTATGTATGGTATGGTCTATTCTGAAGTTACAAAGATTTCTTCTAGGCGCACATTTCATTGTGGAAACCGACCAGAAAGCGCTTACTGCTATTCAGAGCAAAAACTTGAAGAGCTCGAGGTCCACTCGTTATGCCATAGCTCTTCAACCATTTCATTTCTCGGTTCGAGCTATCCGTGGTTCGGATAATGTGATGGCAGACATTCTGTCCAGATGCCCACACGATTCCACATGATTCTTCTGTCATATATATTTCCTGATATACAAGCCAATATTATAATGACATGTTAGTAGATTTTTTTTTCTCACTTTTTTTGGGGGGGAATTTATAACATTGTACCATGTAATTATCTAAGAAGGCTTAGTTAGTGATATACGGGCCAAAAGATCACTCGGCCACATTTAAATAAATTATTTTCAGGATTGTATTAGGAGATTTACCAGTTGTCTTTAAGATTTGTGTTATTGATATTTTCGCAGCACATCATTGAAGTCTGCGAGTTTATGTCCATTGTGGAACTTTGAGGATATCAAGTCCTGTCCTAGATTGGGAGCGGATGATGTCCACATCTTCTTCTATTGAATGTTTTATGTCAACGAAGATCAACACATGTATTACTTATTAATTACTGTTGCTTTATATAATGTAATAATATAGTGCGGTATATTAGTAAATTACACCGCTATTTGCAACAAATTGTATGATACCATAATAATATATTTAATTTCATATATTGGTATGAGAATAATTTGATTTTCATTATGATGTTGCCATCATTGTGGCGTGTGTTGGTGGCACCTTCCTGGAATATATAAGCGTATACTTAGATAAATTTTTTCTCTAAGGATCTGAGATATGATCTCAGTGTCGCTCCATGCGTTGAGCTAATTTGTTAGGTATATATCCGCGCATCATACGTGCGTTAGGAGCCTAGATTTTTTTTTCCGGCTCCAGGATTTAAAAAAAAAAAAAATGTTTCATTTTTTTTTTTTCCCGGGAGGGTGCGGTAATGTTACGCACGGATCATTATTATTTTTCGTTTGTATAAACATTTTTCGTATGTATGATCATTTTTTGACTGAAATGTATATTATATATATTTACAGTCAAAGGGACAGAACCCGAAATATTGATACTGCTATTTTTTAGGAGTTTACCTCCTCTTGTATAGAGAGAGACACGTTCGGTCTATAATTTCTTGAACGAAGCGTGACCACATCTCCTTATTTGGTAGTACCAGTCAACTATGGTAGATGTCTGAAAACCTGTCTTAACGCTTCTTTTCATGACCATAAAAGGCGCGACTGTGTAAGACTTTTATCTCGAATGTTCTTAGAATCGTCTTATTGTGAACGGCGACTCAGAGATTGTCGTTCTGCGCATGTCTCGACTTGGTTTTCGTTGGTTGTTCCGGCCAGCTCGGGGAGTTTAGAAATGGGCTAAGTAGCGAGCAGACGCGACCTGCGTCTTGTGATTTTCTGAGGGAAATACATTGTCTTTGTGAGTTAGTTAGCTAACTAGACTATTTCCCAGCATTATTCAAGCCTGCCTGGAGGCATATGTTCATGGTTGATTTTCCGAAATAAGGTAATTCCTCTTGTATCGAACTTTATGCTATCATCTAGAGGTTCGTCATTTTGTCGCCTTTTTGCTCGCCTGTGTGATTCAAAATGGAGAGGTACTTTGACTAGGATTAAGTCACCGGTATCTTTATACCTGAACTAGTTATATATATATGGGTCGCTCTAGACCAACAAGACTATTGTCTGTGTTCCAGGATTCGTTATATCAGAGATCACGTCCAAGTCAGATGGTTAGACTTAGAAACATTATAAAGGTCGAGCTGACCTGTAATTCATGTATGCTATTCACGTGCAGACAGTAAACGGACTGATTGTATACATCTGATCTGCTAGCATCAGAAAGGGAATATTTATTATTGTCTATGAACAGTGATGATCTGCAGCTGACACTGTTGCAGAATTTATATGTATTATTTATACAGCTTCACGAACTAGAACTCTATGATTTTGAATGCTGAACTCGTTGAACTATGTTGATGATATAAATATCCTGACTGTTTTGTGGCGTGCAATAAATGGAAAAAATTATACAACGAAGTTACCATTTCTATGACTCTACACATCATGTTGCCTGTGTTATACCTTGTGAACTGTTCTACTACCGCATACACAGCAACATCCTAAAATCAGAGAAGACACCTACATCTTGCACTTTAATACCAGGTGTCGATAGGGGTGGCAAGTGGTCGTCAATCTTATACGGAGCTAACGTACCTGGCATTGTGGCGCACCATTATCATTTAGCCTAAATCCACCCTTATCACTGAGTTCTCAACAAGTTTCACCATAGGAAGAATCTGCCCAAGTAAGTCATACTACCCATCACTTCACCATAGGAAGAATGTGCCCTAGTAAGTCATACTACCCATCACTTCACCATTTACCACCAGCTTACTGCAATCCTCATTATTCTCTCATATTCTACTACATATATGTACGCACCGACTTTGTGCTGTCTCACGTGACAATGAAACTTCCTATTGTCTCATCTATCTGTTGTCTCACGTGACACTGAAACTTCCTATTGTCTCATCTATCTGTTGTCTCACGTGACACTGAAACTTCCTATTGTTTCATCTATCTGTTGTCTCACGTGACACTGAAACTCCTATTGTCTCGTCTATCTGTTGTCTCACGTGACACTGAAACTACCTATTGTCTCGTCTATGTGTTTCCTTATTTACTAGTTTATTCTTCCTTATTTTATATATATTTTTATACATATTTTTTCTATTTTTTATTTTAGGAATAGTGGGTTTCCACATCTTTAGCTCAGTGAACTCTAACGTCGCACTGTGACAAAATGTGGGTTTCAGCTTATGCAATTGTTCCAGGCAGTCTTTCTAGCCTCCTGTCAGAATTGAGTACCCAACAATCTCAAGTTTTTTCCCACTTACGCATGTCACATCCAGGTTACAACAATCAGATGCTGTTCCTCGGGTGCCAGAAGTCTGTTCTGCCTTGAACAAAGCCTCATCTACCTAACGGTTTAAACACCCAACATTATTTAATCTGAGACGCCCCTTTCTACTCAGACGTAATTCTAGAGTTAAGTTCTATCACTCTCTCTTTTCATCATGCCTGACCCCTCTCCTCTTTAGCAGTTGTTTCGTTTTGTAATTGTTTATTTATTTGGACATGTTATATTTTTAAATGAATTAATGTGTATGTTTGTTATTGTTGTGTTTTATATAATTATTTTTATTATTATTCACATTTATGTTAATTAATTAATTTATTTTCACCATTATCTCTCTCTCTCTCTCTCTCTCTCTCTCTCTCTCTCTCTCTCTCTCTCTCTCTCTCTCTCTCTCTCTCTCACACTCTTGTTCGTTCGTTATCTCTCTTTTCTGTTACTTTTCTTTCTCACTTTGCACTTTGTCATCACTGAGTGTTTTTTTTTAAACTTATGATTTTCTCCGTACTTTCAGTACTGTCAGCCGTTTTAGTTCAGTCATTTTATGTTAACTTCCTGGAGTCTGTTGTGAAGCACAAGAAGATTAACACTACTGCTCACTCAAGCATGTCGTAGAAGGCGATTAATATGAGGTTGTACATGAGACTGGCAACCTCATGATGTAAAACAAATGTCTATAGAAACCACTGCCTCAAGATCATGTAAACGATTTGTGAAGGATTCTTGCAAGGAGCCCGTTGCAGTTGTGGCTTTAAGCAAGCCACTGGCGTCTTAAGACAGACCGCTCCGGGCACACAGGTCTCGTCATTCTAGGTTTGTTGTCTGTCTAGGAGAAAATAGACTCTTATTTTAAAACCTTTACTCACAGCCGGCCCTAGGAATTATTTAACATGGTGTGAGACTTTGTGATGGCCCGGCCCCCCCAGCCCCAAATGGTACAGTACTCTATGTTCTTTTAGAAGAGTTAATTTTATGCTAATGAGAGTCTGATCACACTAAAATTTCCGAAAGAAATGTTCTCTGTAGCATCTTACAAACACATAATGACGTATATTATTTATAATCTTATTGTCTGTACACTTTTCTTAATTCGTGCTGAACATCTGCTTCAAAGGTGCCTAACATATGAGGAACAGAGACAGCATATATGGTCATCACCAGTGCCATTCCTGGATAAACTCTACGGAGATACCAACAGCCTCAAGTTGACCATTGTTTTCTTTAAACGCATTGAAGTTGGCGTCTGAGGGTGAACAAAAAAGACGAATTCATGTTAATTATAGATGGCCGCTCAATGTGCTGTTGTTTTTTTTTTAAGGAATAATTTCTGTTTCAGTTTTATTGTTCTTTTCAAATTATTGTTTTATTTCCTTATAAATCTCGGAGTTTCCCCACTAGTCGGCTGCATCTCTTGTGCCGCCTAAGAGCCGACACACGCTTCCTCACGGGAATATCAGTTTAAAGTAAAGGTTTTCCGAAGTAAATCCTGAGGATGCAACAACTTGATCGCCATATTCCTGTGCCCAAGCGTGCACATAAACAAGCAGAAAAGAAAGGAACACGTCGAATGGAACACCAGATAAAAATAAAGCAGTTAAGGGATATCAAAATTAGAATCTTTAACTCAAAAAGACACGTCAGTCTTGCTGTATGGCTCACAGACATTGCATGTGTCAAAGAGTATCACCTCCAAGCTACAAACATTTGTAAATAGATGTCTCCGACGGATCCTCCGTATAAGATGGCCAGATGTAATAACAAATATAGAGCTAAGGAAAAGATGCGGGCAACAGCCAGTATAAACATAAATTAAGGTAAGAAAGTGGGGATGGATAGGACATACACTCAGAAGAGAACGACCAAGCACATCCAGAATTTCCCTTGACTGGAACCCACAGGGGAACAGGGGAAAGACGAGTGGGGAGGCTAAAGAGAACTTGGAGAAGAACTCTTGGAGAGGAGGCTAGCGAAATTGGAATGACTTAAGCACAGCTGAAAAAGACAGCACAGAATAGAAATCGATGGAGAGCAAGTGTTTCTGCCCTATGTTCCACAGGGAACGAAAAGTAATGATGATGCAGGGCACATCATCGCCATAGCCAGTGAGACCTGAGGAAGTTACTACCCAACAACAGAATGTACCCATATAAATATGGATGCATCTTCAACAAGAGCTACAAACAGTTGATACAAAAACAAAACAAAAACCAAAAAATGAAGAGAAAATGGCAGTGGGAGCCGCGGTAGTACAATGGTTAGTACACTGGCTTCCTAGCTCAGTGGTCCATGGTTCGATCCCCAGTTGAGGTGGGGTTTTTTGGACCGCAAACGGCTATGGGGTCGACTCAGCCTCAGAGCAACTCTGGGAAGGTTAAGGCGGCCGGCGCGATGCTTACCACATCACCCCTAGTGTGCCGACGGTCAAGAAAATATGGACCTAACACCATATTCCCATTGTGCCTCAATGGGCGTGTAAACGGGATCCTTCATTTTTCAGGCCACATGCTATAATGATAAAAATGTTTAAGATAACCACGCATTTACAACAAAAATATGTTAATTAAAAACTGTTATGTAATTGTAAAATCTCAGACCTAAGAGTCTTTTATATTTGGACATGCGCCCTAATATAACCGACTAGGTTGAACGGGACGCGCCTCGCCAAAAACCGAGGCAAAAATTTTATTTTTAAAAAAATTATGTAATTAGTTACATTGCACAATTTTTACCTATTTCTAAGTGTTAGTCTTCTTAAAGACTGCAGATGCCGAAAGTTTAAAATTGTGGCTTTACTTCTCCTCATATCATTGCTTTGATGGATATACTTGCTCGTGTTTATCCAAGATTGATTGTTTTATAACATTAGCTATTTTCATATTTGATCATTACTATAAATGTAAATAATATACGTAGGTGTGTGTACAGTGTGTGAGACTTTATCATTGAGTTAATTAGTGCATCACTCTTCCTGCCTTGAATAATCACACACACACACACACACACACACACACACACACACACACACACACACACACACACACACACACACACACACACACACACACACACACACACGCACAGACACGCACACACACATATACACACACACACACCACCCGTGCCCCCCACCCACCCACCCCCACACACACACACACACACACGCACACACACACATGGGGGTTAGGGATGGGCATTGCTCTTGTTGCAATTGACAAAAGAAAGGTTGAGAATTAGATTATTAGACCTGGGAATGATACTAAACAAAAATTGTATTTACAAAAAATATGGAACACGGAGTCGGACTTTTCTTATTTTACTCAGTTCAGCGTGATACTTTAATTTTTAAGAATTAATTCGCTCTAAGAATGAATTGCACAACAAGAACGTACCACTACAAAAAGCCTGGATTTGAAGCTAACGTGATTATGTTGCAGGGCCTGCAGATTCACTCTGAAGTTCATTTACAGGATTGTTCTCAACACAATGACATGTCAGAATGAAAGATGGGAAACATGCTGCATTGAAACTGGTCATCTCCAAATAATTGCATACACCTGCTCGACGTGATTCTGTGGATACACATTTTTTTCATTCTGTTTGATCAGGTCGAAGCACAGGTCTTGAATAATCGATATCTTCTTCGTTTTTCTTCTTTGTGAACGAAGAAGAAGCAGAATGGAAATGAAGTTGGAGGTAGAGTTGAGGGCAAAAGTGAGACGTTTGCTGAGATATTAATGTAATTTTGATCATTTGGTCAAACATCAATTTTGCGAGTTTTCGCCATTTTTGTTTAAATTTCTGAGCCTCCTTGATTTTTGGTGAACAATTTACGTTAAACTAATGCTTAATTTAAAGGAATTGTTACTTAAATTAAAAACAAATGTTTATTTCAAGTGGCAAATGGATCGTGAATTTGCCATACCTATGGCTTGACTCAAACGTCTATTGCCTAAGTGGGATACATCCTCTAAAACAAACATGGAAATTATAATGAACTACGTTATTTATTATTTACTAATTATGGATAATACAAGGAAGATAGGTAGTCACTAGACACCTAGATCTTATTGCAACATTCTTCAGAGATATCTGTGTTCGTCAGAGCATACCATTTCTCGAATTCATCTCTATATTTTAAGTAGGATCTCATGTTTTAACGAGATAGATTTTCAGGAGAGCCTGATTACATTAATTCTGTTTAGCTCTATATTAGAACTCGTCAATGCCATATTAATGCAAGACAGTCTGATAGCTCAAGAAACTGGCTGATAGCAAACTACATGGAAACTTACTTTAAAATGCAGAACAGATGTTGTTTCTACATGTAGAGATAACAAAGGATGCATTGAAAAATGTAATAAAGGAATTTCACTCACTTACATCAGGACGACATTTTTCAAACTGATAAATCTTGAAGAGAAAACCCAAAACGTGTTACAGAGGGCCTATCTCTTTAACATCTCACTTAAGTAAACCACTGTAAATTTGAATAAATAAGAGGGCCAAGTCTACATGGATAAGAAGTATATATATATATATATATATATATATATATATATATATATATATATATATATATATATATATATATATATATATATATATATATATATATATACACACACACACACACACCACCTCGATGTGGGTTTAGGAAGTATAATTGCGTCGAGGATCACCTAATTCGATTGGAACAAGAAGACAAATGTATTTGAATGTCAAATAAAACAAAAAACAGCGGCTTTATATCTGGATTTATACAGGGCCTTTCAATGTGTATTAGGGACAGGAAGCCTCATGTACGAGGGTTTTTCAAAACGTTTGTCTAAACTGTTTATACTTAGGTAAAATTAACAGGAAATATATGCAACTTTGTACGTGCTTTCTTTGAAATGGCCTGTGTGTTAAATGCATTGACACGGAACATTCCTAGCGCTTGCATGGGTGGACTACATAAAAGAGTCGTGAGGTGAGGTGCGTGTTACACAGCTAGTCTGATACTGCATTTTGTGTGGTATACAAGGAAATAGCAACAGTCTCTGGTGCAAGGCTAGTGAACTTGAAGGATATTATACAGGAACACCAGAAGTAGAACAAAACAGTCTAGTTATCCTATGGGAGACACAACTGGAACTGTCAACCTTGTAGGAAGTATGCACCAAACATTTACTTGCTTGTGGTTTTTGTCGTAATATGTTTTACATGATGAAGTTGCCACCTCCAAGCACATCCTCATAATGTTCGCCTTGTACGACATGCATGACTGCGCAGAAGTCATATTGTTTATTTGTTTCTTCAGAGACCCCCCCCCCCCCCTAGTTGTGGTGGGTCGATATTACTTATCTATATATTTATGTAGCAGATGTGAAGTCAGCTATGCAAGCTCCTGAGGAAGTTTACCTTTTAACTATATGTCAGGAAACCTGTCTTGCTTCCACCAATGACTACCACCCGCTATGTATGTTATCCCCAATTTATATGTTATAATGTATGGATGTTGTGTAGCTACGTGTCTAGGGTATATGCAATGTATGTGCAGAAAATAACAACAACCACACTTTAAGGTTAATAAACAATTAAGTAAACAACTCCCTATTGAATTTTGGTCTGAACAATTTTTTACAAATGTATTAAGTATAATTGAGTTGATTCATAAAAGATTAAACGTCAAGATATATTTACACACAAATTAGTTTAACTATTAGAGTCTATTATTTCCTGAACTAGGAAGTGTTCTTCGTGTAATACTTTTTGTCCAAAATTAAGCACATATTTGGGAAATCAATATTGTCATCATTTTATTTAATCTGGTTGATATAGTAACTGGTGGAGAATATTTCAGTGAATTCACAAGGCCCCAAAACACAGGGCTTATCTTAAGATATTTGTAGAAAATTCTGCGATGTCCTGGTTATACGTCTTCCTCCTCACAGCACTGCTCAGCTTTCAGGATTCAAGATAAGGTAGGGCCCTCAAATCATATGGCCTCGAACAGGTACCAGGGTTGAACAACAACGTGACTGGCTCACTTCAGTTTCACACCCAGAAACTCGAAATATCGAATTTTTTCACTATGTAAGTTAATTACAGGCCATAAATGGTCACACAAGATCTCCTGCTGAATAACAGAACAGCGAAGGCATCTGATCACACTTGTCTGTAAACGTTATTAACTTTACATGTGAAAGTTTAAATTGAAAGTGGCAAGGAACGCTCGTCTTTCTGAGTATTTATTTCACTTTCTTAGTTATGCTCAGCAACCAATCAGGGGACTTCCGTTCCTACGCGTCTATTTTCAAAAAAGTTAACCTACAATTTTCAAATCAGGAGACACCCCTTTCTATTGCCTCAATATGGCTAGCTTCAGTAAAGAAATCCCAGGCACGTCTATATATGTCTTCATTCTACCATATCGCTAGTATTATCTAAGTCATGTTAATCCAAATGAAAATATTTACTTAGTCTACCGTTCGTCATCTAATGTATAAGGTTTCACACTTCTGGCTATTATTTTTACCATTTTCGTCTTTCCTTTATATTTATTCAAATAACATATCTTTCTTTTTACATTAAGATTGAGCCGCGGTAGCATAGTGGTTAGTGCACTGGCTTCCTAGCGCAGTGGTCTATGGTTCGATCCCCAGATGAGGCGGAAAATTTTTAGGCCACAAACGGCTCCTGGGTCGACCCAGCCCCGAATGGGTACCAGAGCTACTCTGGGAAGGTTAAGGCGGCCGGCGTGATGCCGACCACATCACCCCTCGTGTGCCGACGGTCAAGATAATATGGGCCTAACACCATATTCCCAATATGCCTCAATGGGCGTGTAACGGGTTCCTTTACCTTTTTTTTTTACATTAAGATAATATATTTAGACTAAAGAATATTGTATATTTAACAACTAATTAGTAGCATTTTAATCTTCATTTTTAGTCTTTATTTTTCCTTTCGTTCGTTTTGGCCATTTAGTTTCAGTTTTAACATTCAAACGAGCTCTATGCATTTCCCCCGTTCTCTCCCTTGTCTTTTCCAAGAAATACACGATTTCTAACTACACTAACTTTCACGCGTGCATGTTGGTTAAAGGCTTGCAAGTCTGTGACGTCACATTGGCATTTTCAACTATCGGCGTTTTACGCGTTAACCCTTTTGGAACCGAGAAATAAAACTAGTCTTACAACTGGGGGGGAATTTTGCGAGACCATATGTGGGCGTGTTGTACATACAGATTGTATTTTACGACATAATGTCCCCCGTTAGAAAAGCTTGCAATGGTAATGCAACTTTCAATATCTGTATGACAACCACGATCCACCTGCTTTTCTCTGCCTCAAAGTGATCATGAATTTATTGCAGTAGGGTCTTTCAAAGTAAGCACAACTCAAGAAAGCTGCCCCAGACCTCTGCAATCCAAGAGTCTAATTCAGCTGCAGATATTACTGTCTGTCCTATGCTGATAGAAATCAAGTTTCACTATTCCTCTTCACTGAGTCTGTCCCAGGACATGTCCAGAGAGTATTAGACGTCCCTCAAGTTTGCAATAGTCATGAAGGATAATCTATAATTGGTGCTGGCAGAGTAATATAGGGGTTCCAGTAATGTCATTATCCGCCTGGCTAAACACTCGGAGTAGTTTCCATCCAAGAGCATCATTCAAAGTCAATGTGCTCCCTCCGAAGTGCACACAGCCTCCCATTGGCCTGAGCTCAGGCTTGACTGAATTTGGAACATCCTTTACTATTTTCCATATATAATTCTATAATGTGCCACTCAAATTGAGGCCATATTCACCACCGTAAACTTATCCTTACTATAATTTTGGTGAATTAATCTGAAATGTGGGGAATGAGTTTCTGCATCAGAAAACAATCCGTCCTTAGCATTGTTATGTAATATGTGTGATCTCAATCCACTGTCCGTCCAATACTTCCAAATGGATTGTATAGGCGCGGTCAACTACCTCTGTTACCGGGCCTTTATACTGCTAAATTAATAGCCATATTGTGAGGTGAGAGTGACATTAGGCCAACTGCCCAACCTTCCGCTCCCCACTCTCCTCGAATGATCACTTAGTTTTGGGTTCAATTCTGGCTGATTATCATCAATGCTAATGTTTGCCAGTTCCCGGACTGCGGCTTCAAACTGAGTCTGGGATGACTGGGTTTTGATTATGTTTTCTCTGGGTGCCATATGCAGAGATGCTAATGTGAATATTTTTGGGGAAGACTGTTTTTGGAAAGGGGTTTTCCTATCCACTGTGTCTACCCTATCCTGTTTTATTTATACTTTTACTTTCCTTCTTATTTTTAGGCCCATATTTTTTTTCACGCTGCTTTCTTAGCAGGGGAGTATTATTTTTCCACCCTGTGGAGTTTACCTTGCAGCACTGGTCGCAGGCGTCAACAAATTTATCAATGTCTTCAGCTATACCTGGCCAGAAATATGCTACAGATGTCCTTTGACGTGTCGTACCCATCTTCTGGTGTACACCGTCTGGTAGAACATGTGCTTGTGCCATCACGTTTTCACTATAACTTCTGGGCAGCACTAGCTGTCCCTCCCTGTTGGATCCTGCTCTAGCTTTCCTGTAGAGCAGTCCCTCCTTCATATAAAATTGTCCCTTTCTAGGGTGTGTATTGCTGTTTGGCAGTTTGCCAAAGCAAGGTTTTAATGATTTATCCTTTTCCTGGGCCTGTCTCATCTGCTTTGGATGAATAGTTAGTGGTGGTGTGTCCTCCTTTCTAGGGGTCGACCTGACCTGAAGTGTGGTCATTACAACAGGTTTTACCGGGCTTCCTAGAAACACATATTTCTTTCCTAACACCAGCGGGTAATTAGGGTCTTCACACACGGCTGCTCTAATCACTCCTTCCACGTACCTTGTCTTAACATTGATCTCGGCTACTGGAAGTGTCATGGTGGCTGTTCCCATGAGGGCCCCTTGTATCTCCACTTTCTCTGTGGTATACTGGTCAGGGTGCACCAGGGTTGCACTCACGACTGAGTCATATTCCAATCCGGAATCATAAAGGCACCTAACGGTGGCCCCATTACATAACACTTCTTCACAGGTGGGGGGATGTTGAAGATTAATATGATTCTCTGTCAGTTTCTTCCTCCCCTTGTCCACTGTGATCATGCATGCCGCGCGATATGGAGGAACTTTCCTACCACAGTCAATAGTATTATGATTTTGCATCCTACAAATTTGGCACCATTTCCTTTCTGGTTGGAAGGGTTTTATTTCATTATATTGCGGGTTTCTGTCACGTTGTTCGTACCTGGGCCTATCATAGTTTTGGTTTATTCTTGGGTTATGATCCCTAGTATCAAATTGGTTTTGATTGCCTTTATTATGTTCTAATTGCTTCTTCCTAGCTCCAGCCAACTCTGACTGGGCTGCTAGATATCTTTCAGCTACCCTTAAAATATCCACCAGTCTCTCTGCACCCTGTTCTGTGAGAAACTTTCTCAAGTCTGGAGCCATGGACTCTCTAACCTGCTCCATCATAACCATTTCCTTTAAATCTTGGGTTTTCCCCAGAGCAGTCCATTTCTCCAAATAGGTCTCTAGTCGGGCCGAGAACTGGTGGTAGGTCTCCCCCGTGAGTAATTTAGCCTGCCTAAATTTCTTCCTATAAAATTCACAGTTTTTCTCGTATCTGACCAATAGTGCATGTTTAAGAATGTCATAATCGTCTTGGTCATCTTTACTGAGCTTGGAAAATACTTCATAAGAATTTCCCCTAAGTCCCTAGGATACTTTAAGGCTCCACTTATCCTTCTCCAACCCATATGTTGTAGCTAAACTTTCAAAACGGCTAAGGAAGGACTCAATATCATCGTCTTTCTCAATAAAAGGATCCAAATGAAACCCCATGGCTGATGAGGAGGCCCCCTGGCTTGCAGCTAAGTCGGAAGTGGATGGGCTAGTTCCATTTTCAGGAGCATGGCCTTGTAACTCTAACTCTTTAGTCGTAACTCATGCTCCCGCTGTAACCTTTTATCTTCTGCTTCCCTTTCAGCAGCCAGTCTTTTGTCTTCCCTTTCCGCCTCCAACCTCTTTTCCTCCAACTGCAGCCTCTTAATCTCAGCCTCCCGATCAGCCTCTAATTTCTTAAGTTCTCTAGCATCTTCTAACATAATTCGTTTCTCCTCCGCAAATCTATCAGCCTCTAATTTCTTAGCCTCCCTAGCATCTTCCCTTTCTCTGGCTATATATTTATCAACCTCTGCTGTAACATAATCAATTAAAATCTGTCCCTCCATACCCATTTCCTTCGCAGTCTGCACAACAGAAGATCTGTACTTGGCCAATTCTGCCATCTTAATATTCTAACCAATGTGATTTAAATAAACCAAAATATCTAATTAATATCTAATTAACAGGACAACACAGAGCAATGTCAATTCACCAAAACCTCCACTTATTTACTTATTATATAACTTTGGAAATCCCGGACGAGCCAATCCCACTATATGTGGTGGGTCGATATTACTTATCTATATATTTATGTAGCAGATGTGAAGTCAGCTATGCAAGCTCCTGAGGAAGTTTACCTTTTAACTATATGTCAGGAAACCTGTCTTGCTTCCACCAATGACTACCACCCGCTATGTATGTTATCCCCAATTTATATGTTATAATGTATGGATGTTGTGTAGCTACGTGTCTAGGGTATATGCAATGTATGTGCAGAAAATAACAACAACCACACTTTAAGGTTAATAAACAATTAAGTAAACAACTCCCTATTGAATTTTGGTCTGAACAATTTTTTACAAATGTATTAAGTATAATTAAGTTGATTCATAAAAGATTAAACGTCAAGATATATTTACACACAAATTAGTTTAACTATTAGAGTCTATTATTTCCTGAACTAGGAAGTGTTCTTCGTGTAATACTTTTTGTCCAAAATTAAGCACATATTTGGGAAATCAATATTGCCATCATTTTATTTAATCTGGTTGATATAGTAACTGGTGGAGAATATTTCAGTGAATTCACAAGGCCCCAAAACACAGGGCTTATCTTAAGATATTTGTAGAAAATTCTGCGATGTCCTGGTTATACGTCTTCCTCCTCACAGCCCTGCTCAGCTTTCAGAATTCAAGATAAGGTAGGGCCCTCAAATCATATGGCCTCGAACAGGTACCAGGGTTGAACAACAACGTGACTGGCTCACTTCAGTTTCACACCCAGAAACTCGAAATATCGAATTTTTTCACTATGTAAGTTAATTACAGGCCATAAATGGTCACACAAGATCTCCGGCTGAATAACAGAACAGCGAAGGCATCTGATCACACTTGTCTGTAAACGTTATTAACTTTACATGTGAAAGTTTAAATTGAAAGTGGCAAGGAACGCTCGTCTTTCTGAGTATTTATTTCACTTTCTTAGTTATGCTCAGCAACCAATCAGGGGACTTCCGTTCCTACGCGTCTATTTTCAAAAAAGTTAACCTATTTACAATTTTCAAATCAGGAGACACCCCTTTCTATTGCCTCAATATGGCTAGCTTCAGTAAAGAAATCCCAGGCACGTCTATATATGTCTTCATTCTACCATATCGCTAGTATTATCTAAGTCATGTTAATCCAGAATGAAAATATTTACTTAGTCTACCGTTCGTCATCTAATGTATAAGGTTTCACACTTCTGGCTATTATTTTTACCATTTTCGTCTTTCCTTTATATTTATTCAAATAACATATCTTTCTTTTTACATTAAGATAATATATTTAGACTAAAGAATATTATATATTTAACAACTAATTAGTAGCATTTTAATCTTCATTTTTAGTCTTTATTTTTCCTTTCGTTCGTTTTGGCCAGTTAGTTTCAGTTTTAACATTCAAACGAGCTCTATGCATTTCCCCCGTTCTCTCCCTTGTCTTTTCCAAGAAATACACGATTTCTAACTACACTAACTTTCACGCGTGCATGTTGGTTAAAGGCTTGCAAGTCTGTGACGTCACATTGGCATTTTCAACTATCGGCGTTTTACGCGTTAACCCTTTTGGAACCGAGAAATAAAACTAGTCTTACAACTGGGGGGGAATTTTGCGAGACCATATGTGGGCGTGTTGTACATACAGATTGTATTTTACGACACCAGTAACTGCACGGGTAAATGTATATTTGTTACAATTAAAGTATATAATATCAATTAAGTGCATTATGATACTGTTATTCTGTATCTTTGATATGTATTCTTTACTGTGTAATGTACATTCTCTAGCTATGCCATCTTTATATCATCACTCGTAGTCTCTCATGTTATGTATGAGATCTGTTAGCGGTGATGTTTGCTCGGACATTATCACAATCATACTTAGGCTTCATGCATGGAGGCATATCTAGAGCCATATGACTACCAGCTATGCACATTGCTATAATATACATATGGGGAAGTGAACCTCTGTCTATGATGCTAATTACACCATCACCGACTCTTTAAATCATCCACACACTTACAGTGATTTTCCCTGTGGTGAAACATGTTGAGAACCCAGCATTGCACACTAAGCTTGGAGAAGTCTCTTTATACATTTTGACTGCATGCAGGAGGATCTCACTATGGACACAGTGATAGGCAGGGGGAGCTGAAAAGTGACTCAGCGTACAACACAACAATTCCTTGAGAGAGCCCAGTATTTTAGATCTGCATAGTTGGTGACCCCCCTTGGATGGCAAGAAATGCACAGTTTGCCACATGCTTCTTACTCCTAGCTTGGGACCAAATGTGACGATCCATTAAATGCAAGCCAAGCTGGAGAAACTGTAGCTCATGACTTCAGTTCAACACGTTTCGGAATGGCATAAAATAAAAGCCACAGGACCAGGAAAAGCCTAGGTCTACAGTGTAGATAATACCAAGGAGTCATCAACTTGGTACTGGCTGCACAAGAGCGAGAAGCTCAGCAGTCCTAGTTAAACAACAACAACAACATCAATAACCCTTCAGCTTCTCATGGAGCATAGGCCTTCAACAATCTAATGTCAAGTCATCATGTCACGTGCTATCACCTCAAGATATGTCCATGTCTTCTACATCCCCTTCACATCTGTGTCCAGTTCTGTTCTATTTGTGATCCTTTGTCTTCCTCTACCCGTCTTACCCTGAGGATTCCAGGACAAGGACTGACTTGTAATGCTATAAACAGTTTTACTCAATGTGTGTCCTATGCATTTCCAGACATATATATATATATATATATATATATATATATATATATATATATATATATATATATATATATATATATATATATATATATATATATATATATATATATTGTTAATTATTGATATGTAATTCCAGTTGATGACAATAAGCACGTATATTATACATCCATTTTATTTATTTGTGGTATTTTCATAAGGATAATTTGGTTGCTAAATTTGTCTTTATTTATAATGAGATATAACAGAGAAAGCAAATATGGCCGTCACCAGTGCTATTCCTGAACAAAAACTGTATGGATATGCCAACAGACTCAGGCTGACTACCGCTTTTTAAAAAAAAAGTTGTTAAGTCGGCGCCTGAAAAGGAACAAAGAATATAATGAGGTATGAACTTGTTTCAACAAGCAGTTGAAAGCATCAACCCACATCCCAGATTTACAACTCGCAATGCATGCAACAAATAGTGTGTGCTACCCGTATTAGCTGCTGTTTATTAATTTTCTTCCAGTTGTATACTTAATTGGGGGAAAGGTGGGAGGTAGCTACAGGGCATTTTAAATCAAAACAACACAGACATGAAAATTGGGATTAGTCTATATACGGATAATTTATATTCCCATGAATCTAAATGTGTTAATATCATTTTCAGAGCACGTGCTAAGTATGTACAGTTTGATTTTGTATATCAACAGTATTTTCATCAGAAATTGTGCTTTTCCTACGAAGAAAATCTAGATTTTCTCAGAACCTTGTTTTGTGTTACTAATTTTCTTATAACTTCCACATGTTTTAGTCAATCAATATGAGATTTGACACAAACACTCTCCGTAGGATAATAAATCTTCATTCAGATGTGATTTTTTATATCTTATCAAACTTTTGATTTATCGCAAATAAAGTTGTAAAAGTTTGAAACAAGGTTACTATTTTTAGATACAAAAATTAAAGTTCTATTTCTCGAAATCTATATAAGTTATAAAAAATCAAGTCTGATAAAAGTTTTAAAATATAACGACAAATAACCTGTTTAAATTTGGTACTGATATACCAAATGATGTACATACTTACTTTATTATTAACATTTTCAACCAGTGTAGATGTAATGGTAAACATATTCACTCTAAAAGCAATGAAAGTTTTCAACCTTTTCATCCAATGTAAAGGTAAACATAAATCTATTCAACCTAAATGTAATGAATGTTTTCTGCTCAATGGGATTAATATTAATTCTCAGCTAGAGTAAAAGCTCTGAGAAAGATGGGATGGTGGAATAGGAAGAACGGGACACATACGTATGTAACGGGAAACTCAATACTCAGAGTTTATGCGTTTCTCTTCTTTTGTGATACTAGAAGGTGGTACCAACTGAGGGTACTATCTCTGGAACACGTGAGGGTATAAGTGTCATGAAGACACCGCTACGCCTACGCACCATCATCAGACGGGTCTTAGAGACGCGAGATCCGCTTGGTAGTTACTCCATGACACTTCTAGGAACGAACTACAACTTTAAACCTTGACCAGTGACGAGTGTGATTCAGGCTTCCATCTACAAAGAACCAAACATCAGCTGGAGCAGAACAGACAAACTAATGGCAGCTAAGTAGAAACATAAAAGCTGCCAAGCGAACTATCCAATTTTTAACGCCATAACATCACCCAGTGATGATAACTTTTTTCTATAAGGAATTTTTCATTTTTATAACTGTTAAAACATAACTGATTATACAGTTTTTTAATTGTATAAAGACAAATCTAAAGTTGATTTAATCATTTTGAATGTACTACAACCGTAAGCCACAGACAATTTATTAAATACACTTAAACTGAGCTATATTATAATAAGAGGAATTTCGCTGAATTAACTCAGCTGGGGGCTTGAACGAGCTAACGAATAATACGATAATACTATCCTTCACAAAAGTTGAAAGCAAATACTAGAGTTAACATTTACTCAGCCTCATGCAGCATTGTTCTCGCTTTCTGAATATCTTGTGAAACTCCCTTGAGTTAGAAACATCATTATCCTTCTATCTACAACTCTGCCAAGAGTAATCTTGTGCGAGGGTAGACACTTTTGCTGACCCACATTAGTTACTCTTGAGTTTTGGCCACTATTGGACCACTACTGCAGAGCTAAGTCAACCTGTGACAACTAATTTATGACTGTCCATCACGCATACCTTACCAGCACAGCCCATCGGCCTGGTCAGCAGAAAGTTTTTCATATTTTTAGCGGTTTTATTTCTTATTTTCTTTCGTGTAATGAAATTTAATAACAACTCTCAGCTTCAGTTTACATAATGTTTCCATGAGTATTTACTTGTATATGTTATACTTTGAACTTCAATTTTAAATAGCTTTACTGCTTTCTTTATGTCTCTCTCTCTCTCGCGCGCTCTCTCTCTTTCTCTCTGTCTCTTTCTATCTCTATGAGCACGTATGTGTGTGCATGTACGTATGAGTGTTCAGTTGTAGAATGATATGATAAAACTGGTTACTTATTATTAAAGTTAATAATGTTTAAATTTGAAAATACTTTGAGAAATGTATTATTGCAGCGCAGAAATGTAAAAAGGCAATACTGCCTATTTCTTTACCCTGGTAAGTAAAGTTTACGCTCTATCGTTCGTTTGTATTTACTTGGTTTTTAATAATTCACTTGTAACTCCTTGTCTGATGGCTGAATGTCTGGTAGATCGTTTTCATCTGATCTATTTAAAAGTTGTCTGAAATGTCTTGTGTATGTTTTCATTTGCACGTTTATATTGAAGCAATTTTCGTATTCTTGACTTTGATTAGGTCAAATGAATGTTTTTTTTCCCTGCTATCTTTTTTGCATTGTTACACATGTAGGGCCTACCACATATTAGTTCTTTTGGCTGCAACCTTCTCTGCCTCTCTTGCCAGGTCGTCAAGATGTGTTTAGTTTCCTCTTCTGATGCGTCTTTTCTATGTTTACTTCAAGAGCCTTGACATCTAGATCTAATAGTTCCTTCTCCTACATGAGTGCTTTCCTAAGACTACCGTGCCTCATCTACCCTGAGCATTGAGGTTTTTGGACACCAAAGACCCACTATAGTTTCTTCTTTATTAGTCAAAATGCAATAAGGCCACAAGTTGAACGTCTGCTGTCAGAAGCTACATGTCACGAATGCTTTTGGGGACATTTAAACAGAGTTGACAGATCACCCTTAACTTCCCATCCGGCAGCATTGTCACCATTTACGACATAGTTGTTCAATAACGTCCTAAGACTTTCTCACAAGCACTACAACAACAACAAAAAAAAGGCGCAAGCAGTGACAACTTACTTCGACGATGGCATCTCAAATTATAGTCAACGTAAGTTCACAAATATATAAAAGTTGGTGGTGTGAAAACTGCGCGAAGACGGTTGACAGTGTAATGATATTACAATAAATGTGAAGGAAAGCGTTTTACCGAAACAAAATAACAACATGCTGTCTATATTGTAGGCATAACACAAAATGTCAGTTCAAACAAAGTTCAAATGAACAACAAAAAATATGAATTGTTAACCAAAAGGTCTTAACATAATTGAGAACAATTGTTAACTCTTAGCATTAAAATGTAACATTGTTTACTTACAGTAAATGTTACTGGCAATCACCACAGCGCAGACGTCGGTGGAATAATTTAAAATGCAGTTACACACCTTTGAGGGTGGATGAGTACGTCAAACGAACACTCTAGACAGCGTGAAATCTTTCAAATAAATCATACATTGCGCACACAAAAATTGTTTAAGTATTGGGTGGCAGCGGAAAATCCGGGTTTAGAACTGTTTTAAATAATAATGAACTCCCACTCAGACAAAGTTTCCTAAAATATCCTTTATTTTTTCTTTGAATTTAGCTACACATGGGTGCGCACAGTCTTCGTTACAGCCGAATTGTTGCAAGGGAAGAGAAGATAAAAGGTAGGTTTCATGTCTTATTTAGTTTATTGAACAGCGAGAGGTCACAATCAATACCTGTTGACACGAAGCCTGTGAAAGGTATTGTACGTGTAGTTTCTGTTTCACTTTTGTATTGCTACTTGCTGCCGCTCGTATATGCACAACCGTGCTGTGTCGCCTGCTGTAACACAGTTGAGTGCGCGGGTTTTACTATTATTTGCCTTCCAGTTTCTGGTTGTAAATGTACTTTCCATAACTTTTTTCTTGTACCTCTATGTTTGTTCAGTTGTGGAACTGTTATTATTACTTTGTCTATTTACAGAATGTGTTTATGAAAACTATTTGAATAAATATGTTGTGTTAACTAGTGCTCCTTTATATAGTGTTAACCACAGACAGTCCTATTGATATTTAAAACGAGTGCGAGGTCATGTGATCACCCCACCCTGCGGATACATTATGAATTCCTATGAAATAAATTTCCTACCTTTGCGTTGGATCACACTAATTTCCATAAAACGTGTTCGACTCTAACATTCTACAAAAACAAAACATTTATGTTATGAAATTTTACTGCTGCTATTTTTTCTAATTTTATTTATTATAAAGCACAGATTGCTGCTTAATGCACTTTTTTAAAAGAAATAATGTAGACATTGGAAAAAAATGTTCTTATAAGACAAGAATTTATTTACTTCGACATTTTATATTTCATGTTTCTTGTTAGTTTAACATTTGTAATGTTTTTTCTCATAATTAAATGTTGGCCCCCGCACAGTTCTAACCGCTCAATGCTAGCCCGGGTGTTGACGGTAGAACTTTGAGCACTATATTGATTCACACAATCTCCATGTCAACAATGGTTTGATTAATCATGTCTAAGGTTCTTAACACGCACATCATTTATGTGAACAGTGATTACGTTAAACAGGTCAGTAAGTTCATAGACTTATGGAGCATCGTAACAGAGAGTCAATTTAATACCTTAAGACCTGACGTTCTTTTATATTTGGACATGCGCCCTAATATAACCGACTGGGTTGAATGGGACGCGCCTCACCAAAACGAGGCAAAATTGTATTAAAAAAACAAACAAACAAAAAAACAGAGAGTAGGAGTGGCAGGTGTACAGTGGTTCTCGCAAGAATAAAATCCGACCCTCGCGGACAGAGAGCTTTTATTAGTTCAAACATGACATGAGGTATAGCATCAGACATGACATGAGGTATAGCATTAAACATGACATGAGGTATAGCATCAGACATGACATGAGGTATAGCAAACCTAAATACTCTGGTTTCAGACTGTAACGGCCATGCCGTTCCACTGATCTCACCAGTAGAGGAATGCTGCATGGGCAACAGCTTGACCTCTTTATTCAAGTGATCAACCTGTTGCCACCAAGACTTTGTGTCTGGGGTACGCTTCTATAGTAAAAAATGACTGAAAAGGAAGAAGATTAAATTAAACACGTCTAAGGTTCTTAACCCACACAACATTTATGTGAACTGTGATTAAGATAAACAGGTCAGTAAGTTCACAGACTTATGGAGCATGCTAACAGAGAGTCGGAGTGGCTAATAGGTATAGCGTCCGCCTCTAATTTTAACACCTGATTCGCTCCCAGCACAGGGGATATAATTAATGGACAATTTTGTTCACAACCAGTGGTTCCAAAGGATTTCTTTCTCCCTACTAATCTCTTGGGTTAAGATCTCTCGACAGTTGGAAATCGTGAAGAATGGCTGCTGATCTGGCAAAATTTAAAAACTAGAAAACCTACTCACCATAAAAATATTTATAGGATATGTGATTCCTGTATACACACATTGGGATCCTCGCCGGTGCTACATAGATCGTACACTGTGCAGATATCTCTCTAAAAGCAAAGAGAGCAGCGGGTAAGACTCTGTCCCAATCCTGAGGATGATCCTCCTCAGTTATTTTCCCAAGTAAATTTTTGAGAGTTCTATTGAGACGTTCGACTAGTCAATTCGACATAGGATGATAAATACTACTCAGTGACCTCTTAATATTAAGAGTAGACATCACTTGCGACATTGTCTCAGATATCAGTTGGGTGCCATGGTCTGACAAGATTTCCCTAGGGAATCCCAACCGCGAAAATATCAGCCAAAGAGCGTCTGCAATATCGGCAGTCGAAATGCTCTTCAGAGGTATGGCCTCTGGCCATCGAGTACACATGTCAACACATGTAAGAATAAATTGATGTCCTCTGGCTGATTTTATTTTGAAAGGACCAATGATATCTATCGCCATTTTCTGAAATGGACGGATAGGAATGTCCGCAGCCTGGATAGGTGCTGCATGGCGAGGACCTTTCGATTTTAAACTCTCGACTTCGTACGTGAAAATCCCATATGACCAGCGCATTGGGAGTCGTGAGCATGTTGTAGTATTCTAACTCTCATGTCTTTCGCAACAAGAATTTGTGAATGTATAGACATGTCTGAGTGTTGTACCATACGCACTAGTACGTCATTCTTCAAAGTGATCCAAGATTTGTGATCTGTGTTCTTATTTGGGTCACCATTTTTAACCAGAACGAAGAATTTTTTTAACGAAGTGTCTTCGTGTTGACTTTTGATAAAAGAGTCACGTGAAATCACATCATGATCATCTTGATTACGTACCTCATCACCTTCGGTCGATGAAGTCTGAGGCTTATTCTGTGCCTGTGCTCTCGTGATAACTGCATTAGCAACTTCCAAGTTATGTTCTTCCCAAGCAATAATTTTCATGCGGGGACACTCTTTAACCCCGTGTATACGTCCGACGATAAGATCCGCAATAGGATTCGGAAGCAGACACGCTTGGACCTCTCCCGTAAAGAAGGGAGTAGCTATACAGATGATAGCAGTAGAATATTTTTCCACTGTGCCACCAAATGTTACACATTTGATCACTCTTCCAGTGGCACAGGAAGGATCTACAAGAGATTGTCTAACCCCAATAGTGGTACATCCAGAATCAAAGAGGACTGAGACTGGATCATTATTCACTAGACCCCTATGTAGAATAAGAGATCCTCTCCCGTCATGCGCTGCTGCGGCAGGAAGAGCGGGCAGAGGATGACCGCAACTCAAGGTGGATATAGTAGAAGGTTCAAATAAAGTGATGCACTGTGGGCAATGAGATGCTCTCCCAAAATCAAAGGCAGAACAAGTAACAGCACTAGCGTTAGGTTTACTACTGTTTTGTTCATTACTAACTCCTTGTGACTCTTGTTCAGCACAGTTAGTATGATGACATGATCTATTATTATTGTGCTGCCATCTACCTCGATTATTATTTCCTTTGGAATTATTGAAATTACCCCTATTGCTATTATTATATTGGTTTGAACCGCAGTTTTCACAATTGTGATTGTGATTTACACCTTGATGAGAATATCTATCAGACTGATATTGCTGTCTTCCTGAAGAATTATGGCGAGGATAGTTTTTATTGTGGCTACCTCTTCGAAAGTTACCAAATTTGTTGGAACCATAATTATGAGGGCTATCAGATCGCCTCCAATTCCTAGAAGACGAGCCTCTTTGGGATGAATCACCTTGATCCTGTCCGAAGTTACGCTTACTTTTCTTATCAAAGTTGCGCTGAGTACCTTTAACTTTACCTCCGAAATTAGAATTGTATGGAGTCGCAAAAGCCACGGGTAAACCTTATTTAATCTTAGTATTGCTAATCGTTTGTTGTGGATGAGCAGTGATATATTGGCAAAAACAAAAATCAGAAGGGTCACTATAAGAGACTTGTTGTTCGCTGATGATGCTGCAGTCGTCACTCAAAGCCAACAGGAGCTTCAGAGCTTGATGAATCGCTTCACTAAAGCATGCAAGGACTTTGGCCTCACAATAAGTCTAAAGAAAACGAATGTGCTGAGTCAGGATGTGGGTGCTGCACCAGTTATCACTATCGATAACTATGAATTGGCAGTGGTGCACCACTTCACATACCTAGGGTCTACCATCAATGACAAACTCTCACTGGATACAGAAATCGACAGCCGCATTGGCAAAGCTGCAGCTACCTTTGCCCGCCTCACATCGCGTGTTTGGGGAAACTCTAAACTCACAATGAAGACCAAAGCTGCGGTATATAATGCCTGCGTCACCAGCACACTCCTATATGGCAGCGAGACTTGGACGACCTATGCTATGCAAGAAAGAAGGCTCAATACCTTCCATTTGCGGTGTCTACGCCGCATCCTCGGCATCTCGTGGAAAGATAAAGTGACAAATGTCGAGGTGTTGTCACGTGCTGGCCTTCAAAGTATGTATACGCTTCTTAGACAACGCAGACTTCGCTGGCTTGGCCATGTTCGCCGCATGGAAGATGGTCGCATCCCAAAAGATATCTTCTACGGACAATTAGCAGATGGCAAGAGAACAGTTGGGCGACCACAGCTGAGGTTCAAAGATGTGTGCAAGAGAGATATGAGGGCACTGGACATGGATCCAGCAACATGGGAGGATGAAGCTGCCGATCGCACTAAGTGGCGATGCTATTTACGGCACCACCTCAGATTGGGCGAAGAGAGGCTCACACAAGAAGCAGAGGTGAGGAGAAAACGTCGAAAGGAGCACCAGGAAAATAAGCAGCTGAGGGCTGTCACCTCAGGGGCGCATTCCCATAGTCAGTTATGACTGAAGGGGCTATTATTATTATTATTATTAGTGATATATTGGCAACAATATTGTTCCATTTCTTTTATGTCCTTAGGTTTACTTTCGTGTATAAAGGCAAGAAAGGACTCATTAACAGATGACATTACTTTGTCTCTAAGTAACAAGTCCATAAGTGCTTCATAAGTATGTTCTGTCTTAGACAACTCAATCCATCTAGTGAAAGTAAGACGTATCTTTGTAATAAAGTCTGAGAACTCTACACCAGCTTCTGGTAACATAGTCTTAAAACGAAGACGGTAATCATCTTCTTTAAGCTGGTATTTTTCAATAAGGCTGCTCTGACAACTTCATAGTTAGTCCTATCATGTTCTTCTATTGCCATTATAATATTTAATGGTTCACCTGTAAGTAAATTCAACAGTTGTCCAACATATTGTGCCTTATCTATTTTATGTGTTAAGCAATTAAGTTCTAGTCTATCCAGATAGAACGTTATGTCATCTTTTGTAGGATTAAAAGGAGGAAGTTTGACCTTATAGTCATGACCTTTTGCGTTCAAAGAAGTTGCTTGAGAACTACCCACATTCGTCACTTTTAATTTCTCTATCTCCAAAGCCAAGAGTCTTTCTTCATGTTCCCTTTTCTGTTTTTCTTTCCTCTCTTCAGCTTCTCTTATTAACTTTTTCTCCTCAAATTCTCTCTCTTGCTGAATCTTTCTCTCTTCAGCTTCTCTTTGTGACTTTTTCTCCCCAAATTCTCTCTCTTGCTGAATCTTTCTCTCTTCAGCTTCTCTTTGTGACTTTTTCTCCTCAAATTATCTGTCTAGCTGCGCTTGAATCTTTTTCTCTTCAAATTCTCTGTCTAGCTGCGCTTGAATCTTTTTCTCTTCAGCTTCTTTGTCTAGCTGCGCTTGAATCTTTTTCTCTTCAGCTTCTCTGTCTAGCTGCGCTTGAATCTTTTCAGCCTTTTGTGCTTTGGCATATTGAGCAAGCGCAAAGTCCTCCAATTTCTCCTCAGTTTTTCCAAGGGCTATCCCTTGCGCGATAAAAAAAATCTAATGTAGACATCCTGTCTACAAATGTGCTGTCAATATCTCTGAAATAGCAACACAAGTTATCCCAATCTCAGTGGGAGATAAGTCTTTTACAAAGACTAAGTACAATTACCTTGTTTATAAAGTCACCATTAATCAGCTCAGTATATAATTTGCATCATATAATAACAGCACATGATCAGGTATACATGAAGACTGTATATATCAACAATATCACGATAACTAAACAAAGACAAGCATCTAAACAAACGAAAACATTCGCAGAGGTCAAAAGAAAATAAAGCTTAACTAAATCAAATGTTGCAAAAAATTACAATGATAACTTGATAAATTCACAATAATACAATGACAACACAGTGTATAAACAAAAGGGTGTATAGAAATTAACAATAGAAAAGAGAAGGCAGACAAATACTTACAAAACGAATCAAAAACTAAAGTACGGAGAAAAAATAACGAAAACAACACTAACACATCTCGTCACAGCTAAGAAAAAAAAATAGCAACAAAAGTCGCTTGCAATTTCCACTGTGGGAAATATGCACAATCCCTATAGAACGCTTACAGTAACCCTCGGTTGAGTGGGATATTTACTGTAAGACCCTCCAACCTTTGAACCCGCAGAAAAAAATACACACTAACTAAACAAGTAAACAAAGAACAAATAAACAATAGAATGCATATAATGAATGTGTAAAGAGGAAGGCTCAGTTGCACACAAAATAAAGGCTCAGTTTAACACGTAAAACAGGCCACTTATCTTAACGCAATCATCTACAACCGCAAAGATGCAGATCAATTCAGTACACTTGTAAACACACTGGTAGACGTTCCACAGTTGAAGGTCACCCTAACTTGACAACAGATGTAGTAGTCTCCAAAGTGAAGCTATCAAACCATACTCGACTTCAGTTGAGAATGTTTATAGAGTGTCGTAGTAAACAACAGGTTGAACTGTTCTATGTTTACAATCCGAGCTTGCACGTTAAATTGTGACATGAACTTTGACACATATGTCCCTCGACGACTGTCACAGTATTAAACAAATTCGTCAGCAACTGTGGTCTATGTAGCACTCTTGCAGCAGCTGTGGTCCATGTAGCAATTCTGCAGCAGCTGTGGTCCATGTAGCGATTCTGTATCATAGATAAATGTTTACGTCGGTCAGCAGACGTTGACCTATTTCCTACTGTCCTGTGTAGCTGACAACTAACTGTCAATCTTGTCTTCCGGATTGTGGTAAAGTGGGATGATATAAATATTTATAGGGGACTAGTGTACTGACTGAGATCAGCTGTGAAGGTATCTGTATCTAATAATGTGGAGTATTACAGATAACCTTACTTGCTACCACATATATATATCTCTCAGTCAGACCTATTCTGGAATATTGTGATGACTACGTTGAATGTCTAGGGTTATGTAAATGATGAAGTGTAAGTCACAACAACAACAGACAGATAAACAAGTTAATTTATTTCACAGCACTTTACAACACTGTGACACTCACACACATGTAACACTCTATAAGACTATCTTAAAAGAGTCAGTTTGAAAAGTCAAATATATATATATGTATTAATTTCTTTACATAGAGATATCCTGATTCAACTACACAGTGAACCAGGAATCACAATCAATATTCTTACAAGTAGTATGTACACAGTTTATCAATTTACTCTTGTTATTGACATATTTTATTATTCTTATCTTATGTGTGTAAGTTGTGAGGTAGTAATATGAGTTAATACTGGTTTTGTTTTTCAAGCTAGAGTGTTGTTTGTCATCATGACTTCAAGTGTCTTATCATTGGGAAAAGTTCACAGTTCCTGTCAATTTAAACAGTTTATATTCTCTCTTTATTTACTGTCAATTTTAGAGGGGGGGGGGGGGGCACATAATGTTGAGCTCCATGGCCACACTTTCTTAACTTTCGTGATGACTGCAGTAAAAGACTCCTCTGCTCGATTACTTCAATGAATTCTGGAGCCACCTCACTGGTCGCTATCTGGACCCAGTAGTATGCTGTCAGCCTCAGGATTCAGTAACTCAGGCCAAATGCTGCCTCAATGACTTTTGACCACCGTCCCTGAAACAAGAAGGTTGTACCTCCTATTTTAAAACTAAGTCCTAATCCATTTCCACAATGAGCACAATACATAACAAACACTTGTGTTCAGTGCTGTAGGCCACTGCTAGCTTCATCTGGAACAAATTACACCAGTATACTCCTCCCTAATGGTTACTACGCCTCTGCAATTCCAGCATTATTTCCTTCTAGTCCATAAGATAGGTGTCAGTGTACTGTTTGGCAATCCCATGCAGTTTTACTTTTTTCCGACACCTCCTATTCAGGTTGGGAGCAATATTTAGGCTTTTCTCAAGTTGGCCACTGAACTACACACATATATATAGACATAAATCATCAATTCACATTCAATTTTCATTAAAAAGATATCAAATATTTCAGCTTACCACAATTCAATGGAAATAATAAACAGTTTCGTTGACTGGCAATGAATAGGCACAAATTCCGATCTGCCTCTTGTCCCAGGCTTTTATTTTAGAAAAAAATATGCACTGGTGCTCAACGCACTGTTCTTAGTAGGTTTATTACAAGATGTGGCACGGAACAGACGCTCTGAACTGACTATATTAGCAGATCTAACCAATCATGCCATGTCTACACATCTTTTCAAAAAAGTACCCCTTCTATTCGTTTCCCATAACAACAGAAAACTAGTATTTGCAGTCCAACTAATCGTGTTTAGTCTTACATCTCATTCCCGCCAATCAAATAGGAGTTAACATGGTAGGCTATTTCCGTAACGTAATGTTTTTCAAACACGTTATAAAAAAATTTTATGAGCAGAAATGATTTCATGCTGTCAGGCACCCCCACTATTGTATTTTGGCCATAATTATTTTATTAACAGACTAAAGGCGTAACACATAACATATTCTTGGCTAGCAAGTCCTGCCGTACAATAATATATAAGTTAAAGCGAGCTACATGGTGGCGTTCAAAATATGTGTTTTCCAAAGATAGTCGTATATTTGTTTTTTACCACGCGTTCACTTCTATGTCATAGGGTGTCTTCTGTACTTTCAGGAGCTTAGATGTAAATCAGTAGAATTTCATATTTCCTAATAAGCATTTTTCATGTTTTTAAACCTGATTTTTGTAGTAGTAGTAGTGTTTTTCTGACACTGTTTATGTGAAAAAAAGTTAGTGCTGGCCTTACACGTGGGATTGGCGTTACTATTAATCGCGCGACGCGTGTAGTGTTGCATGCTTCCTGCCTTCAGTCGTCCCTCTCTCTCTCCTACTTTCATCTGTCTTTTAGTTACGCCGTGTATAAAATGGAATGAATGAAATATTAAATCTAGGTCATTGATCAGCTTGCGTATCTCAAGGTTTTTCCAAGAAATACAGTACACGTTTTATGGTAGAAAGCGTGTAGGGATGCAGTTGGCTTTTACTATCAAACGCGAAAGCGCTACACTTATGCAGACGAAGCAGAAAAAGGGGGATTTTTGTACGCCATTGTGACAGCACTGTTCTCTTTTACCTTTTCTTTTCCTTTTATTGAATTAATTCGTTAGGGGGTACATTTACGTTTTAATTTATATATGTGGATTAGAATTTCTCACGACACGGATGTATAAATCCAGATGTGGGCAGGAAAATACGTGTCGTTGACTCACAAAAAACCCCACGAATCTGGTCCAGCAGATGTAAAAGACAGATGTAAAGGTCTGTTTGCTCCAGATGTATAATTGCCCGTTTGTGTTCGTGTCTTGTAAATATGGCAGAATGGGCGTGTCACAATGATGCGGTGTAATCTAGGTCACCGGCATGAGGTGCCGCCAGGATATAGTAGAGACACTCAGGTATCAGCATACATGTAAATACAGACGTGTAGTGCTTGTATAAGACTGTGGTTGATCGTGTAGGTGAGTGAATAGTAGTGCTGACAACATTAAGGCCGTATAGGCTCTTGGACGACTTCACATAGGTTCACACAACCACAAGTAGAAGTCAGTGAAGTAGGGAATGCTGCTGACGTTTACAATATTTATTCATGACGTACGATAATATGATGATAGACGAAACAGTCAATAGCACAAGATCATGGACGTTATATGTGTAGTTATGAAGGTTAACATCAGGCATCACAGATCCCGAACAGCTTAGACATGTAACAATGGCTTGACCAATTAACTACTGTTCATGCAATAGCTCTAATCCCTGACTGAGCCCCGTCAGGTAAGCCCTAGCAAATATATTGCGTAGTACGGGCGATATCAGTTATTTAACAAAGTCAATGCTATTGTCCTACAACTAGCAAAAGACTTCATTCTGGCCTCACATGCCAGGTACTTCATTCTGGTGAAGAAGATTGGCCGTAAACACGGACCAACATAATGACGACGAAATTAGGCCGCGGGTCGCGGGCCTCGATAATCAGGTGGCTCTCAGTTTACATAAACTTCTGAGAATAAATATATTTCTGCCAAACAATATTCCGCCTGGATTGCGGATCCATTAAGTTGATTCTTAGGCTTATATGTATAGCAGGTCAACTTAGACCTAGTCTTCCAAATATGTAGCAATACTGGGGTACAGTATATTAACTCCTCGTGAGCTTCGCTCACTATGTCGCCATCAGCGATAAATGTACCTTTAAGACCTAATCGAGACGAAAAAAGATCGAATAATGTTTCAGTTACCTTCTCAAAGAATCCTTACACTCTAAGATAACACAACATAAAGAATCACTCAGGGAAGGAAGAATGACAAAACAGTCATTCCCAGAATTTCCAAATCCCTATCGAAACTTGGCAGAGAGAAATCTACGGATCGGTACATCCGTTCTAAGCCTCTGGTACACTCTGCTTGAATCATCAGTCTCTCGGTCTTTGCGCCAAGACCTGCGCATGCCCAAAGAGCATAGACCAGATCGATGCTAAACCAGACCAGGCGTTTCCTCCCAAACGGGTGGTAAAGATACTTCGTATATGGTCCTATAAATAGACTTAAGACTGTCAACTATAAGACATTGCCTGAGACAGGACAACATAAGACAGGGGAAGATAATCACTAGTCAAACCTGTCACAGAAAGATAATAAACATTTATCTCTCTTTGATCACATTAAACCAAACATAAATTAGGTTGGTGTTTTTCTCACCGTCAAAAATGACAGCAACACTGGTGTTTAATTTTGTCTTGAAGAAACAATCAAAAACTTATATTTTAAGGTTATTTTTAAGAAAATGATGAGATAAATCCGAATGAAACTGAACAGAAGAGTATCTTGATTGTCTGTTGATTTAATCTGTATCTCCACACCTTCTTGTCTCCAGTTCATGTACTGTTTATCAATTGTGTTTTTCCATAATCAAACTGTTCATGCACACCGTCATTTGCGCAATTTTCTATTTTCGAGACAGCACTAGTTTGTTTTAATCAACAAAGCTAGTATGTCTCTCAAAAGTGATTACGAATAATAGAGTACGCGTTATATTGTAATGTAGATTATTTGCTTATTTCATAAGGTCAGAATGATTGACCATCATGAACCATGACTTAGAAATTTCACATTTACACCTTAACGTTGTTGTCAAATTACCATCATTCCAAGTACATCGGGCGCACATTAACATATACGTATGCTGATAATATATGTAATCTAAATTTCGTCATGTTGCAAGACGTTTAGCAGTGTCCCACTCTACCATTCACAGACTTCTTGAGAGATTTCAAGCTACCGGACATTTGGAAAATCGACCCTGCTCACGAAGAATTATATAAACCTTGTCTAAACTGAATGGCGGCCCTTAACTTTTGTCCAATAGTATATATACTCAGATCGACCAAGAGGAAATGCACACCATAATAGCTGGCAGACGCTGGAGTTGGGTTGGATACGTCTTCAGAAGAAACCCTGATGCCGTCACAAGAACAGCTATGTTTAAGACCCCTAAAGGAAAGCGATAGAGAGGCTGACCAAAGACAACCTTGCGGAGAACTGCGGTGGCCGAGATACAAACAATGAACTAGAGTTGGGGCACTGTACGAAGGATGGTCGCCGATCGAGTCAAGTGGAAGCAGTTTGTTGCTGCCTTACATGACGTCACCAGGCCTGATTGCCACTGACTGCTTTGGCAGTCGTGGCTAAAGATCAAAGCAGAAGAAGCAGAAGAAGATGATAACATTGTATCCCAACTCAAACTTCTGTAAGTATTATCGTCCACAGACTTTTAATTCTGCTATGATGAATAGGAGATCGAATGAAAAGTTAAAATTAAGTGTTTGATAAAAAAAAAAAAAAAAAAAAACACAATTTATATAACTACTTCTTGTCTTCAGTCTTGTGGGAATCTGAGCAGGACCATTCATATATATATATATATATATATATATATATATATATATATATATATATATATATATATATATATATATATATATATATATATATATAGATATATATATATAAAACGCAGTTCTTATGTGCCTGATCCGTATACATTTTTACATCCCTTGATATTTTTACACGGAATTACTCCTTTGAGATTTATGTGTAATTCCACGAAGTAATTTTATAGCAAAACTTTTAGTTCTGGCAGAAAAAAAAGAATAACTAAATCTCTTTCCTTACTATTTCTATGACTGGGTAAGAAAATCTGTACAGGGGAAATAATCGAATGAAAACAATATTAACGTGTATATGTGATAAGCTACCATACTTTTCTTTACAACAGAATTTAAAATTGTCAACTGTAAACTTTCAGTTTTAATGAAAATCTTAATAGATGTTGATTTTTTATTTACAGCAATAATAGTAATTTGTAATTCTGATACAGTTAAATTTAAAACGCAGCTTCTGTTTTTAAATGAACTTTACTGGCATATCTCGAAACCAAGATCAGTCATTCTCGGACAATCATCCACATACGAGCATGCATTACTCGCTGGCACTGCCGGACTGCCTGTAACAAATACATAAACGGATGATTTATATATTATCTTCATAACCAGGCCTGGAGACGCATACTGTAGAAAAGGCTTACTTTCAAAATGTGCGGACGTACATCGGTGCTAAACTTTCAATTAGTGCTATTGAGGAAAAGGTTGTGAACGTTTATAAAGCATATGATACGATCAATGCCAACAAGTTGACTACAGACTCACATTTTATGAATGACCTTGGACTTGACAGTCTTGATCAAATGGATATTATCATGGCCATCGAAGACAAATTTGACTTTGAGATCCCTGATACAGACTCTGAGAAATTCGTGGGGCCTTAAGACATAGTTTAGTACATCGCAGAAAAAGAAGAGGCATCTGATTGAGAACGGCGTTTGTTGTTTGAATGTTTAGTTTGACGACTGTATCAGACCTGTTGTTAGACTTACTTAATATCATGCTTCTCAGGTATCAGAAGTTCGTCAGGTGTAATTGATGTGCTAAGAGGAGCAGACATTTGTTCTAGTGTGATAGAAAAAGAGAGATAACTGAGAGTAGAATAACGAGTTATAATTTGTGAATAGGGGGACTTGGTCACATGACATAGGGGTATATAAACCCGTGGGTGGTCGGAAAAAGCTCTCTTTACCATTTACTTTACTCCTTGCTGCCGGCTTTTGGCTGGGGTCATGTGTCTACACACAGGGACCGGTACAGTGACATTCATGTGTCATTAGGTCTCTTGTGTGAGAACACAGAAGATCACTACGGTGACACATGTTGTCATTGGGTCTTCTTGTGTTGGGACATGTGGTCTTGACCAGGGCCGGGTTTGGGCGGGGATAATGCAACCTCATGCGAGGAAAAAATATGCGACCTCAAGCGAGGAAAAAATCTAAAAAAACTAAAAAATATGTGAAAGTTAGCATAGGCTAACAAGGGTAGACATCTGTACGATGTAGAAGGCAGAAGGAGGAAACTAGCTCGGGTACTATCATCAAGTGTAGTTGTCATGAAATATTCTAATCCACATATATAAATTATTAGGTAAATATGAAGCCTAACAAATAAAATTAATAAAGAAAAGAGCAATGGAAAAATAACAGTGCTGTCACAGAGAATGTACTCGAAATCCCCCTTGTTTTCTGCTACGTCTGCAAATTGTAATGCTTTCACGTTGATATAAAAGCTTACTGTATTATTACCCGCTTTCTTCAATGAAACGTGTGCTGTATTTCTTGGAAAAGCATTGAGAGGCCCTGCGTAATGACCTAAATTAATCATAACATTAATTATACTGCGTTACCAAAACGAACGAACAGATGGACAAAAGGATAGAGAGAGAGGGGAGGGCTGAAAATCAGGAACGCATGCAACACGCGTCGCGCGGTTCACAAATGCTGCCATCACGCGTGTAAGTCTACATGCACTAATTTTTTTTCAGACGGACAGTGATAAAATACACTACCCTTTCCCAGAGTTAGGTTTATAAATCATAAAAAACTCTTATTAGAAAAGATAACATTAGATGGGTTTACGGTTGAAAACATAACAGTACCCAGACAGCACATCTTCGAAACAGGAGGTAGAAGAAATTGCATATTTTGAATGCAGCCACGTAGCTCCTTTAAATTTGTATTTTTGGGTTCCTTAGGGCTTGCTGACAAATAATATGTAAAACGTTACGCAAATAGTCCAGGAATTAATAAATTATACCCAAAAAAAATATTGGGGGTGCCTGACAGCATAAAATCATTTCTGCTCATAAGATTTTTTTTTAACGTGTTTGAAAAAAATTTACGTTACAGAAATAGCCTACCATGTAAACTCCAAATTGATTGGAGCGCAACAAATGAAAGCCTAACCACGATTGGTCGGGCTATAAATACTATCTTGGTTGTTAGGGGAAACGGGGAAAGGTAACATTTTTTCAAACACTTGTCGAAACGGGGCTCATTGGTCAGACTCGCTGATATACACACTTGGGAGCGTTAGTTCGAAACCACTTGTCTAAATAAGATTGATAAAGCATCAGTGCGTTGAAGCCAGCTTATATTTGGCTAAATAAAAGCCTGGAAGATAAGCAGATGGGAATTTGTGCCAGTTTGTGCCAGAATTCATTGCTAATCAACGTATCTGTGTTTATTCGTATGAATTGTGGTAAGCTTGAACCATTCAATATCTTTTAATGAAAATTGAATGTGAATTGTTGATTTATGCCTGTATATATATGTGTAGTTCAGTGGCCAACGTGAGGTAAAGCCTGTAATGCTCCAGCCTGAACAGAGGGTGTCGGAGAGAAGTAAAACGGCATGGAATGGCCAAATAGTACACTGACACCTAGATGATTGACTAGAAAGAAATAATGCTGGAATTGCAGAGGCGTAGTAACCATTAAGAAGGGTAATACTGGAATAAAGTATTTCAAATGAAGCTGACAGTTGGCCTAATGCTCTGAACTCAATGTTTGTGCTGTGTTGTGATCAGTGTAACAAGAGAGTTTAAGTTAGTTATGAAGTAGAAGGTACATCCTTCTTGATTTCAGGGACAGTGGTCTTGATGGTACTGAGCAGCACCTGGTCAGAGCTTTGCTGAATCCAGTGTCGGACAGCATACTCCTTGGTCCTTTTAGCTATCAGTGAGGTGTCTCCAGAGCCCAGAGGAGAATTCGAGCAGAGGAGTCCTTTCCTGCCGCCATCACGCCAGATAAGCTAACTTGGCCAGCTGAGCTCAACATTATGTCCCCTCATCTTGAACTGACTTTGTAAAATTAACATTAAGAGGGGAATTTACTTGTCTTAAAATCAGGAACTGTGAACATCTCCAATACTAGTCCCTAAAGACAAACTATTGAAGTCATGATGACAAATACCAACAGAGCTTGAACAAAACAAAACCAGTATTACCTCATTTTACTACTACACAACTGACACACATAGAACATTTGTAATAATATATGTCACTACAATATTCATATTAAATACATTCTGTACATAACTTGTAATTTAAATTGATTGTGATTCCTGGTTCCCTTGTAGTTGAATCAGGACACATATTCATTCATGCCAGTAATGAATACATATTGTTATTTGAAAAGTTACGAGTGACTTCTTTAAGATATTCTCATAGAGTGTTATATGTATGTGAGTGTCACAGTGTTGTTAAGAGTAGTGGATTAAATTAAATTGTTTATCTGTCTGTTGTTGTGACTTACACTTCATCATACACATACCCTAGACACATAACGTAGTCATCACACTATTCCAGAATAATTCTGACTGAGATATATAGATACCTTCACAGCTGATCTCAGTCAGTACACTAAGTCCCCTATAAATATTTATAACATCCCACTTCACCACATATATTGGGGTCTCGCTCTTGGGATTTTGAATCTTTCCCTATTAAAAATATTGGGGGTAATTCACTTCAGGGAATATAAGAATTAAAAGGTATCCTTGGGTGGAATTAAATAAGGTTGAGCTCACGGTGCCTGTGTTGTCCATTAGAGATTTGAATTGTTGGTTAGACATTGTATAAATTTACATAATAGACAATGGCGGACCTGGCCAAATTTCGATCTGCTGCGGTTCAGACTGCAAAAGAGTTAGGATTAGATGGGCAAGTATGGTTGCCTATGTCACGACGGAATGTGACAAATTTATTGAACGTGAAGAAAGAAGGTTTGAAGCCGAAAGAAAGTTAGAGGCTGACAAGGAAATTAAGAAGTTACAGTTTGAAGCTGAGGCTGAGACTAAGAGGTTGCAGATTGAGGCTGAGGCTAAGAAATTGGAAGCCGAGGAAAGAAGACAGGCTGCAGAAAGAGAAGAGAAGAAATTAGCTGCAGAAAGGGAAGAGAAGAAATTAGCTGCAGAAAGGGAAGAGAGGAGATTAGCTGCAGAAAGGGAAGCAGAAGATAAAAGATTACAAAGGGAACATGAGTTACGACTAAGGGAGTTTGAGTTTCAAGGCCATGCTCCTGAAAATGGTGCCAGTCCCTTTGCCTCTGATGCTACGGTTACTCAAGGAGCCTCAACCTCAGCTATGAATTTTCATTTAGATCATTTTGTTGAGAAAGACGATGATATTGAGAGCTACCTAAATAGGTATGAACTATTAGCTACCACGTATGGGTTAGAGAGAGAAAGGTGGAGCTTAAAGTTATCTCAGGGACTTCGTGGGGCAGCTTATGAAGTTTTTGCAAAAAATGAGCAGAGGTGATCAGGAAAATTATGACATGCTAAAGCAGGCTCTTTTGTTAAGGTATGAAAAGAATGCAGAGTTTTACAGGAAAAAAATTTAGGAATGCTAAACTACTGTCAGGTGAAACCTATCACCAGTTCTCTGCACGAATAGAGACATACTTGGAGAAATGGACTTCTCTGGGGAAAACCCAAGATCTTAAGGAAATGGTCCTTATAGAGCAACTAAGAGAGTCCATGGCTCCAGACCTGAGAAAGTTTCTCATGGAACAAGGTGCAGAGAGGCTGGGTGAGTTGCTAAATGTTGCTGAAAGGTATCAAGCAGCTCAAGCAGAGGTAACAGGTAATAAAAAGAAACAGGTGGATAACTTTAGGGCACCACAGAACTTTAATAAATTTGATCCTAAGGATCAAAATAAAGGTAAGCACCAATTTGATAGGCCACGGTATGAAAATAAAAATAAATTCCCACAATTCGATGAAAGGAAATATAATGAAAGAAAATCTTTCAACCAAGGAAAAAGGTGGTGTAAGAATTGTCAGATGGACAATCATGACACTGACCGTTGCAGAAGGAAACCTGTATATATGGCAACCCTTCAGGTCAGGTCGACCTCAAGACAGGAGGAGGATATTATGTTAGATACCACTCCAGAAGAGATGAGGAAGGCACAGGCTGGGGATAAAACACTCAAGCCTTGTTTCAAAAAATTGTCAACTTGTCATACAACTCCAGGCAAGGGAGATTTTTACATGAAAAACAAGTTGATGTATAGGAAGACTGGAGCTAGATCCAATGGTCACGGACAGCTGGTTCTTCCAAAAAGATACAGGACAGAATTAATAAGGAGCCTACATGTGAAACCAGATGGGGACCATGAGAAGATAGGTACCATCATTCAAAAGGTGGCTCACAATTATTATTGGCCCAAAGCAAGATGGGACATTGAGAATTTTGTAGAAAGGTGTAGCATAGCACATGAGGGAACACCCACAAGTGGGAACATGGATCAGGACCTGGACACGCCATGGGGCAAAATCAGGCCTGACAATAAAAAGAGAAATAGATTTGATGAAGTGGACCAAATGGAATGGGAAGCCCCTTTTCACGGACAAGCTTCACTTAACTGTTTTACAATGGCCACTATGCGGAGAGTGCAAAAAGATGTCTTACCCCAGGATAAGCCGAAAATCCCTCAATCGGACTTAAACAAACTGGAGGAAGAAGATGTAGAGAGGAAATCTCTCATCAAGAATTTTAAGTGGGGAGGAAACCCCAGGAAAAGAAAAATTGGTAGCGGTCGTTTTGTGAATGATAATTCTGGGAGGAAAAATCATCACTATAAAGCTTCGAGTGGAAGAGACCATACCGGTGCATGGACAAATAGGTCCACACAATTAAAGGTCCATATGTAGCTTTGTTAAGAACGTGGACTGATGAAAAGGCAGAGGAAAACATTACATCTTCATACCAATATGTGAATGAGCTGACCACTCGGTTGAAAACTGGCTGGAAACTTGCCAATGAAAATTTGAAACAAGCCAGGAAGAAACATGCTGCCTATTATAACAGGAAGGCGAAAGACAGAAATTTGGCTGTGGGAGAGAAGGTACTGCTTCTTTTGCCCGGGAGTCAGAATAAGTTACAAATTGGATGGCAGGGTCCATATACAGTTTTAGAGAAGGTGTCTAGAACAAATTATAAGATAGATAAGAAGGGGAAAGAAAAAATCTATCATGTGAATCTCCTGAAGAAATATTTGGAAAGAGACCATCAGGAAGAGACACACTTGTTGACCTTGTCCATCGCCATGGAGATGAAAAAGGAACCACTTTCATCATTTGAATATCCATTACACCCCTGTGAGACAGCAGCACAGGTGAAAATCAGTACACATTTAACGAAAACTCAGAAAGAGAGAGTGCAACAGGTTCTAAATAATCATGCAGGGGTGTTAACAGACCGACCAGGGCATACAAACCTATTGGAATATGATATGAAACTCATAGACTCCACACCTGTCTGTATGAAACCATATTCGATTCCGTTTGCTAAGGAGAAAGCTTTGAAGGAAGAGATAGACTATCTGTTGAAGGAAGGAATTATTTCGCACAGTGAGTCTTCGTATAGTTCCGGTGTTGTACTCTTAAGGAAGCCCTCTGGAGAACATAGACTCTGTATAGATTACAGGAGACTGAATGCTATTACAGAAGGACAGGTGGATCCATTGCCGGATACAAATCAGCTGTTTGCCAGACTAAATAAAGCTAAATATTTCTCAAAAGTGGATTTGAGTAAAGGATACTATCAGATCCCAGTAAAGCCTGAGGTTAGACCATACTTAGCTTTTAGTACCTCAGAAGGACACTATGAGTTTAATAGATTGCCATTTGGATTGAAGAATGCGCCTAGTGTCTTCTCTAGAATGATGAGAAAATTATTGGATCCTCTGAATAATCCCTGTATAACAAATTTTATGGATGATATCCTTATAGCAACAGAAACATTTGAGGAACACATTGACTCTCTGAACATGCTGTTTGATCGACTTAGGGAGGCAAATTTAACAGCCCGACCAACCAAATGTTGCGTTGGATGTAAAGAATTGGAATTTTTGGGACACACAGTTTATCAGGGAAATATGACCCCTGACCCAAAGAATTTAGAAAAACTACAGAAAGCCCCGAGACCAAAACCAAGAAGGACGTGAGATCCTTTGTCTCATTATGTGGTTTCTACCAGAAGTATATCAAAAACTTTAATTCCATATGTGCACCGTTAACTGAATTGACACGTAAAGGACTTCCAGATCGCATTACATGGACACCACAATGTGAAATGACTTACCAAGAATTGAAGGAAAAGCTCACAAGTAAACCCATTTTGAAATTACCTGACTTAAGTCAAGAATTCATAGTAAGGACGGATGCAAGTAATATTGGGTTAGGTGCAACTCTACTACAGAAATCAGATGCATTGGATGGGGAATTAAGCCCAGTGGCATATGCTAGCAGAAAGTTGAATAAAGCTGAAATCAACTACTCAACTAGCGAAAAAGAATGTCTTGCAGTAATATGGGCGATAAAGAAATTCAATATTTATCTATATGGGAAGGCATTTAAGTTGCAAACAGATCACAAACCTTTATCGTTTTTAGCACAGGCTAAGCATGAGAACTCTAGGTTACTCCGATGGTCTTTACTTTTGGCTCCATATAATTTTAGCATTGAGTATATATCTGGAAAAACCAATTTGGGAGCGGATTTTTTAAGCCGCCATCCGTGTGATGAGAATCACCGTAAACCCCAGAAATAATAATAAATTTCTCTATGTGTATATAGAATAAAGGACTGACATATAATGTCTGTTTTAAGAGGGGAGGTGTCATGAAATATTCTAATCCACATATATAAATTATTAGGTAAATATGAAGCCTAACAAATAAAATTAATAAAGAAAAGAGCAATGGAAAAATAACAGTGCTGTCACAGAGAATGTACTCGAAATCCCCCTTGTTTTCTGCTACGTCTGCAAATTGTAATGCTTTCACGTTGATATAAAAGCTTACTGTATTATTACCCGCTTTCTTCAATGAAACGTGTGCTGTATTTCTTGGAAAAGCATTGAGAGGCCCTGCGTAATGACCTAAATTAATCATAACATTAATTATACTGCGTTACCAAAACGAACGAACAGATGGACAAAAGGATAGAGAGAGAGGGGAGGGCTGAAAATCAGGAACGCATGCAACACGCGTCGCGCGGTTCACAAATGCTGCCATCACGCGTGTAAGTCTACATGCACTAATTTTTTTTTCAGACGGACAGTGATAAAATACACTACCCTTTCCCAGAGTTAGGTTTATAAATCATAAAAAACTCTTATTAGAAAAGATAACATTAGATGGGTTTACGGTTGAAAACATAACAGTACCCAGACAGCACATCTTCGAAACAGGAGGTAGAAGAAATTGCATATTTTGAATGCAGCCACGTAGCTCCTTTAAATTTGTATTTTTGGGTTCCTTAGGGCTTGCTGACAAATAATATGTAAAACGTTACGCAAATAGTCCAGGAATTAATAAATTATACCCAAAATAAAATATTGGGGGTGCCTGACAGCATAAAATCATTTCTGCTCATAAGATTTTTTTTTAACGTGTTTGAAAAAAAATTTACGTTACAGAAATAGCCTACCATGTAAACTCCAAATTGATTGGAGCGCAACAAATGAAAGCCTAACCACGATTGGTCGGGCTATAAATACTATCTTGGTTGTTAGGGGAAACGGGGAAAGGTAACATTTTTTTCAAACACTTGTCGAAACGGGGCTCATTGGTCAGACTCGCTGATATACACACTTGGGAGCGTTAGTTCGAAACCACTTGTCTAAATAAGATTGATAAAGCATCAGTGCGTTGAAGCCAGCTTATATTTGGCTAAATAAAAGCCTGGAAGATAAGCAGATGGGAATTTGTGCCAGTTTGTGCCAGAATTCATTGCTAATCAACGTATCTGTGTTTATTCGTATGAATTGTGGTAAGCTTGAACCATTCAATATCTTTTAATGAAAATTGAATGTGAATTGTTGATTTATGCCTGTATATATATGTGTAGTTCAGTGGCCAACGTGAGGTAAAGCCTGTAATGCTCCAGCCTGAACAGAGGGTGTCGGAGAGAAGTAAAACGGCATGGAATGGCCAAATAGTACACTGACACCTAGATGATTGACTAGAAAGAAATAATGCTGGAATTGCAGAGGCGTAGTAACCATTAAGAAGGGTAATACTGGAATAAAGTATTTCAAATGAAGCTGACAGTTGGCCTAATGCTCTGAACTCAATATTTGTGCTGTGTTGTGATCAGGGTAACAAGAGAGTTTAAGTTAGTTATGAAGTAGAAGGTACATCCTTCTTGATTTCAGGGACAGTGGTCTTGATGGTACTGAGCAGCACCTAGTCAGAGCTTTGCTGAATCCAGTGTCGGACAGCATACTCCTTGGTCCTTTTAGCTATCAGTGAGGTGTCTCCAGAGCCCAGAGGAGAATTCGAGCAGAGGAGTCCTTTCCTGCCGCCATCACGCCAGATAAGCTAACTTGGCCAGCTGAGCTCAACATTATGTCCCCTCATCTTGAACTGACTTTGTAAAATTAACATTAAGAGGGGAATTTACTTGTCTTAAAATCAGGAACTGTGAACATCTCCAATACTAGTCCCTAAAGACAAACTATTGAAGTCATGATGACAAATACCAACAGAGCTTGAACAAAACAAAACCAGTATTACCTCATTTTACCACTACACAACTGACACCCATAGAACATTTGTAATAATATATGTCACTACAATATTCATATTAAATACATTCTGTACATAACTTGTAATTTAAATTGATTGTGATTCCTGGTTCCCTTGTAGTTGAATCAGGACACATATTCATTCATGCCAGTAATGAATACATATTGTTATTTGAAAAGTTACGAGTGATTTCTTTAAGATATTCTCATAGAGTGTTATATGTATGTGAGTGTCACAGTGTTGTTAAGAGTAGTGGATTAAATTAAATTGTTTATCTGTCTGTTGTTGTGACTTACACTTCATCATACACATACCCTAGACACATAACGTAGTCATCACACTATTCCAGAATAATTCTGACTGAGATATATAGATATGTGGTAGCAAGTAAGGTTATCTATAATACACTACTCTTAATAGATATAGATACCTTCACAGCTGATCTCAGTCAGTACACTAAGTTCCCTATAAATATTTATAACATCCCACTTCACCACAGTAGTACTGACTGCAGTTTTGCCGAGAAGACAGATCAAGATTCTTCTAACAACGGTATGTTGTTATCGAGTTATGGTCAAGTTAATTTTTTCGAGCATCTCGTCAAGGAAAATGGTATGTAGATCATTTACTAGATGGCAATCCTAAAGATAATTCGAGAACCACGTGCAAGCAGGGTTAACCAGTACAGACATAGGCTAACGTCATTAACGAATATTTAAAGGGCTAACGGATACAGTTTCAAACTCTGGTAGTGGACTAGTATACTACATCCAAGCCAGAAGAACTTAGTAGAATTAGTTTAAAGAATTACTCAGCAAGTTTGACGACGGCCAGACTTAGAAAAACATAACAGTAGGCAGATGTATGAAAGAACAACTTCTTGACCCATTAGAACGTCAACGTTAAGACTGTATTTTGAAGTCCATTCTACTTTATATTGAGGCACAGTGTTCGCCTAATTGTAGATACATTCTTTTGACATTAATAAAGACATTAACCGCCAACAATGTGTCTGTCAATGTTTACTACAGTAGAAGTTTGTTTGTCTTCATTCACAATAGAGATAGAATACATCAACCATCAGTTTGCTGCTGCCCCATCCATCTTCATAACATCTTTGACACACGATCAAATGTCGTTGCTCCACCCAGCATTCGCTCTCACGATTAATCGAATAGAATCTTATGTTGAACACTGCCACACTAGCTTGTGAAGATGCTGCCTGAACTGAGGATGTGCCAAAGTCATTTCTGTAGACATTTAAGTTTTCAGTCGTCTGTTTTTAAAAAAACGATATTCGTGTGGCTTAGAGCTGATAAAAAAATGGCATTGTATACCTCCTTGACTTTTGCTTATAAACAGTTGTTTGTAATGGGTTCTAAAAATTGTATAATTAAGTAATAATAAAATTTCTCCTGTGTACCATTTGAACTCCTTTCGCATACACTCAGGGTACACAAACCACAGTATGGAAAGCGCTGATCTAAGGAAGTCACAAACGGTATCTGTGAGCAATGTCGTACGTGAGTTAAAATGATGATCATGTTTGTTTTTGTTGCTGTCACACGTTCGTTCATAGCTCATCGAAGATGTTGATACTTTTACTAGCGATCACATGAAGTCACTTATTTGTATTTGTATTCATATTTTTTGTTCGTTTTCCATTTTGCTGTATAGCCGTCTTTATTAACCAGAAGAATAGAGGTACCAGAAAGGACTTGCTACAAAAAAATCTTCAAAATGCCATTCATGGATCGTATAACAAATGACTTGAAAAAATGCACAGTTCGAAGCACTGTAGGCCCAAATCAGAACCTTCTCCTAACAAAAAAGTGTTGCAAGAAGCTGTTTTCTTATCAGAAATAAATCACAACTAATAATCTGTTAACATATATTATTGATCATGCAAGAGATAGAGCTCCAGCTATGTCACTATAATATATAGGATTTACATTGTACATAAAAAAATGTACTGACAGCATCTCAGAGCAAAATATTTAGGTTGAACCTGACATGTGTCACTCAATACTGTCGTACACACAGTATGTAACATGAAAACTATTTCCAATAATAATCGATTATTTCATCTGATTATTGCCAAGATAATGATGGGAATTTGTGTTTTGGCCTCAGAAGTGTTATGGATGTCTCCAGACTTTTGTTTTGGTCTCAGAAGTGTTATGGATGTCTCCAAACTTTTGTTTTGGTCTCAGAAGTGTTATGGATGTCTCCAGACTTTTGTTTTGGCCTCAGAAGTGTTATGGATGTCTCCTGATTTTCGTTTTGGTCTCAGAAGTGTTATGGATGTCTCTAGACTTTTGTTTTGGTCTCAGAAGTGTTATGGTTGTCTCTAGACTTTTGTTTTGGCCTCAGAAGTGTTATGGATGTCTCTAGACTTTTGTTTTGGTCTCAGAAGTATTATAGATGTCTCTAGACATTTGTTTTGGTCTCAGAAGTGTTATGGATGTCTCCAGACTTTTGTTTTGGCCTCAGAAGTGTTATGTTTGTCTCCAGACTTTTGTTTTGGTCTCAGAAGTGTTACGAATGTCTCCAGTCTTTTGTTTTGGTCTCAGAAGTGTTATGGATGTCTCCAGACTTTTGGTTTGGTCACAGAAGTGTTATGGATGTCTCTAGACTTTTGTTTTGGTCTCAGAAGTGTTATGGATGTCTCCAGACTTTTGTTTTGGCCTCAGCAGAAGTGTTATGGATGTCTCCAGACTTTTGTTTTGGTCGCAGAAGTGTTATTGATGTCTCCAGACTTTTGTTTTGGTCTCAGAAGTGTTATGGATGTCTCTAGAATTTTGTTTTGGTCTCAGAAGTGTTATGGATGTCTCTAGAATTTAGTTTTGGTCTCAGAAGTGTTATGGATGTCTCTAGACTTTTGTTTTGGTCTCAGAAGTATTATGGATGTCTCCAGACGTTTGTTTTGGGCTCAGAAGTGTTATGGATGTCTCCAGACTTTTGTTTTGGTCTCAGCAGAAGTGTTATGGATGTCTCTAGACTTTAGTTTTGGTCTCAGAAGTGTTATGGATGTCTCCAGACTTTTGTTTTGGTCTCAGAAGTATTATGGATGTCTCCAGACGTTTGTTTTGGGCTCAGAAGTATTATGGATGTCTCCAGACTTTTGTTTTGGCCTCAGCAGAAGTGTTATGGATGTCTCTAGACTTTAGTTTTGGTCTCAGAAGTGTTATGGATGTCTCCAGACTTTTGTTGTGGTCTCAGAAGTGTTATGGATGTCTCCAGACATTTGGTTTGGTCTCAGAAGTGTTATGAATGTCTCTAGACTTTTGTTTTGGTCTCAGAAGTGTTATGGATGTCTCCAGACGGTTGTTTTGGTCTCAGAAGTGTTATGGATGTCTCCAGACTTTTGTTTTGGTCTCAGAAGTGTTATGGATGTCTCCAGACGTTTATTTTGGTCTCAGAAGTGTTATGGATGTCTCCAGACTTTTGTTTTGGTCTCAGAAGTGTAATGGATGTCTCTAGACATTTGTTTTGGTCTCAGAAGTGTTATGGATGTCACCAGACTTTTGTTTTGGTCTCAGAAGTGTTATGGATGTCACCAGACTTTTGTTTTGGTCTCAGAAGTGTTATGGATGTCTCCAGACTTTTGTATTGGTCTCAGAAGTTGTTATGGTTGTCTCCAGACTTTTGTTTTACTCGGTTGTTTTTTTTTTTTTTTGGTTTTAAGGACAATCTTCATTACACACGGAATTCTCCACCACTCCTGCGCTCTCTTCCTTTAGATTAAACAATGAGGATTTTAATACAGTGTAGAATTCCGTAGAACCGACCAGGATTCCCCAATGCGTATAATAATAAATATATTACAAATATTTTTGTGGTGGCCAGGTTTCCCTAATTTTTACATTTTGCCAGGCAGGAAATGCATGGCTTGCTGTTAACGATTTGCAACTGTTAGAGATTTTTAACGTGCGCACCTTGCTTACAGGACCTTCTATTTTTCGCCCTTATCCGAGAAGACTAGGCATCCACTCTTGCTACCCAAGAAATCGTGGAGGTGAGGGGGGGGGGAGGAAAGGGGGGGGGGGCAAGGACATCATTAGGAACTTCTGAAAACACCTTCCATCAACTATATTCCCTGTATTGGGGAGCCATTGGTTGTGAAAACACCTTCCATCAACTATATTCCCTGTATTGGGAGCAAACCAAGCACCTTTAGAATTAGAGGCGAGCGCCATGCTTCAAAGCCAATCCAACTATTAATTCATTGCAGACGTCTGTGACGTAGAATTTAATTTATGAGATGAATTCTTGAAACTGTTCCATGACGATAAACGAAGATTTGAACTGAAAAAATATACAAGTTATATTTATTAACACCATGTAACATTATACGAATGTGAGCGGCAACGATTCTGGACATTTACAAATATGGAAAAGCATACGCTGGTCTATAAAAAAAAAATCGACGGTCCTTGATTTAACATTAAGCACACAAATGATGTGTGCAATTTTAAATGTGTCCATGTTGCTCTACAACAATATGTTTGAGCCCACATCCTGCATGAGTGTGATTAAGTGGTCCTTTTTCTTCGACGACGTTCACCTTTTTTATCATCGGTCTAATTTTATTCTTCCCCGTCTTTGCCCTTTCAGCTATTATTGTTTGGAAACTCACTTTGTTGTATTTATTTTTATCTTTATTCATTTCCATCTTGGGGTTTTGATGAAACCTTATGGCTCAAACCACCTTGTTTCATTTTATGTTATTGCCATAGCTGGGAACGGCAAATTCGTCTGAATGGGAGTTCATCTGATAACATAATCCACTGCTTAAACAAACGTGTTCCTCCACAATTTGGTATCATAGTGTGGCCAGCAGTTGGTAGTTGAATATAAAGAACTTTAGACAGAAGTCTGATTAGACCACTTTCCTCATTATGCGGAGCCTATATGATGGCTGAGCAGAAGCTAAATTATGTTTATCTGTGGCGACAAAAAATCCGCCAAACCGCACGACTATATTGGTCAACTATGGTTGGAAATCTTCAAAAGGTTACTCCCTATATGGCCGAGGGACAGATAAACGCTCGAGCAGTCGAACAATTACAACTCACGTGTTTGTATCACCTGACATGAAACATTCAGTCCAAGATTTACGTGGACGGATATCCCGCACCTTTTTCTCCGACTGACAGACGTGGACTGTCAAGCCAGGCGAAAAACATGACACCTGCACGTAAGGAACCGGATGGTTGTATGATAGGAGAGCTTAATCAAAATTGTTACAGATTTCCAGTTAGATATTATAACGAGTTGTCAGAAGAACCGAGTCAGTTCATATACATTCGTGGAGCAAAACAGAGTCCCAAAAGCGTCAGGCTTAAAATTCATAATTTCATTCCAGTATCGGATGAATTCTAATAAAAAAAATAGAAATGAGGAGATGAAATGAGATTTGTAGACTTTTTATAAATAATGTATCATTTTCCTTCTTTATTGTGATTACCTTTCGCGATTAACTTCTCAACTAATGCCCAAAATATAGTTTTTTTCAATACGTCTATTTGTCATTTGATAGTTGTTCATAGATTCTTCATTTAAATTAATTGTATGACTCACATGTAACGTAGTTTACATCTACGAGTATATACTACACCCTCAGATAAATTATTAGATTAGCACAACAAATTACTTTAGCACACTCTTTCATGCACACTACTTTGTGCGCCTTATGATATACTATCAACCATTAGAGAATTTATAATGCAGAGTTAGATAAAAAAAAAAAAGTCCGCTACTGATATGAAATTTATCAAGAAACTTTGTATCTTCAGTCCTGCAGAATTCTGAATTCTTACTTTACGTGTTTGGCGTTTAATCGAAAAGAAGCTGGAAAGCTTACATCTGGGTAGCAAGATTTGCGAGATAGGAAATCCATTAACTTTGTAGGTTAGAAGGAAGTATATCCCAGCCCACGTTTGAACATGTCAGTGGCGCCAGCATTTATATTCATCTGTTTATCAAGTCCAAGCACTTACAAGTTGATTCGTCTATATATTAAGTTCAACTCACTCAAAAGATTATTGCATAACCCAAGTTAGTTACTAAACGAGTTAGTGCATGAAGCAAGTTCATCTACTCGAAAACGGGTATTGCACAAAGTGCATCAAGATTCATTTCATGAAGCCTAATTCAACCAGACAATCATTTTATGAAGAATCAAAGTCAAGTCGGTACTATCTTCAAGGCCAGACAGCAATCAGTTTCATAAGATGTGCCCGTGTCAGTTAATGTGCAAGTAGTTTCTTTATTATTTTCTTTAAAAGATAATCCTTTCAATGTTATTCATGTGGCTACAGGCCTTCCGCCTGAGATGGAGATTCTCCGCGTTACCAAATTTTCTTTCCAGGTTCGTTCTTACCCTTTTTAGAATCCGTGAGAAGCAAACAATCATATAATGGTTTTTAAATTATCCAATTGTAACTTTCCAAACAGCAACTCATATAGTTGAGTGAATGCAGTGAGTTTCAATCAGAAATTTATTGAACGTAATTCAACAAGAACTGGTATTTACACAATGTCTGCATTTATATACAACAAAGCTTCCGGTTACAATTTCAATCCATACAGGGACAAAAATGTGTTCTTCCATTTTCCATTCCAATTTTAAAATTTATTTGTGTTTCCCTTGCTTCTATGCAAGGCGAAATCAGAGGACGAACCTGTACATTAATCTTCTCAACTTTGACTGTAGAAATGTTACTTGCTAACTTATCGATTTCTGCCTGCATTTTGTTTTGACTTCTACACTTCACAAAATCATTTCTAGCTTCTAACGAGGCATACGATAGGCATGATCGTGTTCTTACGCTTAAACACAATCTCAGTAAATTATATCCAAAAGAAAACAAACTGATCTTGATAATCTCCAAGACGAAACTCGAGCCAGGGGACATGCTACAGACTGAGGTGCGCTCATGGTCGGGCATCACTCAGTTAAAATAGCGTCCGTGCGTTCTGGCTTGCCTAAACACAATGAATGCCTAGCAAATCTCTACCATTTTCTCGCGTTTCTCTAATTTTTATACACCTCCCCCTTTTCCCCGCCATTTTACACACGTCTCACTCTTTTACACGCGTTACTTTTTTCGACATTTTACACACGTCTCTCTGTTTTCGACATTTTTCACACGTCTCTCTTTTCCACCTAACCAATGGAAAAAACCCAAGGATCACAACTCTCACTTCACACTTTCCACGAATAATACCCATTCATTATTATTTTCTGGGACTGGTCTACATTGCCCGCTCCCAGCCGTGACTGGTAACTGCAACTTTTATGATACTGCGTTTTGTGAGAAAACGTATTTGCCTTTAATGGTTTTCCTTATTCCATGCAGCATTATAGCACGCATAAATGCTAGTGTAGACCAGCCGGTCAGATAAGATAACTATCAACAATTCATGCATTCTATACGTATTTTAAATCGTTGTGGATAATACATCTTAACAGTTTTTTTTCGACTACAACTTATGCGGTGTTTACAACCGTAATTATCCTTCTTTGAGATGACCCACTCTGTGAAAAGACTTCTACATTGGACAGTCTGCGCACACCCTCATATGATGATAAAGTGGAGGAAATTTGGAAGGATTACAAACCCTATAGATTATTTTCATCAGTCTGGTAACACTTAATTCTTCATCATTTCCTTATTTACATAGTTTCACTATCATATTTATAATAATCATAATAATAATAACCTCTACACCTCATGGTAGAAGGGGAACGACTAAGTAAGTATATATAATAATAATAGCCCCTTCAGTCATAACTGATTATTAGAATGCGCCCCTGAAGTGACAGCCCGCAGCTGCTTATTTTCCTCTTGTTCCTTTCGACACTTTCAGCTCTCTTCTGCTTGCAGTGAGAGTTTCTTTTCGCCAAATCTGAGATGGCGCCGTAGATAGCATCGCCACATGGTGCGATCTGCAGCTTCGTCCTCCCAGGCTGCAGAATTTATGTCCAGTGCCCTCATGTCTCTCTTGCAGACATCTTTGAATCTCAGCCGCGGTTGCCCAACTGTTCTTTTACCACCTGCCAGTTGTCCGTAAAAGATATCTTTCGGGATGTGACCATCGTCCATGCGGCGGACATGGTCAAGCCAGCGTAATCTCAGCTGTCTAAGCAGTGTATACATGCTTTGAAGGCCATCACGTGACAGCACCTAGGCATTTATCACTTTGTCTTTCCACGAAATACCGAGGATGTGGCGTAGACACCGTAGATGAAATATATTGAGCTTTCTTTCTTGCTAAGCATAGATGTCAATCAATCGCTGCCAAATAGAAGTGTGCTGGTGGGTGATGCAGGCGTTATATACCGCAGCTCCGGTCTCCGTTGTGAGTCTGGACTTTCCCCAAACACGGGTTGTGAGGCAGGCAAAAGTAGTTGGAGCTTTAACAATGCGGTTGTCAATTTCTGTGACCAGAGAGAGTTTGTCGTTGATGGTAGACCCCAGTGTTGAGTCATATTCGAAGTTACAGTTAGGTGTTAAGGATTTTGGTGTACGGGGCTGGAGTTTGTTAGTAAGTAGGTTAAGGTCATGAGATACATGACGTGTATATACATGTGTGTGAGTAGAGAATGGTGTAACTCTGTTTAGAATGTATTTTTATTGAAGTATGCAAGCTTAGAAATTTACATTTAAAAGTTCACTGTTAGAAGCACGTAGAGTATGGTTGAAGAATACTCAGGGGCGTTCATGTGTGAATTGAGGTTAACAGGACATGAGAAAAGCGTGCGAAGTGAATGAAGTTAGCATACGTGTCAGAGAAGAATACTGAGTTGTTAAAGGGGAGTCTGTGGCCATCCGTCGTGGGAGACGGTCAGTGTTTCTAGAGTATGTGAATAGTGTATGTGATTTTCATTATAATATATTGGATGTGACGCGATGATGTACCGCGTAAGGTGTATTTACAAGGCCTTTATATATTATTATTTATAAGCGCGTTGTGGGTTTCCCGCGCTGTAAAGTTCAGGAGGAACGTGGATGCCTGGTGATTAGACCAGAGGTATAGATATATGTGCGAGGAGTGAATGCCGCACTTTGGATTATAAAGACACGTCATTTTCCCGTGTCAATAGGCGGTCTATGGTAGGACCATTATATGCTATTATTTGAATGCGCGTTGTTGGCTTTCCCGCGCCAATAGGAGGTCTACGTAAGCGCGTTGTGATTTTCCCCGTGCTGTTAAGTTCTGGAGGAACTTGGATGCCTGGTGATTAGACCAGAGATAGAGATATATGTGCGAGGAGTGAATTCCGCACTTACATTGAAAGTAGGACCACGGAGATATATGTGCGAGGTGTGAATGCCGCAATTACATTGTATACAGACCATATAGAGATTTATGTGCGAGGAGTGAATGCCGCACTTACATTGAATATAGATCAGAGATAGAGATTTATGTGCGAGGGGTGAATGCCGCACTTACATTGAATGCAGTTGTTACCAGTACGTTAGGATGACTGTACTACATATTCTAATGATGCAAGTATTTTGTACTATTGTTACTGATGTCCAGGACTAAGCTGTCAATATTATATTATGGAACTGTGACCCACGACTTTCTGATTCAATTTATATCATTGTGCGCCCTTCCTGTCTTCAAAACCATCGACTTCTACACCCAGGTATGTGAAGTGGTGCTTCACTGTGACGGTATTGCCTCCCCTGCTTTGCAGTAGTGGTCCAACAATGGTCACAACTCAAGAATATATGTTATAGGCTTCACTGGAGTCTATTTTTACACAAAATTACTATTGGCAGAAATGTCGATAGAAGAGTAGTAAAGCTTCTATCACATGGAATTCATCATAAGAGATTCAGATTAGCAAAACAATGCTGTCTGTCGCTAAGCGCGTTAATTCTATAATCTGTCGACACTTTTATTAAGAATTTTAGCAATGGTTTATTCTAGTTCGTCAAGCCCCCACCACTGAGGTAATCAGTGTAATAATAATAATAATAATAATAATAATATATATATATAGCTCTGTGTGGGTTTAGTAACTTTGACTGAGACAAACATGTAGTACATTTAAAAGGATTAAATGGAAGTTAAATTTGTAACATTACAAATAACAAAATTTAATAATCACTTTACTGCACTCACTAAACGTACAGGAACATTGGCTCTTAAATACCATCGCAATAAGGAAGCTGACATTTTTCGGTCATATAAAAAGACATAATAGTCTGGAAAAAATAGTGATGGAAGGCATGGTCCCTGGAAAGAGGGGAAGGGGTCGACCTAGACGACGGTGGACCCAGGACATCACAGAGTGTCTGAACTTGTCTTTGGCTGATGCAGGTCGACTTGCCAAGAATTGTGATGCGTTCAGAGCAGCTGTAATGGAGACAACGTTCTGGAAAGAATACGTCACATGATGAATAATCACTTTAAGTTTTAACACTTGGAAAATAAATTGAATAGTATGGAAAAGTTTCATCACTTGATTGGTATTTAACTGAATAAAGGAGGTCACTTTTGGCAGCGGATATGTGCACTTAGCTGCCAATGGTAGTTTCTTTTCTAGCTGGGTCAGTTCCTTTCACTCTGCTCTTGCTCGTCTCTGGTCAAATTTGAGGTGCCGCACGCTCACAGAACATTCAACGAGTAACGGCCAAGTTGTTTCTGCGTCTGTCTATAAGCCCCTCTTATAATGGAGTCTTGAAAAACGTCAGTCCACTTCTACCTTCACTTGGTTCCAGAGATAGTACTTTCTGCTGGTACCACCAATAACTGGTAATAGAAATAGAAACCAAATGCTTTTCTTAGTATGGCATTTTCCGACACATGTATGTGGCCCCCCCCCCCCCCCCCCCCTTTTCTTCTATTCTACCATCCCATTTCAGAATTACCCTCGATGAGAATTAAATTTAATCCCTCTGGATAAACTTTCCTTTGCACTTAAACTGAATAGCTTTAGCTTTACATTGCATTTAAATGGAAAGGTAAAACGTACAGATATATCATGTTTTACATTTACATCTCCACTGTTTGGAAAGTGTTCACAATATAAATTCATTTACGTTTCCTTTATATTTATATTTCTGGGAAAGTTTGAAACTTCTATTAATTAAAATGAATATTTTCTCATTGACATTTACGCTGGTTTAAAGTGTGAAACCTTACATTAAATTTAAAGTGAATATGTTTATAGGGACATTTACACTGCTTTGAAAATGTAAGTCTTATTCCTAGAATGTACATCATTTCTTTTCATCTTTCTCTCCCTGCTCCATAGTGAACCTGGAACTACTTTATGTTTTAGTTCTCTTTACGAAAGTATCAATAAAGCAATCACCAGCCCGTGTAGTGGGGGTTATGAATCATCATTCTAGATACTGAAGTTGCTAGCCCCAAATTACTTTTACATCCAATAGCGAGTTTCACACATTACACTTCACATGGTTATATATATATATATTATATATATATATATATATATATATATATATATATATATATATATATATATATATATATATATATATATTATATATAATATATATATATATATATATATATATATATATATATAGGTAAACGGAGAAGAGGAAGGCAGAGAAAATCCTGGGCTGATAACATCAAAGAATGGGCAGGACACGGTTTTTCCACACTTGTACGCATTGCTGAGGATAGAGAGCAGTGGAGGACCCTGTCTGCTGATGCTTCCACCATGGCACCCCTACGACCCATGACGGGTTACGGGCTGAGATGAGATGATGATGATATTATATATATATATATATATATATATATATATATATATATATATATATATATATACATATATATATATATATATATATATATATATATATATATATGTATATATATATGTTAGTTCCCATGTTAGTATTAAAATATGAAATGTAAATCGCAACTTACGCCAATGCTGGCTACAGACTTGTTTGCTCAGATGAATAAAAGAGACGAATCGTTCGCTTACACACGCGTCTCGGATGCTGTAATTCTACAATAGATTCCCTTTCTGACTCTGTGTTTCCTCAATTTCCTAATGCTGGTGTTCCTTATTAAAATTTGAAAGAGATTTCCTGTGCTTTATAAGTCTTATCTGCTTCTCAAATAAAAGGTCCGGATAACAATTCGGAATTATGAATCTAGTTCTTCACTCTGGCGAAGGTCTGATGTTGTCTTGGCGAGCTTAAAAATCACAGTGTGTTAAAACTGCGAAATGGTCAGGCTATATTCCTCTAAATGTTGTTAGGAATCTAATCAAAAAGATCCAATCATTACAAACAGGTCGGGTGTGGCACTTTCAAAATATTTCATTCAATGAAAATTTTTGCAAAAGGTCACATCTCCCATATATATGATGTCTTGCATACACTCTCACAAACACATTCGTAGACTAATATTGTCTAAAATGTAATACGTCCTTGATTACTTTTAACCCAGTGACCGGAAGCGATTATATCACTCCCGGAAGCGCTTATGTCAAAAGTTCCGCCTCGTGCACGGGTTATCATGTGTTTTGCCAGACAAACAAATCTGGTTCTATTCAACACTCATTGGATAAACACGCCTCGTCGCTTGAAAAGATGGTCCAGAACCCGATATTGTGATAAAATACTGTCGCTGACCGTCTAATAACCTGGCGTAACATAACACGTCTTCGTGAAGCGTGAATGAGACACAATAAGATAAGAATTACTTCCGTAGCAAATACTACCATAGGGGAGTGGCGTGTTAGAGACTTCACCATGCTATGTCCAGCGTAGAGCAAAATAGTGAAAATACAAATCAAAAGACATGATTTATGCCAAATAAAAGCGATGTGTGAGAAAACTGAAGAAAAAGAGAGGATACTGCCGGAGGGCTGAAGGTGTGAGAGATTACACAAAAGAGCATGTTCAGACGTTTGGTCCACAATCACTGCCAATTCATAGTTATCGATAGTGATAACTGATGCAACATCCACATCCTGACTCAGCACATTTGTTTTCTTTAGACTTATTGTGAGGCCAAAGTCCTGCATGCTTGTGTGAAGCGATTCATCAAGCTCTGAAGCTCTTGTTGACGTTGAGTGGCGACTGCAGCGTCATTAGCGAATAACAAGTCTCTTCCACCTACCCTTCTGACTTGTTTTTGTTTTGAGCCTTGCGAGGTTAAACAGTCAGCAATCTGACCTAGTGTGAAGGCATATTCCTTCAGTTGCATCTATGAATGATGTCGCGAATTGTAAAACCTTGCCTAGTTAAATGAATGAAAATAAAGACATAAAAAGTGGAACACACGCATACAAGCCCGAAAAAAATGAATGCAGTGGTATTTTCTTGTGTGTTTCTAGGGCAGCCAATCAGAAACGGGGTTTCCCACGTAAGGAAAAGAAAAAGACTTTGACGCTTGTATATGGAAGAACAAAATCGTACGAAACATAGTTAGAATTAGAGATCGGGAAGAAGAACGAAATGAGAAACAAGGATGAGAATGGTCTCAATTTGACGGGGATATCTTCATTTAACGTATAGGTACAAGGACATTTGGAGGGAATAAGAAGTTGTGAAGAATTTTGCAAGAATAAGTATCCGTGCATTGATAAATCCGGTGTTTTTCCTATTCATAATTCAAGATAAAATCGATAACACGACAGGAATAGGAAATCAACATATGGATGGAAAGATAAACTTACCGAGAATAGGAGAAGGTTGTTCAGAAGGGTTTAACTAGAGCATATGCGATGCACGAGACCGAGGTTTTGACAACGTCTAGCATAAAGCGCCTCGGAAATGGACAGTTAGGAAAGTAAATCGGAGTTTTACGAGACGGCCGAAATCTGCCAATATAAGGAGAGCGCAAATTTGTCAAAATCACTTGTGCAGCGTGATACAGGAGGACGACAGCTGGATAGAGTGAGAGAGAGAGAGAGAGAGAGAGAGAGAGAGAGAGAGAGAGAGAGAGAGAGACGTGTAAAGGCCAATATATTGTTATTTGCAGCCAGGCAGTTCTATTACAAAGCCAGTCTTTACCGATCTTAATTAGATCCTGCGACGGTTCATACTTGTCACCAAAAGTCAGAGGTCCATGATCAAGAATTGCTTGATGATCAATGCTACTCGCCCCAGTAGTGTCTGGATTGGTAGAAGCACGACCTACTGAAGCTGTACATCTCATATGAACACTGGTTATCATAGAAGTTGAGTGATATTTGTGACAATCGTGCACCCAAGAAGTGATAACTGTCAAGCAGAGTTTTATGATGACATTTTGCAAGATAAACTAGTGAAAGCTATAAAGTGAATAAAACAGTGAAGAAGTCTATTACCCAACAAATTAGATGATTCTAAAGAAATGACATTTTAGTTTTAACTTTTGAAACTTTAAATGATTTCACCAATAATATAATTTTTTAAAATCAAGTCACACACAATCACCACAATTAGATAGATGTAAATAAAGAGGATATATAAATTGTATTCAACAGCTTTATTCATTCAATATAGTTGATACTGAGTTTGGTTGAATTGTTATTAATATCACAGGTGGTCACATAGCGGGGGTGGCACAGAAAGGACTGATTGATCTTTGAATATTTTCTGTCCAGATACTTTCACAGCCGTGACCATCGAGTGATACCACTGTACTTCTCTGTCACTGGGACCTCACATATTCTGGAGAAAATAATATTTCTACTCCAGCACTATCATCATCTTACTTATAAAACCTTCCGCCACAAATGCATGTTTCAAGAATAAGGTAAAGAAGATCTCGAAGTGGGTTGGAGCCAGAACGCAGCCTTGTTTTAACGCCACTGCCAAACGGTTGGAGCCAGAACGCAGCCTTGTTTAACGCCACTGCCTATGTGTTGTGCTACGGTATATTTTGACTGTTTCTCTTTATGTCTTTATGTAATGACTTTATAATTTTTAACAGTTTAGCGGGGCGGCCTATTTTCAGGAGGATTTTGAAGAGTCCATTCTTACTAACTTATCTTTGTATCTTTGTATTTCTATGTCGGACTATTTTGTGAGCTGAACTCTGGGGTGAAAGGCTTTTCTGCGCATGCGTCAATTTGGGGTGTGGACAGAGAAGGCTGTCATGTCGTCGCTACTATGGGCTGGTCGATTAGAAAGTTTGAAGATTGATCTCTGTGATTTATTCTAGGAAGGAGATTGTTTCTCTGTATGATGGTATTATCAGAGATTCTCCTAATGTCCATTATTAACGCCTAAGAATGGCGTGCGTTATTCGCTTGTATGTGTTTTCCTAAAGCCAGGTAAAACCACAACCTTTTTGCTGAACTTTTTTGCTAAGCCTAGATGGGAGACGTATTATCGTACATTTAGGATTGCTGACTACAGATGAAGATGACGTGTTATCTAGCAGCACTATATTACTCCAGTAACCAGCCTTATTGATAGCAGAAAATGTATAGAAGCCCAATGAGGACATTTATGTACGAATTACGAATTAATTCTGCTTCATAATTTTTCATCCTGGGTGAGCGAAGCTCACGGAGGAGAGCCATTTTCTAGATCCCGCCATTGTAAGCGGATCATTGTCGGAGATCAGAAAAGGTCTTATTATCTGATGATGGTACAGAGATCTATGTATTATGAAAACCCACTACTGTGGTTTAACATTGTTGCTATAAACATTTACAAATTTACAGCTTGAGAAACTTAGCCAGGAGAAGGTTCTGACAGTGAACCATTGTTGATGATTATGTATCCACCTTAACTGACGCGATTAGTCAGTTGAAGCATGAGACGATAGACAACCAGAATATTGAGTGCTTGCCTACTATCGTTCCATTATATTGACATGCCACATAAATGTACATTTGATATTGTCACCCATTTTTCAAGTATACGATGATTTTTTGCCAACCTGTTCAAGTGACTGTATCGTGATGTCAAAGTGTACATCCATTATTAAATGTATGTAACGTCATCAGCAGTCTACCCTTTATTGACTTCTGCTTATGATTGAGTGAGTGACTTGTCAACTCAACAGAACTGTACACACATTCGCGTCCATTACATCTACATTCTCACTCGATGTCAGCACTGTGTCGGAGCGAGTTTACCATTCATCTACGTGTCCAGTATGACCTTATGAAAGCAGTAACATCATCCATCACTACACAGGCCTCAGTTTATCAATGTGGTGGCCAGTATTGGAATCGAACCCACGACATTCGCGTTATCAGTACAAAGCTCTCAATATTCCTCAAACTTCATCTATTGAAGATGCTGCTGAAGTGCATAACCAAGATGATCCCTTGGTAATTTCTCGTGACTCATTTATAAAACAGCAAGAAGATGATCCCACTCTAAAGAAATTCTTCACTCTTGCAACAAAAGGTGATCCAAATAAAGAAAACAAAACTGTTAGTACCCATCGTACTCAGCTCAGACAGTACGATGTACCTATTAAGCACAGTGACACAGGGAAAAAAAAAAGCAATTTTGCTAAGAGGGATTATTGGGATTGAGACATTACCAAACGCGTCCATATGATAATAGTTCTTCTTCAAAGAACTGGAGGCAATTTAATTGTCCTCAACATTTTGGTCCTAGTGACTATAAGAACTTTCATAACGGTTATCAACATGGTAATAATTGTTCTCCAGGACAACAAAAACCATCAAATAGATATTTTGTTCAGAACAGAAATAACAATTATAACTATGATAACTGGTGTTCAAATAAGAGCAATGGGCTCAACAGAGATAAGAATTTTGATAGATCTCGTTGTGATTGTAGATCTCCACATGATTCCACCTAACTGTTAAATCTTGGACTTTCTAATATGTCTAACTTTACAACAGTTATTTTTTCTATATCAAAATATGTACACATTTGTAATATATGATATGGTGATGGTATAAACACCATGCGGGTCACTAATGTATATTCACGGCTATTCGTTTGATGATTTTTCTTTTGTCAATCATGAACTTATGGTACTTAATATGAAATTGTGATTGAAATTATTGTATGCATTGTGTCATTGCCAGTATTGTAGTATGCGTTGGTGACACCTGCCTGGAAATATTTATACTTAGAGAAATACTTTCTCTGAGATGTTGAGATATATTCTCACCGGTCGATCTATACTTCGACTTTGCCTTAATTTGGAGTTATAAATTGCTGACATTTGTCATCTGCGTATTATACGTGCGTCGTGAGCCTATTGTATGTTGCTCTCAGATGGAAAAAATGATTTTCATTTTTTTTTTTCCCGGGGGGGGTGTGGTAGTCTGTTGCGCCCAGATTCTTTTGTGTGACGCACAGATTACTGTTGGTAGTCATACAAATGTAAAGAATAACTATTTGTCTGATGAAAAGTATTTATTTGAGAATCAATGATTCTCAGTCTGAGGGACAGAACCCTGATTGATCGATGTTGTATTCGGTTCTATGGGTTATCTGTTCTTGTGTCTCAATCTGGCGTATGAATACTAGATTTACGTCATTTTTCGTCTGGTATGGCCAGAAACAGATTGGTCTTGCTTAAAATGCTTATGGCCCGAATTTATATTTATTCCTTGACTATTTAAGGTGTTTCGGTCTTATATCTTTGTATTTTTGTATTTCTATGTCGGACTATTTTGTGAGCTGAACTCTAGGGTGAAAGGCTTTTCTGCGCATGCGTCAATTTGGGATGTGAACAGAGAAGGCTGTCATGTCGTCGCTACTATGGGCTGGTCGATTAGAACGTTTGAAGATTGATATCTGTGATTTATTCTAGGAAAGAGATTGTTTCTCTGTATGATGGTATTATCAGAGATTCTCCTAATGTCCATTATTAACGCCTAGGAATGGCGTGCGTTATTCGCTTGTATGTGTTTTCCTAAAGCCAGGTAAAACCACAACCTTTTTGCTGAACTTTTTTGCTAAGCCTAGATGGGAGACGTATTATCGTACATTTAGGATTGCTGACTACAGATGAAGATGACGTGTTATCTAGCAGCACTAGATTACTCCAGTAACCAGCCTTATTGATAGCAGAAAATGTATAGAAGCCCAATGAGGACATTTATGTACGAATTACAAATTAATTCTGCTTCATAATTTTTCATCCTGGGTGAGCGAAGCTCACGGAGGAGAGCCATTTTCTGGATCCCGCCATTGTAAGCGGATCATTGTCGGAGAACAGAAACGGTCTTATTATCTGATGATGGTACAGAGATCTATGTATTATGAAAACCCACTACTGTGGTTTAACATTGTTGCTATAAACATTTGATGAATTTACGGCTTGAGACTGTGTCGGAACGAGTTGACCATTCATCTACGTGTCCAGTATGACCTTATGAAAGCAGTAACATCATCCATCACTACACAGGCCTCAGTTTATCAATTTTCAATAGGTGATTAAGATAGATTCTGGTCCCGTCTGAATAGAACTGGAAAAGGTGGTAACTCAGTGAGAGATAAGGTAAAGAAATAGATTTCACGAGTGAAAAGGTGAAAAGGTAGAGTCTGTCCCTGGGTTGAGAAGATACTCTAGTCCAGCCTATCTCTACGAATAAAATTTGTTTATCACACAGTTTACCTTTCTTTATATATTAACATATACACTATAACCAATCACATACACACACACAGATTAATGACGTCAAATTGACGCACAAACTTGAAACTATATTGATGGAGTAGGGATATTGGGCAGAGCTGACCAACACAGGTAATTAAGTTTTATGATAAGTTTATTTACCATACAAAAACTTCACAACATCTAGTATCAATCGCAATAGACAAAATCATAGGTTACAGAAATCATAAAGAAATAAAGCCATAAGTGCAATCCCCTCTGTTGAGACAAGATCCCACAAGAAGAAGTTAATTAACCCCCAAAAGGTCAAAAGATTAGCACTATGGTATAGAATTTGACTATACTGTAGAGAACGGAGTTCCTAATTGATCTATTCTGAAAATAACAGTATTAGCAAAACAAAAGAAAGGCAAAACAAAGTGAGTACAATGATTATAAAATAGAAGAATTATTCATTCCGACTTTCTCTCGCTTCAGACAACCTGTGGCCACGTTCATTCGCGCTTACCTAATTGCTGATTAACAACATCTGGAACAAATCTCCGCGGTACAAACAGCAAATCCAGTGTTGGGTTTTTTGGCAAAATAAACCCCAGCTCCTCCAAGTTTGATTCATCCGGTTATTTGGGGAAGGCTTACTTCGTTAACTGCTAATTGAATCTGTGTATTTCACATCAATTAGTCCAGGTAGGAAAATAATTACGAGATCTAGTGTTCACAGTGTCATTAGCTTGTAATTCCAATACTTAAAGAGAATGTCATGTATGTAAATCTCCCGGGATAAAAATCCTCGTCACACCACAGTGGTCGGTAGTTGGAAAATGTTAATTGTTGATAATTTCGCTACAGCGGGCTGAATGTATATGAAAATGGAAAAAAGAAATCTGGATAGCTATAGGTCCACTTACAATTATTCGTATAGTCTTTTGTTGGTACTTTCTCTCTCTCTCTCTCTTTCTCTCTCTCTCTCTCTCTCTCTCTCTCTCTTTCTTGGTAAAACAAGAGGGCCGAACAGGTTAACCTCGAAGACCCGCTATTTGCATAAGAATGTTTGTTTTGCGTCTGTTGGACGTAGACTTAGACCCGTTTTTCTCAGATTTAGGCCGCTGATAGTTTTGGGTTGTGATCCGTACTGGATTTATAGGAAGAAAATACAAAGCATTTAATCACAATATCAGTATCTATCCTAACCCGCGTAAAGGTATGATTCATTATTATCCACTGGGTTATTAAATTTAATTAGAAACCACAGGTGTATATCTTATTTTATCGTTTAAAAAAAAACCGTGAAATAAGCGCTAGTCAGTTATAAAATTACTCATAATGAATTAGAAATAAATATATATTTCGTCAGTACTCATAACGAATAGTGCATTTACTAGTCAATTAAAATATCTCTTACTGGTTAATAGCAATTAATTAAGTTTTCGTTACAGCTGAAAGAATTAGCTATATATATTTTAATCTGCTAGCCAATTAACACAGTAAATTCTAGTGAATCATAATGACAAACTTTTAACAATTAAATCACTCAAAATGCTAGTAAATATAGTTACCGCAACACAGAAAAAGAAACTATCTCCAATCGAAATGCTAAGAAATCCACTTTAACAATGGTCTAGGATTCGAAGCTAGATCTTCTGAAAATTCTGAGGCTACTAGATAAATGATTTTAAAAGCTGGGATATATAAGTGAAATTGGTCTTATTTCGCTAGCTCTTGCGAGATATCACGCCTTGCCAGTATTTTTGGGGAAATCTGCGGTCGATTCCTGAATCAAAGCTTTATTTTACGCCTATGCCGACGCATGGACTTTGGCAACGAGCAAACTGTCTTTTGATCTCCGCGTGTTCCGTAGCTAATTACATTATCTGGGACTCACGGACTGTGGTTATCTCCCCTTGAGGAAATGCAACCGACAAAGGTCCGTCTTTTGAATTACCGCCCATGATTCTACAAATATACAACCCGTTCTCTGATCTGTCACTATTTCCACGATTGCCCAATCGTTCACGTGATAATACAGTTAACGGCTCTGGACTAGCTAATAGGTCTGTTTGTAAACATTCCTAGTGTCTATAAGGTATAGAGAGACAGAAAATCGTAGTGGCTAAAATATGGGTTCGACAGACATCGAAGCGCATGCCTTCTGCGTTAACAAAACGTGAATATTAATAAGCAAGCAAAGTGGAAAACCAGGTAGAAGCAAAAACGTGAGGATGCGTGTAATATATTTACATAACTCTGTCACACTAACCAACTTCAATGCCCTGGGACAGGACACTTCAGCTTCACCCTATAGGTGTCGCAAAACACAGAAGAAGCAGTAACCGTTATAAGTATTTTGCCCAATTGAATATCATATTTAATTAACTACATTATTAGATTGCATGTGTGAAATGATACTCTCTACTTACCCTGTATGTGAACATATTTAACAAATAAATATATATAGCCCTGTTATTTCATTAGTGGTTTATTAGTAGCAATGGTACTGTCCGTGTTAGTGTTTATATATAGGCAAAATGCTTCATTTGGGAGGTTGGGGACTCTTTTCTTTGTCAAGATATCAAGGATTGAATTTAATGATGCTGGGATACATAACTAACGTTTCATGATTTATTAGCCACCACTATCTAGTGGAGAACACATGTCTTCTTTTCTTCTCGTCCTTATCTCGAATAGGTCTCTTTTTTTTTCTTAATGAACCAATTTCTGGAGACCTTACATATTATATTTCATTGGCCATACCCAGCTATGAAAATATCATAACCTAACATGCGACAACGAGCGTTAAACTTAATATAATCGTATACATCATTTACAACCATAATTTATTTTTTGTGGCTTTTTTCAGATCAGAGGTTCAGCGATCAGCGTCCACCATCATCAGTGTATTCCAGATCAGATTTAAACTTGAAAAGTTAAACGGGTAGCATCGCACGCAGGGTTTTTCATGTCTTGTTTTGGTCATCGGAGTACGTTTGTAATAAGCAGGCTCAGTGTGCTGTCATATTTTACTCTGTTGTCATTAAGACAAGAAAGTGGTTAAGAGACGTTCCAGTTCATTGTGTTGGTATTCCGAAGATCTGTTAATTTGCAGTTTATAGATAATTTTGAAGCAAGCATAGACACGTTTCTTCTTCTTCTTCCTTGTTCGCCCTGAAAAGGACGGTGGTTGCGTTGTGTCTGTTTACAACGTAGCTGTGATATCTGCACCTTTCGGTCGACACATCCGACTTCTGCACGGCATTTTTTAGGACCGGGTTTGCCTTCCCATTGCGATCCGTGCTCGCTCAGCCAGCCTGCAATGCTGCAGACTGTTTCCAGGACCACCACGTGGAGGTGGAGCACGGTCTTAACCAGCTCTGGTTCGCTGGTCCTGACGCAGGCAGTCAAGCTATGAGTCGCTGACTGCGGTCTCTATTGCTGCGTCTTCTGGTCCCATAGATACGTTTGATAATCAGTAGTTCTTCATTTCGTTGACAAGTTTTTATTTTGTGTGTGAAATGTGATAAAATTATTATTGTATGCAGTAGATTATATGGGAAATACATTTTTTCTACTGTATGGTGCATGGATAATTAGGTAAAAAAGACAAATGTGTGGACAACAAAGAGAGACGATACTGGACAGTTTGGTCAACTGGTATGGACAGACGTCAACAACAGAAATGATAAATAGTTCTAGAGACAGGAAGCTATGGAGAAACACGTACCCCTACTGCACCAGGCATAATACTTGAAGAAGATTCAACTGTTTCGGTATCTCTCTTTTCCTCTTCGATTCTTCAGAAACATCGCCTACATAAAATTCACGTGAATATAGCTAAAGAAGCTATAGACATTTATGGGTTAGGTTTCAGGCTCGGGTAGAGCATCAGTTGTGTATGTTTTTATGTTCTAATATTAATGTAAACAGTTAAGGTCATGCAAATCAAAAGTTACTTATACACATTTTGAACAACACATTATTTTGGTTGTTACGCACTAATTTGATGCATTAAAAATATAAACATGATGTGAGAATAGCATAGAACAATCATACAGATCTAATCAGGTGCAGATTCTGTATCAGTACCCAACACAGAAGGGCGTGTTGTTCTCAAAGGTCAGAGCTGATTGTCTAAGTCATCTAAAGAAGCGGCTGAGATTCTGGAGGTTGAGAGACCCTTGCAGGACCGGCTCATGAACTCCGTTAGTGCTGGCTGTCGTGCTTTTGTCCTATCCTTCGACAATATTAGGTTATATGTGGTCACATTATTGTATGACATTATTTTCGAGCAAAATATGCAAATATATTCCTTAGTACGTATGCTACATTATACGTTAGAAGACTAGAAAAACAGCGCATACAATCTTTTGTACTGGAATATTTTAATAATAATTTTGAAAACAAATACAAATCCAGTTTTGCATACTATTACAGATCGCAACATTCAACTTGGGAAAAATTGAGTATAATTCAAATTCAAAAAAATAATGGGTGCGAAAGATTACTCGCGCATATTCACATTCGCGAGGATTGGAACTTAAGGCATGTAAGGAGAGAACAAGAAAGTATTCAATGGGGTACTGGAAGATGAGACATGTCTGTATTTCAGAGCTGGCATTCGCTGATGATGCTGCCCTGATTGCTAAATCAGAGGCACATCTCCAATCCAACCTGCAAGTCTGGAAGGAAGAGCAACTCTAAAACAAAATCCATGGTGATATCACAAGAAGAAAGAAGACATCAGATTAAGCTGGGAGAACAGGCCCTGGAGCAGGTCGACCACTTTAAATACCTCGGAGCTATTATAGACCGAAAGGGAGGCATCAAAGAAGAGTTTGCCACTCGAAAAGCAGCAGCTGGGAGACTTTTTCAGGCCATACATCCAGGATTTTTCAGCAAGAGAGAGGTTGGTAAGGAAACGAAGATGGCTGTATATCTCTCCACCTATGTCCGAGTCTTAACATATGGATGAGAATCATGGGCAATGACTACAACCCACAAAAGCCAGCACCAAACCTCATAAATGAGGCATCTGAGAAAGGTGATTGAAGTAGCAAGATGGGACATGGTCCGTAACCAAACGATACGGCAAGGCCTAAAAGGTCACCCCTGCAGTCCCTAGTAGAACAGTCCGAACTAAGATGGTTTGGCCATGTCTGCAGAATGGGAGAAGATCGGCTACCACGACAAGCATGAGAAACAAAGAGGCAGGGATCCAGACCCCCAGGACGACCCAGAGTCCACTGGGAGGACAACATTAGACAATTTTTGAAGGACCGAGGACTAGAATGGAACCAGGCCAGCAGGAAGACAGCCGATAGGATAGTCCGGCGCTCTCTCTTCCAAATCTCTACACCTCACGGTAGAAAGGGAACGACTAAGTAAGTAAGAGGATTGGAACTCTCGCAAACTGGGGAGTGGGGGAGGAGGGGTGTTAAAAGATGTATTCTTAATTTCCATCTCTCTCCTGTAAATATAGTCATATTATATTTATCTGGGCCAAACTTGTAATTATATTCATACAAATAAATCCACAGAAAGAAATGGTGAAAACAATGCAAACAGCAGCAATGCAATAAATTATGTATATTTATTAATAAGCAAATTTTATTTTCAAGGTAGTCAAATAAATACATAATAACAGAATAGAGAAAAGTTTAACAATTGTATTAACATGGTAAAATAATGTATTGACAAGTGTATAATAGAGAAGAAAAATCAAGCATTTGTCACTCATAATTAACTTTTTTTGAGTAATACCAATGAAGCTTAGAAGATAACCACAGCGGCTTCTTGTGCAGGAAACTTCCATCAAAACGTTAATGTGTTTATGAGGCAGTAGTGTATGTAGCAATGTGTTTGATATAATGAGTTGCTTACCCGATGCACTATCTCATAGTAGTAGACTCTAACGATATGACTGAGATAACAATTGTCCTATTTTGTTGAATTGATTTATAACAACAACCCTGACTGCCCCCAGGTAGTCATCCTCACAGATGCACTATTTGTACTGCAAGCTCTCAAAGGTGGTAAACTCCCACATCTGAGAAATGAACTAAGCAAGGTAGCTGCCAAAAAGCGAACCATACTTCAGTGGGTACCATCCCATTGTGGTGTACCCGGAAATGAAAAGGCAGATAAACTTGCAAAAAAGGAGGAGAATGTGAACAAGAAAATAATGAAATCACATGCTTTGAGAAAAAGAGAGCTATCCAGACTATCAGAAGAGAACAGAATCAACCCAACGACGACTACCACACTCTTGACCGGCAGGGACAGATCACAATTTTTCGCCTCAGGACAGGGCATAACAAACAAAATAAACACATGTACAAGCTACGATTGTCTGCTTCACCACTGTGCACATGTGGATTAAACAAACAAACTGCTGAGCATGTTCTACAGGATTGTCTTCTGTACGACCAGTTAAGAAAGATATACTGGCCCAATGACTCAACACTAAAGTCAAAGCTGTACGGAGCTAAGGAGGAACTCCAGACAACAGTCGAGTTCATCATGAGAACTCATCTGACGGTGTAAACATCAAAGATGCGATCACAAGACGAAGAAGTTTAGTTGTCATCTTAAAAACTCCCGGGAAGTACTTGTAGCGGACTGTGTGTGGTAAGAGTGTAACAAATATTTAGTACACATGTTACTGAATTTACGATATTGATTCACTTTAAGTAGTTAATATTCGAATAGGGGTCAGAGTGGCTAGGAGATATTTCATCTGCCTCGAATTCTAAAGGTACCGGGTTCGATTCCCAGTACAAGAATATAATTTATGGATTTTTCAAAACCAGCGATCGTAAGGATGTCATACTCCCCCTGGTCTCCTGACAACAGAGATCGGATGCCTAACCTTCTTCAATAAGAGCGAAAAAATAGGAGGTCCTGTGTGCAAGTTGCGCACATTAATAATCTCACAGCAGTTGGAAATCGTAAAGAGTAGACCATAAGGCCGTTGCTCTTGCAAAAAGTAAAAAAAATTATAAATTTTTCCACCACAAAATATATAATATATATATATATATATATATATATAATATATATATATATTATATAATATATATATATATATATATATATATATATAAATATATATATATATATATATATATATATATATATATACAATGTGTGATTCCTATATACATACATTATAATTCTCGCCAGTGCTACTTAGTTCGTGCACTGTGATGAGATCCTCCTTGTGTGATCTAAGGAAGAAGATCGGAGCATTAATGCAGTTGTCCGTGTGCAAAGACGATAATCCTTAAAACCCAAACCAAACCAAACTTATATTCGAATACACATTTTCTATGGATTATGGTCGATTACAAGTTAAAATACAGTTTTAATTAATTGCGTGCTAACAAGCTAACAAGCTAACAAGCTAACAAGCTAACAAGCACAAATATCAGTTTCCCTAACCTAGCATGTCACGTGCTTGAGCGACTCACACGTCATCCTGATCATCCTCATACGTCAGCTCCCAGGAGCATAGGCCGTCAACAAACTGACGTCATCCTGTCACGTGCCACACCAGCTGGTCTTTCTATATCTTCTTCATGTCCTTCAAGAACGTTGGTTTCCAGTTCTCTTCTCCATTTCCTCTTCCATGTCCTCTTCCATGTCCTCTTCCATGTCCTCTTCCATGTCCTCTTCCATGTCCTCTTCCATGTCCTATATCTACCTCGCTTACCCAGATGATTCCAGAACTAGAACTGTCCTCTAATGCTATAATAGAACAACTTCAACAAAACAAAACAAAACAATATGACTTACTAATAAGAAGAATACATCAGAACTCAAACAGAAAAGTCACAAAAACTGATTTCAAAATTGAATAAGATAAACTGTCACATGATTTAACTTGTCCAACTACTCACGGCGTTTGGTATGTCCAGATATCATCATCATCATCATCATCATCATCATCATCATCATCATCATCATCATCATCATCATCATCATCATCATCATCATCATCGTCATCACACTCAGCATCGTCATCACCATTATCATTTTCCTTCCGTGTGAAGCATAGAACCACCACTGTAGCTGGTCCCAGTAGAGGAAGTCTGCACCAGGTCGTCATGACCTCTTGTAGCAGGTGTGTTACCAGCCTAATGCTCAACCTCATGTTAGTCGCCTTGACAGACATGCCGGAGCGTGCAGGTGGTAAGTCAAGATGGGGTACACTGTTATTATAAGGGTTGACATGGTTCTTTCTTTTTGTTATAATTATATTTAATATTCAATAATCAGTTATTCAACAAGTTAAAGATATGAACTACCTATAAGTGTAACTGTGGCAATGATAAAGTGACTGCTGTACATCTGCTTTAAGGATGCCCAACATATGTGGAACATAGAAAGCACATATAGCAGTCACCAGTACCATACGTGGAATAGAGACAGCACATATAGCAGTCACCAGTACCATACGTGGAATAGAGACAGCACATATAGCAGTCACCAGTACCATACATGGAATAGAGACAGCACATATAGCAGTCACCAGTACCACACGTGGAATAGAGACAGCACATATAGCAGTCACCAGTACCACACGTGGAATAGAGACAGCACATATAGCAGTCACCAGTACCACACGTGGAATAGAGACAGCACATATAGCAGTCACCAGTACCATACGTGGAATAGAGACAGCACATATAGCAGTCACCAGTACCATACGTGGAATAGAGACAGCACATATAACAGTCACCAGTACCATACTTGGAATAGAGACAGCACATATAGCAGTCACCAGTACCATACGTGGAATAGAGACAGCACATATAGCAGTCACCAGTACCATACGTGGAATAGAGACAGCACATATAGCAGTCACCAGTACCACACGTGGAATAGAGACAGCACATATAGCAGTCACCAGTACCACACGTGGAATAGAGACAGCACATATAGCAGTCACCAGTACCACACGTGGAATAGAGACAGCACATATAGCAGTCACCAGTACCATACGTGGAATAGAGACAGCACATATAGCAGTCACCAGTACCATACGTGGAATAGAGACAGCACATATAGCAGTCACCAGTACCATACGTGGAATAGAGACAGCACATATAGCAGTCACCAGTACCATACGTGGAATAGAGACAGCACATATAGCAGTCACCAGTACCATATGTGGAATAGAGACAGCACATACAGCAGTCACCAGTACCATACGTGGAATAGAGACAGCACATATAGCAGTCACCAGTACCATACGTGGAATAGAGACAGCACATATAGCAGTCACCAGTACCACACGTGGAATAGAGACAGCACATATAGCAGTCACCAGTACCATACGTGGAACAGAGAAAGCACATATAGCAGTCACCAGTACCACACGTGAAATAGAGAAAGCACATATAGCAGTCACCAGTACCACACGTGGAATAGAGAAAGCACATATAGCAGTCACCAGTACCACACGTGGAACAGAGAAAGCACATATAGCAGTCACCAGTACCATACGTGGAACAGAGACAGCACATATAGCAGTCACCAGTACCATACGTGGAACAGAGACAGCACATATAGCAGTCACCAGTACCATACGTGGCACAGAGACAGCACATATAGCAGTCACCAGTACCATACGTGGAACAGAGACAGCACGTATAGCAGTCACCAGTATCATACGTGGAATAGAGACAGCACATATAGCAGTCACCAGTACCATACGTGGAACAGAGACAGCACATATAGCAGTCACCAGTACCATACGTGGAACAGAGACAGCACATATAGCAGTCACCAGTACCACACGTGGAAACTTTCTACTGAGATACATATATCCTCTAGCTGACCACTTCTGTCTCTGAGCTTATTCCAGCAGACGTCTGAGACTGTATGAAGATGACGATGAAGATTTCCCTATGTCCGCTCCCTACATGTTTTAAGAAATCTTACTTGTTGCATCATACAAATAAAATACTTATAAATAATATTCGTCCAGTTTAAGAGGTTTTTTTTCATATACAATGAGATATTTTCAAATGGACATTTATGTTTACTGAAAACATTCACTATGTAAAGAAAGTGGTTTTCAATTTTAGTTATTGGTTAAAACCGGAACTTTGGCAGGGACAGAAAGGGTTACCATAATCTAGTTTGTCATATAGTCTAAAAGATATCCATCAAACAGCACGTCAAGTGATTTTTTTTAATCACGCAACCAAACATGAAGTAGGGCAGATCGTAGATGCTACTTAATGAGCGAAAAATAGACAACAAATTAATACGTGATGCACAAACATACTTGCTCAAAAGGCATGTTGGAAAGCTGGAATAATAGAACATTCATGATCAAAATGGGCGTCGCCGTCTGTTATTGTAATTAAAAAGGACGGCTGACACGGATTCTGCTGCGATTATCACGCGCTAAACAAGATCACACAGACGATATCATAGCCCGTTCTCAGCATTGGTGATATCATTGGTACGCTAGGGAAGTCCAAATGATTTACAACATTGCATGCAAGATCAGGATTTAGGTGCATTCCGATGACGGGTGGTGCAAAGAATAAAATTAATTTATGTACACAAATGGTGTCATTTGCATGGAATGTAATGCCATTCTTGTTAAAATGAAGTCCAACAACCTTTTTAGACCTCATTGATGACGTGCTGAAAGGCATGCAAAGAAGTTTAGTTGGTCTACATATACTCAAGACCAAAAGAAACGCACATATTAATTGTTCTGATTTTCAAACAAATAAAATAAAAAAATCAAGTTTAAATCGTTTTTAAACACAATTTTAGCAATGCAAGACGATATTGCCACGTGGAAAATTTGTGCTGCGGTGAGTTGTTTACGGCGTAGATGAGCAAACGCTCAAAATAAAAATTCATTACAGTTCGTGCATTTCATGATTTTTTTCATGCACGACTTTTGGTTGTCTGTTGTTCACCCAATTCTTTATAAAATGTGCGTAGAACCCATAAAAATGTCACACAGCAAAACGATGCCAGGGCGGCGGCGTTATGGCCAATTCTTTACGATTTCCAACTGCTGTGGAATGCCAGACCGGGGTCGGTCGGCGATGGTCCCTGTTGTTTGGTTTCGATGCAATAGACGATAAATCGAGGTATGGTGAACTTGAAATGCCTGGGACACCTCTCTAACTGATGCTCCACCTCTGAGCATTCCCACTGCTTGATTACGCTCGTCAATATTCAGTCTAGGCATCGTTTTGCTGTGTGAAATTTTTATGGGTTCTACGCGCATTTTATAGAGAATTGGGTGAACAACAAACAACCAAAAGTCGTGCATGAAAAATCATGAAATGCGTGAACTGTAATGAATTTTTATTCTGAGCGTTTGCTCATCTACGCCGTAAACAACTCACCGAAGCACAAATTTTCCACGTGCTGTATCGTCTTGCATTGCTAAAGTTGTGTTTAAAGACGATTTAAACTTGATTTTTTTATTTTATTTGTCTGAAAATCAGAACAATTAATATGTGCGTTTCTTTTGGTCTTGAGTATATATGACATTTTAGTTCACATATCCGGATACATACAAAACATTTGAAACACGTCAGGATGGTGTTCATTAGACTTCGTTAGTCCAGTATTGAAATGGAATTCTGTAAATGAAACTTTTGACATCAAAAGTTTTGTTTGGTTCTGACATGTATATAACAAAAACAACAATCGAGATTCTACAGACCTTCATGAAGTGTTGTTTACGTAGAAGAGAAGAATTAAAATGCTAAGACAAAATCACAAATATGCAGCTGATGGTAAGAACCAGACAAATAAAGATGGAAGAGATGTGAAAAGACCTGGCGTTAGATAGGACACACATTAAGGAAATTAATTTACAACATGACACGGCTGTCTTTATTCTAAAATCCACAGAATAACCGAAATACATGGTGACCTTAACTTATGGAGAAGTCTATTGGCTTTAAAGTTAATGAAGACACGGAAAGATATTAAGTGGACGGCACATGAGAGGAAGACTTAGCCTTACTATGTTGATAGCTTTTGCCCCACAAGATGGGAACTAGAATGAATGAATGACAGTAATTAAGCAAGTCATAAAGACTTCACTATTTCATGTAATAACTATGAACGGTCAAGCCATATGGAGACTTCACTATTTCATGTAATAACAATGATAGTTCAAGTCATACAGAGACTTCACTATTTCATGAAATAACATTGACAGATCAAGTCATACAGAGACTTCACTATTTCATGTAATAACATAGATCAAGTTATACAGAGACTTCATTATGTAATGTAATAACATTGAACGATCAAGTCATAGAGAGATTATTTAATGTAATAACGTTGATAGATCAAGTCCTACAGAGACTTCGCTATTTCATGTAATAACATAGATCAAGTCATACAGAGATTATTTCATGTAATGACATTGATAGGTCAAGTCATACAGAGACTTCGCTATTTCATGCAATAACATAGATCAAGTCATACAGAGACTTCACTATTTAATGTAATAACATTGATATATCAAGTCATAAAGAGACTTCACTATTTCATGTAATAACATTGATAGATCAAGTCATACAGAGACTTCAGTATTTCATGTAATAACATTGATAGATCAAGTCATACAGAGACTTCACTGTTTCATGTAATAACATTGATAGATCAAGTCATACATAGACTTCAGTATTTCATTTTATAACATTGATAGATCGAGTCATACAGAGACTTCAGTATTTCATGTAATAACATTGATAGATCAAGTCATACAGAGACTTCACTGTTTCATGTAATAACATTGATAGATCAAGTCATACATAGACTTCAGTATTTCATTTTATAACATTGATAGATCGAGTCATACAGAGACTTCAGTATTTCATATAATAACATTCATAGATCAAGTCATAGACAGATTTCCTTGCCTCGTGTAAAATAATTAATTTGCTTGACACTCAATGCATGCTTTACATTTCAACTAATAACATTTTGTATATTCGAGAAAGCATTAAAAAAAATATAAACATATAGTTTTCCGACCTACAGATAAAATGCAGACCGTTCATTTCGACTGTTTAGGAAGCTGAACTACATTACAACCGTGTGCTGTCTTGAAGCCACGAGCACAAGTGCACCTCCTATGGCTATGAGAATTCCACCGACAATGCACAGGGCGAAAGAGAATCCTAAGTCCCCGTAATCTGGTTCATGAATGGCAGCTCCCCAGACGATAATACTTATTAGAATCGATACAACTGTTCGAGAACGATAAAACAATAATTACAAATTTAAGTTAATACAAATGGGCAAGAAATATAAAACTGAAAATAACATGTGTTAACACATACATAAATAATTATGGTCAAGTCTGTATCACAGACAGGGAGTATGATGTGTCGTTGTTATGGGTAATGGTGTTTCCTCCATATAGATCCCTCCCCTTGCTTCACCATTTCATGAAAGTAGCATCATCTGGTGTCAGCCACTTGGTCTAGCATAACCTCTCAAACTCAAAGATCGTTGTGCGTGGTGAAGTCACACCCTCATCGAGGTGGCGCTGGTCACTGGGGTGTGAATCCCCAGGCTGAACACAACGGATCTAGAGGAGCAAACCTCGATAATAAACCTGGTGCACTAACACCATACATACCCGCCCGTAGTAAGAAGGGAGCCAGAGCTATACTGAACAGACTTGGTGGAATGGGAACTGGGAGGCGCTGCTCTCTGATGAATGGAACCCATCATAAAGGCACAGATTCTGAGTATGGCAACACTGGCGAGTAGATGACTGCCAGAAGCCGGAAAAATCAGGCGCGAAGGCAGTCAGTGAGATTCTAGCCAACGTCCGGATCAGACGCAGACTTTGTTCCCTTGCCAGCAAGTTTGCTGCGTAGTTCAGGTTATGGGCGATTTATTATAAGTGCTTGCCATATTCCGAATCTGATGGATTATTAAGTTGTTATTCTAGTGCAGGGCAGTGTCTAGATTATATTCGTTACAGGCCGGAGATTTATAAGTGTCTGTCGTAAAATACAATCTGTATGTACAACACGCCCACATATGGTCTCGCAAAATTCCCCCCAGTTGTAAGACTAGTTTTATTTCTCGGTTCCTAAAGGGTTAACGCGTAAAACGCCGATAGTTGAAAATGCCAATGTGACGTTACAGACTTGCAAGCCTTACCCAAAACGCACGCGTGAATGGTAGTATACTTAGAAATGGTGTATTTCTTGGAAAAGACAAGGGAGAGAACGGGGGAAATGCATAGAGCTCGTTTGAATTTCTAAACTGAAACTAAATGGCCAAAACGAACGAAAGGAAAAATAAAGACTAAAAATGAAGATTAAAATGCTACTAATTAGTTGTTAAATATATAATATCCTTTAGTCTAAATATATTATCTTAATGTAGAAAGAAAGATATGTTATTTGAATAAATATAAAGGAAAGACGAAAATGGTAAAAATAATAGCCAGAAGTGTGAAACCTTATACATTAGATGACGAACGGTAGACTAAGTAAATATTTTCATTCTGGATTAACATGACTTAGATAATACTAGCGATATGGTAGAATGAAGACATATATAGACGTGCCTGGGATTTCTTTACTGAAGCTAGCCATATTGAGGCAATAGAAAGGGGTGTCTCCTGATTTGAAAATTGTAGGCTAACTTTTTGAAAATAGACGCGTAGGAACAGAAGTCCCCTGATTGGTTGCTGAGCATAACTAAGAAAGTGAAATAAATACTCAGAAAGACGAGCGTTCCTTGCCACTTTCAATTTAAACTTTCACATGTAAAGTTAATAACGTTTACAGACAAGTGTGATCAGATGCCTTCGCTGTTCTGTTATTCAGCAGGAGATCTTGTGTGACCATTTATGGCCTGTAATTAACTTACATAGTGAAAAAATTCGATATTTCGATAAGACCAACATTTATATAATTATTATTGTATTTGAAAATGTGTTTGCCATATTGATTATGAATGAATATTTGAAGGGGAGAGTCCCAGTCGTACAAGTGCCATTTCAACATGTTACGTACACTCATTAAATGGGGTTAGATAATCTTATAGCTTCATGTAAAAGCCCTACAGCTTTGCTTGTACTTTGGGAGATAAAAGAACATATAAATTTATATAAAGAGTAAAGTTAACATCAAACTTTGTGTTGTTTCACCGAGTTGCTAAGAAAGATATTATCATTGTGGGGAAAGAACTTAATAAAATCCTTGCAGTTTTACTTAAAAGTTGGGATAAAGAGAGATTAATAAGGGAAAAGACTTTAATGAATAATGTTTAAGTATAGCCAGAAAATCACTGGCCATCTTTATGTAATCCATGTTATTACCTGAATGTATTTATGAAATTATAATATTGTATTAGGACTAGGAAGAAAAAACAAAACAAAACATATGTTTGAGATATTTAATGATAGTTCGCACACTACCAGATGGGGAAAATAATTATTTATGTATTATGTTCTGATTTTTGATTGGTTGATATCTGCAAACCTGTTACAAATTGAGATAGGTCAGAATATTATTTTGAGGGGCAATTAATCCTCTACTTCCAGAGTTTCTGGGTGTGAAACTGAAGTGAGCCAGTCACGTTGTTGTTCAACCCTGGTACCTGTTCGAGGCCATGTGATTTGAGGGCCCTACCTTATCTTGAATCCTGAAAGCTGAGCAGTGCTGTGAGGAGGAAGACTTATAACCAGGACATCGCAGAATTTTCGACACCTATCTTAAGATAAGCCCTGTGTTTTGGGGCCTTGTGAATTCACTGAACTATTCTCCACAATTTGATATTTCAACCAGATTAAATAAAATGATGACAGTAGTGATTCCCCAAAATATGTGCTTTAGTTTGGACTAGAGTATTACAACAAGAACACTTCCTAGTCAGAAATAAAAAGACTTTAGTAGTGAAACCAGATTGTGTGTAACTGTATATAGATGATTAATCTTAATTTTTTTTTTATGAATCAACTCAATTATACTTAATACATTTGAAAAAAATTGTTCAGACCAAAATTCAATAGGGAGTTGTTTACTTAATTGTTTATTAACCTTAAAGTGTGGTTGTTGTTATTTTCTGCACATACATTGTATATACCCTAGACACGTAGCTACACAACATCCATACATCCACAATAATTGTTCTTTGATATATATATATATATATATATATATAGATATATATATATATATATATATATATATATATATATATATATATATATATATATATATATACAGAGCGGGTAAGACGTTAGAAGAACGCAGCCAGGAGTCAATCCACAGTGCTGAGTACATTCAAGTTGATCTGCCTGATCATGATCTCAACTCTTCTTGGACAGGAAGAGAGATCCAATCAAGTTTCCGCCTGCCAATGCAAAGGGGCTTTGGAAACAGCTGGACGAAGCCTTGGCAAAAGAGTTGGATAACAACCTGAAGCAGATAACTTTGGATAAGAACATGGAAGTCTTCAGCGACATAATATACCTGCACTGTTGCAAAGTGCGCGGAGTCAGGGATGCAAGGGAGAGTAACCCAAAGTAGAAGACAAATTGCAACGGAATGAACGGAGTAATTTGTCATCTCTTTGTTACTTTCACAATTGCCTCCACGGCTTTCGGAAAAGTGGATTTTAAAGTTGCTTCCAAAGTGAAATGGGTTCATTTTCGATACAAGACAACAATAGGCTGAGACACTTCGGAGTCATGACCCAAGTAGGCCCGCCCCCCTTAGAGTGTAAAGGAGTATACTGGGCCGAAACACTTGCCGGATGGGGGGACTTCTTCTGATGATCAGATTGCCTCCTGTTGTATCTCTCTGTAAAGAGTTTCCTATCATATATATATATATATATATATATATATATATATATATATATATATATATATATATATATATATATATATATATATATATATATATATATCGTTTTATCGATGCCAATTATAATGCCTATTATTAGCAATGTTTTTTTCATTCTCATATATATATATATATATATATATATATATATATATATATATATATATATATATATATATATATATATATATATATATATATATATATATATATATATATATATATATCAGAATGAAAATAAACATTGCTAATAATTAATTAGCATCGATAAAACGTCAAAACTGATTATAACAAAATTAGAAATATACAGTACGCCAAAGAAGAGACGTAACTCCTTACAAAACGATATAGATAAATATCAATCATACAATCTAACTGGAAAGCCAAATAAAATAAACAGTTTTAAACAAGCCAATAAGCTTTTAAGAGGTTAGAAAACTGCTGGACTGTGCGGAACAAATGGTAAGAACCACACTTCTGGCACAAATCTAGAGCCATACGATATTTACAAGTAAGAGAGAAAATGACGCAGGTTCGTTCCAGATTACACGATGGGGTATTGAATGTTGTTATTGTGTATTTGCTCTTAATTTCTGTTATGTAATGTCTTTGCTTATTAAATATCATTCACTAGTGTAAAAGCCTGTTACAAGACGCGAATTAAATTCAAAAGCACTAATACAAGGTACCTAACTGCAATTTTACTTATTCAAAAGTATTTTAAAAACCAAAATATTTATTTTACATCTGATGTTAAAAGTCTGAACATGATAGAAGAGCATTTTGATTTTCTGTTGTTTTAATCTGGTACAACTTAGATCATGGATCTCCGCATCTTCCTGTCTCCGCGTCACGTACTGTTTATCATTTGTGGTGTTGACTTCTTTACATACAATATAATCAAACTGTTCATGCACACCGTTATTTGCGTATTTTTCTTTGGGAAGTGTTACTATTTTCGAGAGAGTACATACAAGGGAAACAATACAATTAATGTCTAACTTTCAATCAAAGTTGCATCCCTTAGCGTTACGCACTGACAGAAAAAGCTGGGATTTTACATAATGGACTCATTACATTTGAACTTTCTGTTGAGTATCATTATCAGTATTTTGCTGTCAGCTCCTCATAGAGCATGGGACAACCACAATTGTTGCTGATCCCTTTACAGGCAACCTGCACCAAGCATGTACTTCTTGTTGCTGCGGTGTATTCTGTAGCAATTAGATTTGCATGGTGACGCTGCAAGTTTCATGCACAAATTCATTTTAGTCTTCTATTACGACATGCTTGAAGCAGGAGTATTCCTTTCTTTGACTTGCCAGAGACCCCACAGGAACTAAATGGCGCCCTGTGGGGTACATGCCTTCAACACATGTACTCCCAGTAGTCGTATTCTATGCCATTTGAAGTAGGTCTTTCCAATTTTTTCATTACCTCTTTTAGTCTGTTTTTTTTTTTCGTTGTGTTTTTCTGTCTTCCTCTAGTTGTATTTTTTGTGTCTTCCTTTTTTGTGGGTTTTTCTGTCTTCCTCTTGTGGTGTTTTTCTGTCTTCCTCTAGTTGTGTTTTTCTGTCTTCCTCTAGTTGTGTTTTTCTGTCTTCCTCTAGTTGTGTTTTTCCGTCATCTTCAAGTTTTGTTTTTCTCTGTTCCTCAACTTGTGTTTTTATGTCTTCCTTTTCTTGGTGTTATTCTGTCTTTCATTATTTGTGTTTTTCTGTCTTCCTTGTATTTGCGTTTTTCTGTTTTCCTTTTATGTGTGTTTTATTGTCTTCCTTGCATTTGTGTTTTTCTGTCTTCCTCTACTTGTGTTTTTCTGTATTCCTTAATTTTTGTTTTTATGTCTTTCTTTATTTGTGTTTTTCTGTCTTCCTTAATTTTTATTTTGATGTTTTTCCATATTTGTGTTTTTCTGTCTTCGTTAATTTTTGTTTCTTTATTTGTGTTTTTCTGTCTTCCTCTATTTGTGTGTGTTTTTTTTTTGTCATTTGGGTCGCGACCTGTAAGTTGAGAATCATAGATCCAGAAAGTTATATTGTATGTATGCAGTGTGACATCTCGCAACATGACCCAATCGTAATGTTGGTCCACGATTCTAACTTGACCTGAATTTACTCAGTTATGGACTGTCAAATCAAGTAGATCAAACGAGAGCTACAATTAAGGGTTATTCTTATAGTATTGGCAGTTTTTGGCTGAGAGTGTGCTCTAGGGAGTCTAAATTTAGGATATGATAGCAGGTTTTACTTCCATACATTGGTATTATTAAAGGTATTATTGTTCACAATTAGCATCATTGCACTCCGGCTAAACCCATAGGTGCTCAGTCTCCCTCTGGACATGTGGAAGAGTACGAATGTTGATTGTTTCTGCAACACGCTGGTTGTATACACGCCTGACCCATCTCGCAGATGTCCAGGCCTGCGACTTTTATGTTTGATGCCACTTTCCAACTCTGAAGAGTGTTGATTTATCAATTGCAGTTTCGCTCTCTAACAGGTGATTATTAATTTTCTTTATTATCTCTTCTTTCTCCATATTCAGTATCCCTACTAGACGTTATCTCGAGACATGTCTGTCAGTACTCTCTTGTCACGTTCTCTGCATGAACGTGTCAGATTCACACCAGTTCCTGAAGGCTTGATGACTCAACATATGTTTTTCAATCAGATCGTAGTCATCAAGTTTGAACCTTCCGAAGCATGGACTCAGAGTCCGACACATTATAGTCATACCTCGCTTTCGAAGCTTTGCCAAATGTATGCTTTTCACTCATTTTCATGTTCTTACTTTTCAGCGCTTGCTTCGCTCATTCGACGATTTTCGGCATGACACGCTCGGACTCGACAGCTGAGACAGAGACGCGAGTGGGCCTGTTTCATTTTTATTCTCCATCGTTTCGTACCTGTGTCGTTCAGTCTGTTGTACAGAAGTGGTTCGCTTTGCGTCTCTTAGTGTATTACTGACAATTTTCAAAACGTTTCACTTTTCCATTATTTATAATGGAAATTTAGTGAAGTGATACAAAGTGAAGCCGTACTTCTCTTAATTTAAAAGAAAAGTTACATATGATTAAACTAAGTGAGCAAGGTATGTCTGTGGTTGAGATAGCACGTAAGCTAGGTCAAGCTCGCCAAACAGTTAGTACACTTATTAATACTAAGGCTTTTGTTTAGGCCTAGCTGTATTTGTTTTTTATCGTATTGTTATTTTAGGCCTAGCATTGTTGCGCACTTAATATATGATAGTGTAAGCGTGCTATTTAGGTCTATAGGTATCCTACATGCATTTGCAAGCCCAAAAAAGCAATGCTTCGCTTTTCGGCGTTTCGCTTTACGGAGGTCTTACCCTAACCCGCCGTATTAGCGGGGTATGAATTACCTGCCCGTTTAATGTAGCTTCAGACCGCCCACTTAGAGCTGCTTTTTGCAGCCTCTATCTCCATTCTCATGCCACACGTTCTTGTAACGTAATTGACGCTCCTTTAGCGACCATCTTGCCACTTACTTGAGCCGAGAATAGAAAACCTGATTTCTCACCACGTAGAAAAGTATCAGTGTATATATACTCTGACATCAACAGCCCCAGTTCGATCAATTATCACTTAAATAATTTCCAATTCCGCCGTACCCCACTCTTTAAAATTAAAATTTTTTTATCAGCGTGGTCCCAGCTCAGTTCTCGCCTTTACTTGTGCCATCCATGATATCCCCTCTCTTTATTCTCTCTCCGTTGATGTCAGCTATATACCAAATTATATTACTTGTCTTATTGCGCTTGTCGCTCTCAGCGAAGTTAACAGTCTACCACTTATTATTCTATATTTTCTTCACTGTTCTTTACAAATGTTTGGGAAAACACCTCCATACATTGGTAAAGAACGGTGAAGGAAATTTATAATTAGATGTGGTGACTGATGATTTCACAAATGGCGACATACACTCTATAATTTACAAAGATTTATTGCATGTAATAAGACGGAATTGTTACGGTATATGATATTAACGCCGTCTGCTAAAGGTTATCAGACGTGCAATTGTAAAAGGTTAAGGCATTTAATATATTGCGATAGATGTTTCAATTACTGAACGCTCCATACACGATCGATCATGACGTGTATAGCGTTGTTTAGGACACAGTCGGTAACTAAGAAACGCTACCCTTTGTTACTTGACCGCCAAGCTGAATAGCTGCGTTTTCTAACCTTCCAATTCAATGGCATGATATAGCCATTTATATATGCATTTTTGATGGACCAGGGTCAGTCCTAGAACTCTATATGAGAGGGAAATTGATGGAGGTTAGTATTTAACTAGAATTCTCAGAAGGAGAAGAATAATCGTCAAATTCGTATGAATATATTCAGACTCGCAGTCTCACTGTCGGCAGGTAGCCATGTCTAGCTGCGCGTGCATATAGCTGTGATGTTCTGACGACAATACTGCATTGTATCCTCATAACGGACATTGACACGTAAACCAGCAGTCTACGTTATTGATTAATTTATGCATGACTTATATGGACTTATGCTCTACTACTATTGAAATGATCATCCTGTATGTACAACTGTGAATTAAATGTACGGACTCAATGAAATGACTTATCAAATCAATCGTATTCCAAGGTTCAATTATTGTTCGGAATCTTCCACCCCCGCATTCGCTTAATCTTCCATCGAAGGCACGATGCACTATCTCTGAACAAACAAAACTAACATATCAATGAAAAAACAATGGCCAGAAATTTATAATTGTTTATTCATATCACATGGAACATTGTTCAGAGCAAAAAACCACCCTTGTAACAGTGGTGCCCGGTGTGTGGGGACGAAAAACAACCAAAAACCAAAAATTTTTTCATGACTTTCGAATGAAATATTTACGATCAAGTTTCGATCACATGACCATTACGAAGCTGACGTGACGCACGTGATCATGAATAGCAACATGACGTCACTGTTGCATTGTCGCAGTGAAGAAGACATATTTTCAACGCTTCTCTAGTTCGTTTCAAATTGATCAAGATGCATAAGATGGACTACCGTTGCCTGCCCATCAGGAGCAGACAGTCAAAGGCACAGGCCTAGCCGTCGACGACAACTAGCATCAAGTGAAGCAACGGAAAAGATAAGTCTAGGTGTTTAACTGTTGTTATTGCAAACAGTGCTACTGAGTCCATGCCCTCTGCCTACATCGGCATGTTTTTACCTATGTTTAATGTACTTTTTGTTGTCTTAATGTGTTGTTAATTCGTGGGCCGGTTGGAGGGAACTGAAATCTCTGGGGAATGTCGCGAACAGCTGACCACCTAGATTTCAGTCGTTCTTAGGGAACTTAAACGATTGCATTTTTGGAAGCCCCATTGAGGTTTGCCATTGGACGACCTGTCCAAATCTGCTACCGTTTGACGATTTGTGTTAGCTGTACCGTTCCGTAGATAACTGGCGTATTTTATTCGTACTCAGTTAACAATTTTTTTTAGTTTTGTATCATGTTTGTTAACTATTTCAACCAGTCTCCTCTTACTATCATTTATTTGATGATTGTTAAATTTTCGTCCGTTATGAGTCCTGTGATGTCATCATTTTTTGCAGTCATTTTTTTTTTGTATACTTTGGATATTAAGTTGACCTCGGATCAGACCTTGACCCTTCATTTGGCTTGTGACATTTCCGCTTGTTTTATTTAGTCCCAAGAAAGTTCATAATAGATGCCTAGGGCATAATAATATAATATATATATTGACAAAATAAAATAATCTTATAGCTACCTTTGAGGTAATAGACCCATTGTATATTATTTAATATCCTTTTCTGGTACTAAGAGAGTGACTTAGTACATTGAACAATATAATTACTAGGAATCATACCCAACATTATTGGATATTGAGATTAATTGTGTGAAGTAATTACATAATAGTTAACAGATATCATAACTATTTATGATATAGTATTATTTAGATACAATATTATTACAAAATATTGTCTATTAGTTGAACTTAGACATTAGAGTTCAGTACTATTGTGATTATTTATATTGAATATTTCTAAGTTGAGTAAGTATAATAATTACTCTGAAGCTACTATTGACTATTTTAATCAGTAATTATCAATAATTACTTACAGATAAAAGTCAAAATGCTTGCTATAGACCATTTCGTTAAAATTGGTCGGGAATATGGTTATAAATCTCAAGAACTTCGTCAGTTTGCTGAGTCAGAACTGGAAAAACATGAAAGAAAAGAAGCAGAGAAAAAAAGCTGAATTAAAGAAAGAGGAAGAGGAACGTGAGATGAAGCAAATTGCCAAGGAAAATAGATTAAGAGAAATTGCTCAACAGGAAGAAGAGAATAAATTGAAACGAGAGGAAATTATTTTACAACAAGAAATGGAATTGGCGCGTATTAAATTGGAGACAGCAAAATTACAAGCACAAAGTGCTGATGCAAACCAGAATAATAACGCACAAAATGGATCATCATCCAGCCAAACTAAACATTTCTACAACTTTAAATTACCCACTCTCATCTTGAACGTGGACGACCTTTCATCGTTCCTGTCACGTTTTGAACAGACTTGCAAAACAAACCATTTGCCTGAAGAGTCATGGGTACTCAAGTTAAATGAATTCTTGGTTGGAGAACCATTGACGGCTTCTCAAAATGCTGACCCATCAATAGCAAATAACTACAGTGCTATTAAGTCCTTGCTTTTACGAAGGTTTCACCTGGACGAGGAACACTGTAGGTTGAAATTTAAGGGAATTTTACCTGAATCTCCAAAAGATTTTGCAAGATTCATTGCGAATATACGCAATACATTTAATAGATGGGTTGAACTGGCAGAAGTCAACAAATCATACGACAAATTAGTTGATTTACTACTACGGGATAAGGTATTATCTTCGGTTAGCCAGCCATTTTTTGCATATTTGCAGGAGCGTAAACCAGGTACTATGGATGATTTAGAAAAAATTTCTTTAAACTACTGTTCGGCACATCCGAATGCAACCATTTCTAACTCCTCATTAAGAGAACCTCTACCTGTGGCGTCTAATATGGCCTACAATCATAATAACAAACAAAGACATCACAGTGTATACAGAAGCAGGTTCCAAAGAAATCACAATGTTCACTTTCAGAAGGGATATAATAATGATTTCAACAATAAAAATGAGTTCAACAGAGGTAGATCACGAGATAGAAATTATTCACCTCAAACAAACTACCACAATGGTCAACATAACACTCATTATAATCGATCACATACTCCCAATAATAATAGTAACTGGAATGGTAATAATCATGGCTCGAGACATCGAGATAATAGTTACTATAGAGGACGACGAGATAATTCTAACAATTATACTCGGAATCGATCTCATTCTCGGGGATCATCTCATTACAACCATAATACAGGGGCAGCAGTTACAAATAATACTACCCCTATAGCTCAGGTCCCACTTGACAATAATACAACACAGTCTTCTGCTGCATGTTTTGCTATTAATTATAATGTGGCAAATAGTTGCCAACAATGCAATCTTATTTTTCAGAAGGCGAAAGAAACAGTGCTTAACTGCGGACATATTACACCAGAGGTAGGTCTTGCAGTCAACGATGGAACAGGCCTACTAATTTTTTAACAGGGGATTAGTTAATGGATCCGTCGTCTCAGTGCTGAGGGATTCAGGATCCACAACGATTGGTGTACGACAGTCGCTGGTACATCCCAGCTGGGCAACGGGGGAATATGTCCGTTGCATGACTTTTGGGGGAACTATTGAGTTTTACCCCACAGCTATTATTCATGTTAACACACCTTTTTTCACAGGGAACGTAAAAGTATGCATGCTAAAAAAGCCTATAGCTGATCTGATGGTTGGTCGTATACACGGCAGTAAAGATTGTACTCCAGATGAGATTATAGAATGGGAGAAACATAACCTATGCACTGGAAACGCCGTCACGACTAGAGCGCAGACTCAACTCATGGAGAAAGTTGATGATAATAAAATGGATGCAGACAACCAAGAGGAATTTGTAGTCAATTCACCTATTGACAGGGAAACATTTGCAACCAAACAAAAAGAGGATAAATCTTTAAAAAAAATTTTTAAGTTGGTTGATAAAGTTGACAATCTATCCTCAGGTAATAATAACAAACATTGTTTTGTTATTAAAAATGACATATTGATTAGATGTTTTAATGACAAATCACAAATGAAACAACAAGTTATGGTCCCATATACTTTTAGACGGTACATTCTTCAACATGCACATGACTCACATTGTGCTGGACATATGGGATATACTCGAACACGATCTCGAGTACTGGCTTCATTCTTTTGGCCAGGAGTGTCAAGAGATATTTCGCAGTATGTACGTTCCTGTACTACATGCCAAGAAGTGAAAGCACGTGGAGCTTTTCACACGGCGCATATTCAGGCTTGCGATATCTCAGTAAGACCGTTTGACAAGATGGCAATAGATATTATTGGTCCATTGCTACCATCGGCCAGAGGACATAGATTCGTCCTTACGTGCATTGATTTGTGCACACGATGGCCAGAAGCTATCCCATTAAAGACCATCACTACCACAGATGTAGCTGATGCACTACATCTCATCTTTTCTAGAATATGGTTTCCTAGAAAACTTTTATCAGACCATGGTTCACAGTTTATATCTGACACCATGAAGGAAGTTATGAAAACTTGGAACATTGATAGGAATTTAAGTAGTATTTATCATCCTATGAGTAATGGTGCGGTTGAAAGACTTAACCGTACACTTAAACAACTACTACATAAGGTTACTGCTAAGCACCCTCATGACTGGGACAGAGCACTCCCAGCTGTTCTATTTGCTTATCGGGAGGTACCGCATGAACAAACTGGCTTCTCTCCCTTTGAATTAGTTTTTGGTGCTCCCCCAAGAGGTCCTATGGGACTAATAAAAGACTTATTAATTGACGCGGAGATGACTCAGGACACTCAGTCATCTTACGAGTACGTGATTAATCTTCGGAAGAACATTATTGAGTCTTGCCAGTTGGCAACAGCTTCTTCTGAGGCTGCAAAAGCTAAGGCTCGATCTCTACAAAATAGGTCTCGACGATTACGCCAATTATTCCCAGGCGACGAGGCTTATGTGTTATTTCCTCACAATAACAATAAATTATTGATATCTTGGAATGGTCCTTACAAAGTCATTGATAAAATTTCCGACGTTGATTACGTCTTAGATATCAAGGGACACAAAAGATATTTCATATTAACATGCTCAAGCAATTTCATACACGTCCTGAACACTTACAGTCAATTTTTCATGAACTAGATGACAACACGGTATCTACTTGTTATTATGCTAACTTGTCTGTCATCCAGGAAGAAGAATCTTCTTTTCCTGAGGTACAGTTACCGTTACCGGTACCAGTAGTTCAACCTACTGAATCTTGGCGGGATGTAACCATCTCTTCAACGGTTACACCGCAACAGCGTCTACAGATTGCTAATCTATTACAATCTTACCCAGATGTATTGACCGACGTCCCGGGTCGCACATCGGCTATCAGTCATGACATTACTCTCAATGATGATACACCTATTCGTGTACATCCCTATTCTGTTCCTTTACATTTCCTTGCTAAAACTACTAAGGAACTTGAACAGATGTTGTCTCTGGGAATCATTGAGACTAGTAATTCGCCATTCTCTTCCCATTAGTGATTGTCCAGAAGAAGGACAATAACATCAGACTATGTGTTGATTATAGAAAATTAAATGCTAAAACTATAGTTGACAGCGAACCACATCCACTTATCGACGACTTACTGCCACGTCTATCCAACGCAACTATATTTAGTAAGATAGACTTAACTAAAGGTTATTGGCAGATACCACTGACCGAAAAGGCTAAGTACTACACCGCATTTTCCACTCCACAAGGTCTATACCAGTGGAATGTGATGCCTTTTGGGCTTGTTAATGCGCCAGCTACCTTCATTCGCCTGATGCGACAAATTTTATCAGGTAGACCAGACGTTATTACATATATTGACGACATATGCTTGTTTAGTTCGTCGTTTGAGGAACATGTTTCAGGACTTAGATATGTTTTCGACACTCTAAGGAATTATCATCTAACTGCTAAACCTACAAAGGTGCAAATCGCGTGTAATGAGATAACCTTTTTGGGACATATCATTGGATCGGGATATATCCGAACGTTACCTAGTACAGTCTCCAAAATTCTAAACATAGCAGTTCCTCAGACGAAGAAACAGGTCAGGAGTTTGTTAGGACTTGTTCAATATTATAGTAGATTCATACCAAACTTGTCATCCATCACGGCTGTATTGTCTTCATTGTTAAAGAAAGACATGCCGGTGAAGGTGACATGGACTGGTACATGCAATGAAACTTTCAACAAAATTATAAATTTGTTCTCGCATGAACCAATTTTAAGACTTCCCGATGCTTCCAAAAGATTTTTCTTACGAACAGATGCTAGTAACTACGGCATTGGTGCATGCCTGCTCCAGAACCATGATGGCATTCTACATCCTACCTTATACATTTCAAGAAAGCTAAAGCCTGCAGAAACAAAGTATTCAACAGTCGACAAGGAACTTTTATCGGTGATATGGGCAATAACTAAACTCGAAAAATTCCTGCTTGGTGCTCCCTTCACCATACAGACGGACCAACGTGCTGTAGCATCCTTGCGTCGATCGAACCATAAAAGCCAGAAACTCGCCAGATATTCAATCATCCTACAGCCATTTGAGTTTTCCATTGAACATATTCCTGGCACTGAAAATATTGTTGCGGATGCGTTGTCACGTAATCCTATTGACGACGAATAATCAACATTAACATTCCTAAAACATATCAACTATAAAGGAACTAACCTTGCCTTCAATTTAAACTTTATAAACACTATATGCATCACAGAATGGAACTAAAGACAATCAAGGTCTACATATTGTCATTGCAACTTCGTCTAACGTCCATACACGATATATGAGTATTCGTTGAACAATCATGGAACAATATCTGACGACAAGTCGAACTTATTATCCTATGTGCACTTAATTCTTGGATGCTGTGATAAATGACATTTCTTTCCAACGTAAACGTTTGAACATTTTTGCCTAAAAGAATTCATCAGGATCAAGACTACGGATGGATCATCATATCCTATACTAATTAATTAGTTAACTTAACTTCTTAATTGAATTATTATCAATAAAATGAAATGTGAGAAAAAAATGAAATGAAAGAACAAAAAAAGAGAACGAAATATAAAAAGAAGAAATTATGAAAAGAGAAAATAAATCTCACACAAGTATTAGATTAATATTTTTTTTTAATGTACCTATACATTATTTAGTTAGTTAAATTAGATAGTTATTATTCACTAACACTTAACACACACAATTAAGTTAAACTTATATTCGAATTTCTTTCTATTTCTTCTCACTTATTTTGTTTTTTTTTTTCTTCTCTCATAACATCGCGTTACATTAGAATCTTAATAATTTATCTCTTAGTTTAATTCATTAATTTAATTTTAATTAGTCAAATTAATTCCTATATGACATACTAATACGACAGACCTTACTTTAATTTAATTCTATCATTCACTATTAACATTGGACATTTTATTTAGTTGATATAATAATATGTATAATTGATATATCATGTGATTAATGTTAGATGACTATGACAAATAGTTGGTTGACATGACCGCGACACGGTTCTACTCAGAACATCGTCGGCCATATGTCACAATTGTGTTAAATTTTTTTTTGAAAAATTGTTAAGTCGGATAGATCTTGAAAAAAAATCTATCGATTTTTTTTTCCCGGGTGTACAGGGAATTGTTACGGTATATGATATTAACGCCGTCTGCTAAAGGTTATCAGACGTGCAATTGTAAAAGGTTAAGGCATTTAATATATTGCGATAGATGTTTCAATTACTGAACGCTCCATGCACGATCGATCATGACGTGTATAGCGTTGTTTAGGACACAGTCGGTAACTAAGAAACGCTACCCTTTGTTACTTGACCGCCAAGCTGAATAGCTGCGTTTTTCTAACCTTCCAATTCAATGGCATGATATAGCCATTTATATATGCATTTTTGATGGACCAGGGTCAGTCCTAGAACTCTATATGAGAGGGAAATTTATGGAGGTTAGTATTTAACTAGAATTCTCAGAAGGAGAAGAATAATCGTCAAATTCGTATGAATATATTCAGACTCGCAGTCTCACTGTCGGCAGGTAGCCATGTCTAGCTGCGCGTGCATATAGCTGTGATGTTCTGACGACAATACTGCATTGTATCCTCATAACGGACATTGACACGTAAACCAGCAGTCTACGTTATTGATTAATTTATGCATGACTTATATGGACTTATGCTCTACTACTATTGAAATGATCATCCTGTATGTACAACTGTGAATTAAATGTACGGACTCAATGAAATGACTTATCAAATCAATCGTATTCCAAGGTTCAATTATTGTTCGGAATCTTCCACCCCCGCATTCGCTTAATCTTCCATCGAAGGCACGATGCACTATCTCTGAACAAACAAAACTAACATATCAATGAAAAAACAATGGCCAGAAATTTATAATTGTTTATTCATATCACATGGAACATTGTTCAGAGCAAAAAACCACCCTTGTAACAGTACTACTATATCCACGCTTCTCGAGCTACAAGATGTCAAGGACAGGCATTCTATTTCTGCACCATGCCAGGAATCAGTACCATATTTGCGCCATATGTTTATTGTAGTCTGTAATATGCTTGTATACCATAATTATATTTTATATTATGTGCTTTAGAAACCATAACACTATTTAACAGTGTCTTCTTTATCGAATTATATTTACTGCATTCGTCTAAGATGATTACGTTTTTCTATTGTTTTTTTCTTTTATGAAAAGTCTCCACGTACTGGCAACCGAAACTTGCAGACTGCACTGGTCAACGGATCACCACACTAAGTTAAACCAATGACGTATTTACAAATAGATGTGAGCATGTTTTTTTTTTTTAACGTTACCACAAATCTTCCATAATACACCTGAACTTAATATCAAGGCAAATCAAACTATATATGTAATATACCCACCTGAAATACTAGTGGCGGCGACAACACACACAGGTAGTAAAGTGATTTGTGATTTTCCAAAGACACCGGATAAAAAATTGAGGCAACCCAGCGCAATTCCAAAAATGGCGAACAACATTCCAATTATGGCTAACGCTTCACAGGCTTCAAGTTTGGCTGAAAAAAAAAAAATTAGTGAATTAAAGAAATTTCTCAAAACAGGACAAGGCAGGCTAGTGTAACTGACATAGTATATATATATATATTTTTAAGATAACTGATTCATACATGTGCACTTCTCTTTGTAATAATTAAATCAACTTTGAATTTGTTGATACATAGAAACAATTTAATAATCAATTATTGTTTAGCACGAGTGAAAAAAAAAGTGATTTTACACCCCATTTGCATCAATGATAAATCCAGTTGATAGGATGAAAAGTCATTGTTAAATCGGGTAATCTGATAAGAAAGAAAATGTGGCTAGACAACGGAAAACGACTTTTGCCTGATTTAAACATATTTAAATATACCTATGAACTGATTAAAATGTTAATATAATAAAAATTAACACAACGATGTCATTATCATCCACTCTCTGCTCCACTTAGAGCCTGGGGTTAACTCTGCTTTTGGTTTCCTGTGAGAGAGCCGGCATGAAGCAGTCACCAGATGTGCTGGTTCATGACTCTATCGTTTTCATGTATGAGGTTGCCAGCCTCTTATGAACTTGTACTCTTTCTTCTTCTTCGTGAACTCTCAGATGTCTACTTGAATGTTTCCAAAGAAAGTATTAGTCAGTTTGAGGCTATTTGAAGCTTCGTAGAGCTCTACCATGATTGGTACTGGTGTCGGCCATATGCGCTTTCTCTATTCCGCATATGTTTGGCAACTTTGAAGCAGACGTTAAGCAGCCATTTTATCAGTGCCACAGTTACACTCTTCGGTAGTTCCTATCATTAGCTTGTTGAATGTACTGTATCCCAAGTTTTTGTTGCCAGTGGGGAGTCTGAAGATTACAACTGGTTCTCTTCTGTTGAGCTGGTAGTATTGTAGTGAAGTCTGAACCATATCTCGGCGATCATTCAAAACCTAACAGGGGACAGAAATTCCGAGAAGTCCAACAACCACTCAAAACCGCAGCTCGGTACATGCAATGCTAATATTTTGTAATGTCTATTAGTAGGAAGACGAGAAAGCGTAGATGTTGACAATAATTTGAAAGGCAATGTGCAGATATGAACGGAATATATCAATGATGAAGAACATATTTGGATAATAAGGATCATTAGCTATTGGCAGATATCTATATTTTCACTGGAAGTGGTGTAGAACAGGAGAAAGTCTAGCCATAAGAAAGATACTGCAATAGATACAGCTTAGCTCTAAAAAAATACGAGATTTGGATGAAGGAAATCCGTTCAGAGATAAAGAAACTAGAACGATTTCAGGTTTTTCATACTAGCACAGAATGCCTTAAATTTTCACTTTTTCTAGTCTGCAAAATACTTTGGCCTCAATGCTTTCTCGTACGGGAAAGATTGACCTATAAAGGCGGAAGGTACCGCTAGTAAAACACTTGCCGCACCGTTCAAACTTCAGACACGAGCGAAAACGTCTACTACCAGACTCCATTGCCATCTGCAGGTTAACACAGTCTGTAGCGCCATTAAAAGTCGGTCTGCATGTATTTGAGGATAAGAAAGATCGTAATTACATATGTATATATGTTATATTATTAATACGTGCCTTATAGAAGTGGATAAGTGTGTGTGAATTCGGTGTGTAATTCTTGAAAGGAATTTTAAACGTGTGTTAGCTCAATTTTATTGTGAAATGAAAGCAGATGGACGTGTAGATTGTGATATTAGTTTTAGGAATGTATTTTGAAGATGTTAAGCTTGCTAGAATGAACCACCTCATTGGAAAGATGGAAAGAATGAAAGAAATTATTTTACTGTACAAATTGAGTAATAACATAACTCTTTCCACGATTGCCATCTGATTTTAAGGAATCAAATCATGGACAAAATGTAACCAGATAGTTACTGAAAAAGTGTGCTTTTAATTAAATGAATTATGTTATTCTTGACTTACTATGATTCTCACGAGTAACCTCATCTTATTTGATCTGTCTCATCTTACCTCTGACTGGATAGGGAGTCAGTGAGCACTACTACGTGGGTTATATAGAGATAAATAAATAAATAAATAAATATATATATATATATATATATATATTTTAATTATTTATTTATTTATTTATATTTATATTTCAGGTTATATCCTGCCTTGAAGAGTTTACCAAATTCTACGTGCCTAAGTCAGCTGGAGGAACCTCTTGTTGTTCTCAGACCTTGAGAAATGTCAGAGGGTCTTCAACAGTGCCACCTTTAAGATTGGAAGAACAGCAGTTGTGGGATTCTTTCCAGTTCCAGTGCTGGCCCAGGCGTAGAAGAACTTTTTGAAGATAAGTAGCCTTGTTTGGGG